>OY482674.1:29506047-29610829 GCA_960531455.1 Urophora cardui | reverse complement strand
TTTTGTAAAAAATTACTTTGAGTGAACATGGAATAGGATAATATTGCGCTTGTAGGAAGAAGAAGAACGTACAGCAAAAGTGCGATAATTAAAAGAACAAATATTACAAAAAAGTGGTTCCTGCAAGCTTTCCATTTTGCGTTATTTATTCTACAAATATTTATGTTTTTTGTGTTGAATTCGCTTATTTTTACTTATTTTAATTTGATGTGTTTACTTCAAGAATTCTCATAAAATGAAATTTTGAACAACATGCCCCCAAACGATGCAACCAAGTTGTACAACTTGCCAAAAAATCAAAACTTTTTGATTTTTCGTACAACCGATACACAACTCCATACAACAGCCCCAAAAACTTTGCGATTTCCAGCGCAACTTGCTCAAGTTGTATAAAAAATTGCAAGGTGTGTGGCTAGCATCACACTGTGTGAGTCACACAACAAGCTGTTTGCTCTCCTACATCTGTCTTGCTCTCACAGCTGTTTGAATTTAATTTGACAGCTGCCAGAAAGTACTTTCAAAAACTCATTTCCCTTTCACCGTGTGGACAAACGAAAAGTAATTCCAGAAAGTTTTCGGAAAGTTGAGGTAAAAAGTGCTTTCTGAAAGCACTTTCATTGTGTCGTGTGGATACTCATGAAAGTTCTTTCAATGATTTGACACTTTCGGAAAGCACTTTCATTGCATCGTTTGGCAGTACCTTAAGTATATCCGCTGTGGTGCAGTGGGTAGAGTGCTCGCCTGCTATGCCAGAGGTCTCGGGTTCAAACAACGGTCCGAGCAAAACACCAAAACAATTTTTCTAATTAGTAAAAATCCAATTATTGGATTTTTTAAGAACAGCGGTCACCTCTCGGCAGTGGGCGGCATACCCTCCGAGTGTATTTCTGCCATGAAAAAGCTTCTCACAAAAAATGCATTCGCCGTTCGGAGCCGGCATAAAACTGTAGGTCCACCCAATTAGTAGGAAGAACAAAAAGGAGCACACCTCGAATTGGGAGAGAAGCTCGGCCATAAAACTCGTCAGACTTATAATAGCGCCAATGTATTATATTATATATTATATATATAAGTATATCAGGCTAGAGGAAGATTATGTTGAAAAAAAATGCCATGTTGTCGAAAAATTTATTTCTTATTCAAAATGAAACGGAATTATCAAACAATCCCCGTATATGTATAGATATGTATGTATGTATGTATGTGTGTACATAAGATACCCAGTAGGCCCGAAGATCTACAAATCATCAATACTTTCCTTATTACATTTCCTTTAGGGAAGGTAACAATTTCCATGACTATCGCACGGCGATGACCGCCTTCGCATGAATGACTTTGTATAGTAAAAAAAGCAATGAAGCGAAAGCTTCGGAATTTAATTTCAAACCGCATGCTTTTTTCATATGGTCGTTATTATATTCTTATTAGATATTTAGAAATGAATTGTAGCAGTATTGTAGTGCTGAATATACAGCTGTCTACCACCTAACTTTGTTATGTACTTCATTCGTATAAATTTTTCTGTTTCGGCTTACTCTTCTTAACTCCTACTTTAGTCAGTGAAGAAATGATCTGTGCTCAATTTGTACGTGCCGTGCCGCTCAACATACTTTAGGAGTACCTGCGGTAAATCTAACAAAAGCAAGTATCCTGGCATGAAAAAAAATCGCATTACCTCAGAAATGGGCCTAGTGGGTATTTATGTACATATTATGCAGGTGTGCCATGTTTAGAATGATTAGTAATTTCGATAATACGATCAGATAAACTTTAAGCCAAGTAATTAACTGTGTATTTATTAATAAAACTATGACAAAAAAAATATTGAAAGTACTGCAAGTGCCCAGAGTAGTGTCTGAAGATGAAAGTTTTGTGTATTCAGTGTGAATTTTTTTTTTTTTTGTAATTTTAAGTGAAAATTTTTTTATCTTTCGTTTTCCGTTGTCACAGTCGCATAGAGAATCGTACACAATTTAGAGGTCAATTAGTTAATTTTAGTGTTGCCATATGTTTGAAGTTGTTTATGAATGCGTAATTTTGCGCTAAAATAGCAAAAATAAATATAAAATTTTTTTTTCTAAACACAAAAAGCTACATGCATGAACGCCTAAAGAAAATGAGGACAACTAAAAATAGAGATTTTCGCATTCAATTTACATACATATGTACATACTCGTAGTATACTTATGTACATATAGATGTATGATAATGGCAAGTACAGTATTGTTATAAATATGTGCATATAAATTGTTGTATTTGCCAAATTTATCGATTTTACGTTACAGTTGTACAGTGACTGGTGCATGCACCAAAATATCCAATTCTGATGGGGGTTCTTAACCCCCACTAAACACGGAAAGGTCCTTAAAACCTTTAGCTACATTCGTGGAGTTAATTTCTAACCCATGCTTAACTGGTTTGCTTACAACTGAGTATTTATTGCTGCTCATTTATCAGCTATAATTGTGGTCGGTAGCGGACATACATACACTGAAAAACAACTTACTCAGATTATGGAAAATATGGGAATGGTTTGGCCCTAAAAACATATTTTCATTGTTTTGATGTATAATTTTCTTCAAATCAAGGAATAAAAACCACGTATTAAAGAAAAATTCAATGAAAATATGTCTTTAGCGACGAATCATTCCAATTTTTCCATAATCTGAGTAATTTTTTATTTTTTATTTTTTTGAGTGTATGTATTTATGAAAACATTTTGTGCCTTTTGGAAATATTTATAACAAGGGTGCTCAACGCTCTCGTATTGAATGGGGAAACTCCAATACACCTACAAAAATTTATTAGTGCACTCAGAAAAAATTTGTGTTAGATTTAAAAAAAGTTACAAACTACAAGTAAATTTTTATTGTACGAAATTTTACATACAACATACTTACATATGTAAAATATCTACAACATATTTTATTTATATAAATGTAACTATATATTAAATTAAGATATGAACTCGTACATATAAAAAAATGTACAAATGTTATAGTTTTTTGATTTGCCTACAAATCGCACCCTAAATCAAAAAGTTGCACAACTCAAAATTTTTTGAATCCATGAATAACGTCTTTAGGGACTGCTAAATGTTAGTCTCCTCCCAGCAACAGTCTTCTTCCTTGTCCAAGGTTTTACCTCAAAGCTTCGTTTGTAAAGAAAAAGGTTTTCTTGCATTTCTTCCATTTATTTTATATTTATTTGGGTTTTCAGTTACGTCGCTTTTCAATTCAAGAATTCAATTTTTTCAAAAAAATTTCATTTTCAATTTGTTAGTGTAATTTCCAATTTCATATGGGAAGGGCGACGCCAACGTAGCTTCATATGGGAAGGGCGAAGCTAGCGTAGCTTCGCCCTTCCCATAAGAAACTCAATCACATTCATTTGAAATTTTTTATACCTGAGGGCATATGGAAGGGGAAGAAAATTTTATTTTTATTTTCAAAGGGCGAATTTGTATCTGTGCCTATGTCTGGGGGGAAAAACAAAAACAAATGTGATTCAAGGGCATAGGCATGAGCATCTATGATTTATAAAATATTTTAACGATACACTGAAAAAAAACTTACTCAGATTATGGAAAATATGGGAATGATTTGGCCCTAAAACATATTTTCATTGTTTTGATGTATAATTTTCTTCAAATCAAGGAATAAAAACCACGTTTTAAAGAAAAATTCAATGAAAATATGTCTTTAGCGACGAATCATTCCAATTTTTCCATAATCTGAGTAATTTTTTTTTTTTTGAGTGTATGTATTTACGAAAACATTTTGTGCCTTTTGGAAAATTTTTAAAATATTTTAACGATCTCCATCATTTTTGTGCTAAATCTAGAGCTTAACTAGCATATATATACATACATAAATATTTCTAGAAGCCTATTTAATACAACAAGATAAACAAAGTATGCCGACAGCTAGACGGCTCTATTCTTTGCACAACAAAAATATGAAATAAAATATAATGAAAGACCAAAATACATTGGAATTTTTTAGCATTGTAAAAACCATATTATTGTTTGTGCATTTGGTAAAACTGAACACACACATGCATTTTAAATGTGCACAAAAATACAATAAAAATAGCGTAAGAATTTCGAAAAAAAAAAATATTTTGTTTAATTCATATTCATTCATCACCTCCCACTTCAACTCCACCCTCTCCTCCTCCTCTTCCTCCACCTTCTCTGTCTGTCGCGACGCTTGCCGCAGCTGGATAAGATTGTTGCAATGGAAATGCCTCTGCTGCGGCGAATGGTGTGAAACGAACGCTATGCTCCACTGCTGCTTGTGCTGCACGCAACAAATCCGTATAGAGACGCTGACGCCGTAGCTCCAACTCGTCGCGACCAACGGGCGTAACAGGTGGTTCAATGCAACCACTTGAGTATTTTTCAATGTAAATGAGATTTTTGTTTGTGTTTTAAAAATAGATTTTTAATTTTTTCATATAATATAGAACTTACAAATATACAGATAAAGCAAGATACAACACAATAATTAAATAATTAAAGTTTAGATGAAATAAAAACATATTCATCTCTCTTTCTCTTAGTACATGTTGCTAGAAAATTTGTAGGTACTGTATGGGACGCTCTGTCCTTTTCTTGTGAGCTTTGACAAGCGGCCGGAGATGAAGTGAATGCAACGATATAAAGGCGAAAAATATACGAAAGAACGAAAATATAAATATCTCCTTAAAAATACCATTTTTTATAAATTTCTAAAAAAGGGGTCCAAACCCCCTTACGATGCAGTGCTAGAGGGTTAGAATGTTCTAGAAAATTATTCGCCATGGAATATGACTACGAGTCCCCCAGAAAAAATCTTTGTAAAATGGACCTAAAAGGCCACAGAAAGCAAAAAGCTTTATGTAGCTATGCCTCGGAATGTTTTTGTTTTATTTTGGGTTCTAATGAAGTCATCGAAATACTTCTCCGGCAAAAGATAAATGATTTTTGACAACGTTTAACATGCAAGCAAACAAATTACATTAAGGTGTTATAAACTAAGTACTGGGTGGCAGTGACACCAATGGCGCACCATAGGGTTAATACGATTATATAGTCGAAAGCTTCTTCTCAGGCCAAAGACATTGGTGTATTAAACTTAGAGATCGGACTAACAAAATATATAGATGAAAAAAATGTATTTTAGCGACATCTAGCGGCGTCCAAATTTTTTTTCCGGTAATGTTTTCCAAAAAGACATCATATGCGGTGAATTTTTTTGTGTTCCATTTAAGGCGAGACGGCCCAACGTACATGTCTTCTTTTAGAATCAAAAGCGAAGAAGGAAAATGACATTAGTATAGTTATTGGACCATTTTTTTAATAACACACTGTATGACTCCAAGCTGGAAATGCCTACAACGTGTCACAGAGAAAGAGGGAAAAAGTACAAAAAAAAAATCCAAAAGACAACACAAACGTTCAATACACTTTACAAAACAGCAACTAATAAGCATTACATGTCATTGATCCTTTCATCATTGAACCACTCCGGCAAACCATGAGCATACGCTACAGCCTCCGGCAGATCATCACCATCGCCGCTACGTTCAATATACGGCGCACACATACTTTCGCGCTTTGGCGGCGGCAACGAGTCAGAGAACACCTCATCATCATCGCCGCCAGCCACTGTATTGAGATGATCATCGTACAGTGGCACTGTTAATGGTGGTAATGGCTCCGGTTCGATTATCTCGGCATATGTACTAATATTCACTTTCTTCTTCATTGAAGTGTGTGTGGAATTGTGGCGGGAGAGGCAACTTTTAACTGGCGTAGTGCCGGCAGTAGCTTCGCCATCGTTCTTTGGTGCGGCAATTGTGGCAGTGGCCGTAGTAGTGGTAGTAGCAGCAGTTGGGCCATCATTTGGCTGCTTTTGTTCCTCCTGCTGTGGTTGATCATCATCATGATTACCAGTTTGTGTTAAATTCCCACTGCTGCTGTGACTTATTGCTGAAATTGACGTGTTGGCAGTTGGTGTTTCATCAGCATTCACTTTATTTGTGGCTGTTGATGTGTTTGTATTGGCACTATTAAATTCATTATTGGATGTTGTAGGTGATTCATTTTGTTCATCGCTGTGATTGTCCTCAACTGTGGAATTTTTAAGGGAACAAGGATTGCGTTAGCGGCACAAGTTAAAAATAAAATTGCGGAATAGTTTTTCGAGTTTTTTTTTTTTAAATTAGTGAAATAATTTAAAAGTATGTAATTAAAAAAAATTAAATAAAAATGACCAGACTAACAAAATTGAGATAATCTCAGAAAAAAGTAAATAATCGGCATGACATTTTTCATTCTGCGTGAAATTAGAAAATATACAGCGAAGGCTGCCGGAAGAAGACAAATTAACGATATTACTTTATTTCAATCTTCAAAATTTTCGGTTTTTCGAAATTTCAACAACTTTCGATATTCGATCATGTTTGAACTTTCGAAAGTTTTTGTGATTATGGATATTTTTCCGACTGGATAGTTTTTCGCTTTTTGACTCGATAGTTTCAAATTTTCGGTAACTTTTCGTTCTCGATATTTTTCGTACATACATTATAGTTAGTTTTCGATAGTTATGCGATATTCAATATTTTTCGAATTTCGATAACTATTCGATTTTCGATAAAGTCTCGATATTCGATATTTTTTGTACTTCCAATATAAAAAGTTAGTGTTCGATAGCTTTCCAATAGTTATGCAATTTTAATATTTTTCGAATTTCGATAACCGATTTCTATTTTCGATATTCGATATTTTTCGTGTTTCCGTTATAAAAGGTAGTGCACGATAGCTTTTCGATAGTTATGAGATATTCAATTTTTTTCGAATTTCCATCACTATTCCATTTTCCATAAATTTTCGTTCACGATTTTCGATATTTTGCGTGTTTCCGTTATAAAAAGTTAGTGTACGATAGCTTTTTGATAGTAATGCGATTTTTAGTATTTTTAGAATTTCGATAACTAAACGAATTTCGATATCGATATTCAATATTTTTGGTCCTTCCGTTATTAAAAATAGTGTTCGATAGCCTTTCGATAGTTATACGATATTTAACTTTTTTGAATTTCGATAACTATGTATTCGAATTTCGATATCGATATTCAATACTTTTCGCCCCTCCGTTATTAAAAATAGTGTTCGATAGCTTTTCAATAGCTAAGAGATATTCAATATATTTCAAATTTCGATAACTGTTCGATTTTCAATAAATTTTCGTTATCGATATTCGATATTTTTCGTACTTCCAATATAGAAAGTTAGTGTTCGATATATTTTCGATAATTATTCGATATTTAATATTTTTCGAATTTCGATAATTATTCAATTTTCGATATCGACATTCAATATTTTTCGCAGCGAAAAAAATGTCACGCAGCTGAATAAGAATCCAAACGGTTTACGAAATATCACTAAGTAATAAATAAAACTATTTATTTTAAATTAAAATAAAACGTAAAAAATATACATAAATTAAAATTAATAAGACCAAAATAACAATAAAAAATGAAGAAAAAAAAAACAAATATACCAATTGCTTCCGTTGCAACATCTGTCGCTGCTGCACATTTCTGCGCTTCACCTTCCGTTTCACTTTGAACGGCACTTTTCTCTTCATTATTACACGCAGCAATTTCATCGCCATTTGCAGTTTCATTTCCGTTTGCAGTTTTCTCATCGAGCAAATCACTCGCTTTACCATTTTCGATTGTTATGGTTGGTATTACACGTTTTCTAACATTTGAAATTTCTTCGTCTTTTGCACTGCTTTCATTCCGATTTTTACATTTTTTATCTTTTTTCGTTGATTTTGTTGGCGATTTGGTATTGGCGCGACAACAGGAAAACATTTCGATGTGCGCGTTTTACATTTGATTTTTGTCGATTTCGAAAAAGAGCGTGATTTGATTTTTTTAATTTATTTATTTTTTTTTTTTGTACTATTTACACTTGTTTTTTTTGTGCTTTTTTGGAATGTGCGGATCTTGATGCTGGTCCTTATATGGTTTTATGCAGGTACGAGTACTAAATAGCGATCGAAATTATCAGTTATGAGCTACTAAATGCTTCATAGAAAGAGCATGTAGTACCTACATGAGGCAATCGTGGTCTGATGAGAGAGAAATCGGAGGTTATTGAGGGCTGGAATGCTTATTTGCTTGCATGAAATAAAACTTTTTTAAGGATTACAAGCCCAAAATAATGCGAAGCAAAGCTCCAGCTCCACTCATAGAAAATTTGCAACGAAGATATTCTGAAAATCCTATCAAAATAATAAAATACTGACATACACACATAAATACGTATGCATTTTCATACATATGTAAGTACGTACTTATGTATGTGCATATGTACACAAGTACTTGAAAAACATATGTACATAAATTATAAGAAAAATCCTCATTCATAAGTTCAACCACCTCTTAACCAAACTAAAGAAAGGAAGGACTAACTTGAAGTGTGAGAAAGCCCAACCACTCAATAAACATGGCTGTAAATATGAACATATGTATGTAAATATGTATTGCACGCTACATATTTGCGAAATGTGGAATACCCTGTAGGAAAATGCTAATATATACATTTACTTGCACGTGTAAAGGTTTTGGCCCAATGTACGCTTGCTTTTCTGGCTTTGTTTGCTTCAGTTTGCTTTGCTTTACTTTGAAAGCTTCTATAGCCCAATGGTAGCTTTGAACGCTGTCATATTAATCAGCTGAATCGGCAGTCCAAAGAAATAAAACAAAAGGTTTGTTTCTTATTAAGTAGCTAGCTATGAATATTTATCCAAGTTCGTGCTAGCAAATCGTTTCTTGAATAAAAAAGTTAGCCGAATGAGAGCCAAAGCGTGAGAGTAACAATCATAGAGAGCTCCAAATTTCAGCTATTAAAATTTTCACAAGCTGAAATAATTTGCTGCCAAATTAAGAAACAGATGTTAAAAAATATATATGATTTTATTACTTTTGAATTTTGCTAAATTTTTAAAATAGAAATAATGAAAATGAAATTTTTTTTATAAAAAAATAACAATTAAATGCCAAAAATGGCATTAAAATAATTTTTTGCCAATTTTTAGTAGTTTTCCGTTTCTTGATTTCCTATCTGTTTTGCTCTTTGTGAGCATAATTCTTTCCATTTTTAACACGCTTTTATTAGCTTCACCTGTATGTATGTATGTATGTATGTAACTTCATCCCATCCTAAAAGTTGCAACGTTTAACTCAATCATTATTTTTTTGAAACATTCACTTTACTTTCATTATTGTGTTCTCTCTTCTATTATTTCTATTCTCCTCCGGATTCGAAACCTGACATCAACATGAGATTCAGCCCACCGACATCATGTAGTGCACATTCAACATTATATTCTATGCTTCATTGACGCTTTTAAGTTACCTCTCTTCAAAATAGCCTCTATGAATTTCATTCAATTCACTCCCGGATGCAAGCCAATAAGAAACAAGCTTTCTGTTTTGTTGTTGTTGTGTTTGCAATAAAAACAACCGCATGTACATACATACGTATGCAAAGCAAGAGCTGGTTTTTTTGTTTTTCTTTCTTCAAATTCTATTATAGGCTATAAATTATAGCAATTATAGCACGGTTGCCGATCTTGGTAATTACCAAAATAGGTTATTTTTTCGCTGTTAGTTTCTTGGTAACTTTCACATCTGTTTGGCAATTTTTATTTACTCAAGAAGTTGTTTACTATTTTTAACACGCTTTTATTTCGTTTAGGCTTCATTTTTGAGCTCTCATGACCAATGTTTTTTTTTTTTATAAGGAAAAAATGTATGTGAAAAAAATATATTTGTGGTAGAAGTTATAAATACATATGTATGTAGATCTATTTCGGAGATCACCACATCCCTTCATCAGACTTCTTTTTACTTTTATTCTTGCGTCCGCATAAAACATCCTTTAATGAAAAATTTCACTAAAAAGTTAAAAATAAATAATAGCTTAAAAAAACTAAAAAACACGCTTTAATCTTAAAAATCGTACTAAAAATTGAGAAATAATTTAATTAGAAACAAAATGATGAACGAAAATATAAGTATTTAAGGAAAAGCGTGCGGGTGCTCAATAATATTTCGATTCATACAACTAGTACAAAAATATACATACATACCTAGTTGAGAAATTAAAGAGTACGTTATATGAAATCTCAAAAAAGTCAAAATAAAAATATTAGTAAAAAAACAGCGATTTTAAATATTTTTTGACATTCTGAGCACCCGACGCTTTTCCTTAAATACTTATATTTTCGTTCATCATTTTGTTTCTAATTAAATTATTTCTCAATTTTTAGTACGATTTTTAAGATTAAAGCGTGTTTTTTAGTTTTTTTAAGCTATTATTTATTCTCTTTTCATTTCACTTGACAGCTAGTTGCTAGTTTCCTAAGAAACAACCCTAAAATGTTGCCTTGAAGTGCTGAACAAGTTTTGAGAGTTTTTTCCTCTTCTTCACATTTTTTGCATAAAAAATGGGAAAAGGTGATATTTCTTACAATTTTTTAATAATTTGTAATAATTTTCTGATAGGGAATACACCTAATGCCTAATATCAGCAGCCATATTGGAAAATGAATTGTCAAAAATGATGTCAAAGCTTTCAAAGCGTTGTCAAATAGAAAATTGGGCAATTCGAAACTTTGCAGCGCCCCAAGCGCGTGAAGTAAAGCTGACATTTGGTCAACTTTTATACATTTTAGTATAGCTCTAAATAGTTTTGACATGTGTTACAGCCAAGCAAGCAAAGCAAGCGTGCATTGGGCCTTTACCTTTAGGACTAAGCTCCTCTTAAAGGAGAAGTTATACTAATCTGTTAACTAAGAATAGTACGTCTTTTAGTAAAAAAAAAAGCTAATTAGTACGTCAATCATACGCCCTAGATCGAATAACAAAATTCAAAATTTCATATGCAAACATCTTAAGAAAACATCTGACGAACGGACTGAATAGCTTTCATCAGTTAAAGCATCTATTTCTTACAAAGCCAACCTTCATAGAATAACACTGTAGGTAAATTTTAAACTTTTGAAATATCACAGCGAAACGGCGAAATAAGTCAATTAAATTTTTGGCACTAAATAACGATGACGTTTCAGAAAATTCGCATTAACTCCAGAGATATTTGGGACTGCGCTCTCAACAATATAAACAAAGAAAGCATTACATTTTTTGATAATTCCGAGGAATATATGTTTTTTGCTTTGTGTAGTCTTTTAGGTTTTTTGTACAAAGATTTTGTCTGAGGAAACACTTAGTGAAATTTTATGGCGAATAATTTTCTAGAACATTTTAACTCTCTAGCGACCTTCAAAACACCGTTTATTTCGAACTTTCTAGAAAAGGGGTCAGAATTAATTACCTATTCGTGAGGGTGATAGAGGGCTAAATTATTCTACGAAGGTAAAGCTCGCGCAATTTCACTATATGTTTTCCAATATATTTCTAGACGATCTGTATTTTGACCCATTTTTTCCTTTATTTAAAAATAACTCAGACAAAATTTTGCAAATTTAAAATGGTAATAAAAAAAAAAGTTTACTTCAGTTAACAAAACGATTTGGAGGTTTTACTATATGGATAATATAGCCTTTCGTTCTGTGCGGGAATTATGCCGCCCTCAAAAGTGGTATTGCAAAGTGTAATAGTTACTCATACGCCCTGTCATCCGATTGCTTTGTAGGAAAAATTTGTATGAGAAAACAATTGTGTGAGAAAACATAGTAAAGAAAAATTAGGAGCTAATCTGAATTTTTTGAAAACGTAATCTAGAGGCAAAAATTAAGTTGACGTGTTTTATCGTTGCGCTGTCTCCCTGACGTGTAACTTGTAGATTAAAAACTTTATCAAATTTATAGCTTTTTTTCAACTTTATACTCAAACTTGTATATCTTATCCACAACAATCCTAGATACATACATGGACTCATTTAGGACACATATCGTTAATAATTTTCAAGCCTCGAATATGATTATATATGTAGAAATAACAAGACTATTCCTTGCAGCTGCGGCTCTGCCTGTTAAAATAGATTTAAACTGATTTCTGCTGTAGCACATTTTCCGTTAAAAAAGGGAAACCTTTTCAAAAGAATTATGGCTGTTTGGTACGGCGTAAAGTTTGTTCAATAAACGTCGTTTGTGGACTGATTCACTTCTACTCGCTGGTCAGTTCCTACTGGGGCATACGAATATACATGCATACAGCTTTGTACACACCCTCACGGAAAAAAAAAGTTTGTTGCAAAAATAAATATATTAAAAAGTGATTTATATTCAACTAATTTTAAAGTAGCTTAAAACAAATGCAGCGCGGGAGAGTTTCTTGTTTATATGTAGGTACATATCTATATGTAAACACATGTTTTAAGATCTAAGTATGCCAAGATGGTTTTTTTCCTTTTTTGGTTACCGTTTTTCAGCTTTACTTCCCATTAAACACTGAAAACGAAATTCTCAAACGGAGAAAATATTGTTTCATATTTATCATTTGAATATTAACATAAATTCAATTGTTTCTTAAATATTGTCTAACAACTTGAGAACAATTTGCGAAATTTGAGGAAAATTTGTTTCGCATTTTTGCCATTTCTTGAATTTCGACATATCAAATGCAGGATTAAGTTATTTACTTATATTAAACTACTAGTAAAGTAGTTGAAAACAAATGCAGGATAGGGCAATTGACTGCTTGCTATGACATCGCCGTGTTAAAAAAGTCAGTTCATTGCAAAGGAAAAAGTCACAGTTTCAATTAGATGTTATTGAAAATAAAGTAGTTTATAAAGTGATTTAAAAGTAAAGGAATTTCCTACAGGGCATGTATAGGCAAGGCAAAAAAACTACGCTTTCTAGCATTGTCCTGCGGAGCAGCAGTGAACAATCAACAAAAATAAAAAAGAGGGCAAAAATAGCAAAAAAAAAAAAAGCAAAAGCAATTTCTTTGAACGGAAGTCTTTGGTCACAGAAAGCTATGCTATTCATTCTTTTAACTAAAGGAAGCAACACTGAGAGGAGGAAGAAGAGCAGCAAAGGAAGAGGCGCCATGTTGACTAGACACAATAATGGGTTCTTTTCTTTACTTTCCAGCATAACATTAACTAACATTTCTTGCTAATCTCTTTTAACGAAATTTGTGAGAGTAAAGTGACATTTGCTCTCAGTGAGAGATATTAGCAAAATAGATTAGGAAACTTGAATCAGCAAATGTTAGTGACATATCACCGTTTACACTTCGTAACCGCCCAAGTGAGACTTTCATAACCGCCCAACTCTCCGACTTCAGAGGTGAAAAGGACATTAGAAGGAAATATAGAGCTTTCCAAAGGCCAAATCTATGGTATAAATCCATAGAGGAGACCACCAGGAGTTAAAGTTTGGAAAATCTCAATATTGGCATAGGCGGTTATGAAAGTTTCACTTAAGCGGCTATGCAGTTTAAACGACGATATGATTGTTTGGCGCATGAAAAAAGATAAAAGACACGCCCGAAAATTTAAGAAAGAACAAAAAAATTGAGATCATCATCAGAAAAGAAAAATATGGATTTTAATATGTATATCCCTTTAAGTGTTCTATTGCCTTAGAAAAACAAATTTCGACTGACATACTCGCTCGAGGGGGTTCAATGCTGTCAAGCAAGCTTCTGGAAATTCGAAAATTATGAGGATAGCTCGGAACAACAATTTCAATATACTGAAGTAAACAATTCCTCGTATTTCGATTGGTTAGAAACAAGCCGATGTCGACTGACCTTAAACTTTCTACAGCTACTTGTTCAATCTCATCATCGCTTTCAATAGGCTCCATAAGCATTGTTACAGTTCTTAAAAATCTCTGCATGTATGAATATGAATTTGTCTAATAGCAAAGAGTGAATTGTAAGAATAAAATTTCTTACTTCTTCCATTACAGCCGATCCGGCGGAAGATGCACTCTCATAGTGGTTCTTGTTTTGAGCCGCTGTCTAATGTATATATATTTCAATATAGGACTAGTTTGCCTGCATCCATACATTATAAATAACTTCCCGTGTCGATATTAAACCTTTTTTTAAATAAAAATAGCTATATAACTTGATTTACAACGTATGTATTTACTTTTGTATTTTCCAATACAAATTTGAATTCCTTTTTCCACATTTGACATTTCTTCTTCTTCTTGCTAGTGTCTTGCTAGTGGAAATTGGTCCAGTAAAAAAGTTAGTAGAACTATCATTGCCGCTCTCACCAGTTTCGTTCTCTCAATTTTCGTTCAGTTCGCTCTCTTTTACTGGAGAGAAACCAAAGAAACGCAAATTATATGTCAAATGTAAAAATTAGTGTTTATTAACGTTAATTAGTGGATAGAGAAACAAAGCTAATGTCATTCACGTAGTTATTGACATTACATACATACATAGTATGCATGCAACTATGAATTGAAAGTGGCAATTGAGGAAGCGAAATTTGAACTCATTTTGAAGGATGCGTTAAGTTGTTAGATGTTGTACATACATACATACATAGATACATACTTACAAATTTCAAGCACTTCAAAACCACTTTCCAAATTAGCTTACAAACCGCATTTACACACTTTGTGACTTTTTGCTTTTATTTGTTGTTTTTTGCTTTTATTTGTTGTGGTTTTAGTTGCCAATTCGAAAACACACACACACACCCACACAATCAACAAATTGCCTGCAATAACTCGTAAAAACTTTTCACCTGCAACACGCCCCAGCGACAACGCCTTTTGCAGGTATGTATGTATGTATGTCGTATGTATGCGAGAGCACAAATCAAATATTTATCAGCTGACATAGCGTACAAAATGAAAATAGGTCAAGTTATTCCGGGCCAACTGCTGGGGCAGGGCGTGAAAAGCGAAAGGGACCAAGTAAAGGATAAAGGCGAAATTCTTAAGTGTTTGTATGAAGACTGATTTTGAAGAAGAAGTGGCCCAACAAAGACACTTTTGAGCGCTAGGATAACTATCTAAACACATATATATATACATACATATATATATATGTACATAATTTTTCACCGCAGAAGCACTGGGAAGGACTCACACACATAAAAGCTAAATTTCAAAGGCGTGTAGTTGGTATGTATGTACATATGTATCGCTATGAAATCCTTTCGAGATCACAAAAAAATTACCAAGAAAATATTCTATTAAAAACTTCCACTCTTATTTTATTCCATTTTTTTTTTTATTAAATTCCAGTTATTTTACTTTAAACAAACTTCATTAAACCACATTTATGCTGCTCTTTCCAATTGAATTCAATTTTACACTGTTTTATAGCTTTTTTTTGCACACATTCACCCGGATGCCTTCTGCTGCTGCTGCTTACATTGTCGCTAATCAAGCGAAGCAACATGGATAAATGTTTCTATTTTTTTCACAAAAATTTCACATATACTTAAGTATGTACATATGTACATATGTTGCTACTTAACTAGTATATTGACCGGTTTTTATAAATTTTTTTTTTCTTTTGAACCAAAGTCAGCCAATAAACAAAATTGGAATAACGCTTCGCGAAACACGCACGCACGACAACTGTACAATACTGAACTGTGCCGGCTAGGCAGACACAGGCTTTTACAATTTTAATTCGTTTTGGTCCTACTTTACAAGTCATCATCGCATCTCTTTGCGCTCAACTTTATTCCATTTGAAAGTGCTGAGCGTGCTTTAAAGAGGCAAACAAACAAGTGGCATTATTAGATTGGTAACATGCTAAAAATCTCTAAAGCATTTATTGTTTACAAAAAGCGTCAAAGGTCACGTATGTACATATGTTAAGTATTGCCCGGTATTCCGGTATTTGTAAGGATACCAAGTATACATATATGTATGAGCAAATGAATCGCAAATGTTACCACTGCAGTTGATTATAAATCGCAGAACTAGTCGGTTTTTTACCGAAAAAGTACTACTAGCCTTGTAAATAATAACGTCCTAGGAAATTTTTGAATCGGCTTTCCATTAGGGAAGCACGCCCCGCGAAAAATCACTTTTTCAGGGCGATAGAGTGGCTATCGCATATCTCAAAACTGAAATGAAAACTTGCCGCAGGCTTATAGTTTATCAAATATTACCCCTTCGCAGCTTTTCATTCACATAGGCATGTTGAAAAAAATTTGAATATTTGAGAAGAAAACTTTGCGCATGTCCTACTAAAGAGAACATGCTCTCTCTCTCTCTCGGTGAAAATCTCTCGTTTTTTTTTATATGGACATACGAACGGACAACAGTGATGCCAGATAATCTCCGCTAAAATTCCCACAGAAATTGGAGAAAAATCCCTAATTTCCCACATTTTAAATTAAAAAATCCCACAAAATTCCCACCGAATTTAAAGCATTTATTTCAGTAATATAAGAATATATAACAGGCAAATACAGTCTTTTTAATAGCTAAAAGTATCAGTTGTACAAATTATTTGCATTGTGCAAGTGGATATGATTTTTGTTGGTTTTAAAGTTGAAGCAATTGATATTTTTGGATTGAAAGGCAACTCTTACATTAAGCTGATGCCACATAGAACTTTGTGTTGCGCTACGTGACACTTTCTGCGTGACAGCTGAGATTAAAATACATGTATCTATATGAGGTTTCTCACATAACAAAAAGTAACGCAACGCCGAAGTTACATAAAGCACAAAGCTGCCCAAATCTCAACTTTTGGGGACGTTGAAATTTTTTTTCAGTTTCACTTCAATTCAAATGTAAATAAACAAATTTACATTTCACTCAATTGAAAAATAATTTAATAGATTTTTATTTTATTATTTACTTTTTTGTAAATAAAACGGAGAATGAGAGATTTTTCAGAAAATAAATATTTTTTGAGTGATGTTGCAGCGTTCAATGTGGCATAGTTTTTCAGTTTTGCGTTGTTTGACATAGAAAGCGGCGTAACGCCAAGCGGAAAAAGTTTTATGTGGAATCAGCTTTACTTATACTACTTACACGAGATTGTTTTTAGAGAAATCAAAAACAATATCGGGATCTAAAAACTGAAATTCTTCGAAAACACCGTCAAATAGAAAACGTGATATTATCTGAAAAGTAGTAGCTTCATAAAAGCGCAAACATTTTTTTTTTTGAATACAATATTTTCCTCCAAATTTAAATTTGACAAAATATCTTCGCATTCATAACCAACGTAAACGTTATGTACGTCAAGTAAATATGGAGTTCGAAGTTCCAAAACTTTTAACTGTAATTCCATCGGAACTGTAAAAAAGTTGGGTTTTAAGAAATTTCTTGTAATTTTCAACACAAGTGTCTTAGCTTCTTGCCCTGGTCGGTGTATAAGTACATTTCGGCTTTGGAACAATGCGCTAAATTCATTGAAGAAGTTAATAACGTACTTAAAAATTCTAAAATAAGCCTTGCTTTGAGTTATTTCCAATTCTTCATAAATAGTTTCTGCTTTTTTACGGTTATCTTCAAATGAGGCCAGGCGAAAAAAATTCTTTCGATTATTAACAATACAGTACGAATGTGCACAATGAAAAATAAATTACCTAAGAGTGGCGATTATTAACACGCTTTTATTAGTTTCACCTGTATGCATGCATGTTAGACTGACCACAAATGCAAAAGTGCTGATTTTTTTTGCTCCCCGTGCATTTTCTGATAGCTTGACAATAGAAAATAAGATCTGCATAAAAATCTGACCATCGGTGGTGGGAAATATCCACGCGCATTTGAACTAAAGTTCAAAAATTGACCTAAAAATTATGCATTGCTTTAGAGACCAATATCTCCTTAAACAATGATTTTTGGAGAAATAATGTAATAATCATTTTTATACTAAATGAAACTGGGAACATATTCTCCATATGATATTTATACCTACCGTTATCCTTTCAGGACATATTGAGTCCTTAAAGTGAAATTTAAATTTTTTTGTTTGTTAAAAACGCAAAAATAAATATTTAAAGAATAGAGAATTATATAAACTATACATCATTTAATAGGTTATTTAAAGAAGTTTTACACATCATAATTTTTTTTTGATTTACATGCACTATTATAGTCAAGAAAATGATTTAAAATAAGCAAGTCGCATTTTTTCAAACCTTTTTTTTACTAAACTGAAAATATCGTAGTAGGCTTTGCAATAAAAAAAAATGTGTTATAGTTTCATATTTCAGCTCATTCAATAGTTTGTTGAACTTTCTTTAAAGTGAACTTGTAGCGGTAGTGCTCATAAGTGTGTTATATTCAGTTCAAAAAAGTTTTTTTTCAAATTTTTTTAAAACTATTATTGTAATGGCATTAAGATCCAGATGCATTCCCTTAATTGGTAATTATTTAATAACATCTTACGAGCTAAAATACGAAAGCCATAAACTTTTTAAACGAACATCGCGTATCAATAAAAGCTGTGCGCTCAAAATTGGATTTAGAAATTAAAGTACAGTATTTTTATTCTTTTGAATATGTTCCCAGTTTCATTTAGTATAAAAATGATTATTACATTTTTTCTCCAAAAATCATTGTTTAAGGAGATATTGGTCTCTAAAGCAATGCATAATTTTTAGGTCAATTTTTGAACTTTAGTTCAAATACGCGTGGCTATTTCCCACTACCGATGGTCAGATTTTTATGCAGATCTTATTTTCTATTGTCAAGCTATCAGAAAATGCGCGGGGAGCGAAAAAATTCAATACTTTTGCAAATCCCATATGTTTTGTAGTCAGTCTAATGCATGTATGTGTTTGTGTAAACAAGTTACGTATACGCAGTGTAGTTTACTGTATGTTTACTTGTACGCATTAGGGATTCCAATCCCGGGATCCCGGGATCCCGCCCTTTTTGACACCCCGAAAATCCCGGGCTAGAATTTTATCCCGGGATTTTCGGGATAAGATAAAGAGAGAATATTCCGCTATTATAGCAAAGAAAAGTTATATTTTATATAATTTTTATTGGTCTCAGATCTGTATACTAATAGCATTTCCTATTCTGAATGAAAATGTTGCATTATTACATTGCAGCATTATCAGCATGTGCCCTATTAAAATGTTGCATTTTTCATGTGATGAATGAAACAAAAATAATGCAACCCTTTACTTGTGCTAAGAGCAGAAACTGTTGCCCGTAGTCGAGCCAGTTTTATATTTTTTTGTCAATAGAACAAACAGCCCTAAAAAAAGTGTTGAGTCTGTGTGGAAGAGAACAAAAAAATATGACAGCTGGAAGAAAGTGCGACTAGAATAAAAAAGTCCATTAGTAAAAGTAAGGATTCAAATTTTTGATTTTTTTTAATAATTAAATTTGTTTGTGTTGAAGTACGCGGTGTAAGGAAACTTACGTTAGGTATTTTTAAAGCTTTTAGCTTGTGGCAAAGTTCATTTGATAATTTCTATTTCCTGATTTTTAGTCATTTATTTCTCAAATCGTCGTACCATACGAAAACTAGCACATTTAAAATTTCTGGCGAAATCTATCAATAAAAAAATTTGAAAAGTAACAAGTTCGACTTTTGGCTGACGAAAAGTATCAGTAATTATATACTGTTTTTACATTAAAATTGTTGTTGTTTAAACGAAATTGATAGTTTTCGTCAGCCAAAAGTTGAACTTGCTACTTTTCGTCAGCCAAAACTCGATTTTGTTACTTTTCGTCGGCCAAAAGTCGAACTTATTACTTTTCGTCAGCCACAAAAAATCGTATGCTAGTTTTCGTATGGTACGACGAAATGTTTTTTGGAATTTTCCCACATGGAAAGTAAATAAGAAGTTGCATTAATTTTCTGAATTTTTCGGCAAGCTTGGAAATATTCGCTTAAACAAAGTGCGTCGTTAAATTCTAAAAAAATTTTTATTGGAAATTATCAAATGATTGCAAGCCTTTTTAATAATATCCTAAAAGTACCAACTGCAAAGACAAATGTTTTGTTCATCAAATGTATGTAATTTTCGTTGTTGGTTGTGCTTTTTAAAGTAACTCTTAGGTATTATTAAGTAATACGCATGATTTCACATTCCTATTTTATTTTGTTACTAATGAAGTAATAAAAAATGGCAATAAAAATCTATTTTTTCTTTGCATTTTAAAGTTGTAGCGTTTCTCTAAAAATGTATTTACTTTTTTCAACCCCAAATGTGGGAAAATAGTACTGGTCGAAAAATGTTTGTAACATAAATAAAATTCTACGTTTCAAAAGGATTTGGGTGTAGTTTTTGAGATATTCATGTCCAAAAGGCGAAATAAGCAGTTTGTGGCCTCAATATTTTTAAAATTACTCACTTTCATTAAAAACTGATTACATCTATTGAAAGCACGATCATTTCTTTTGAAGACAACGTAGATATCTGATCAAGATACCCGAAAAAGCAAAGCGCTGTTTTCAATAGAAATGATCGTTCTTTCAACAGCTGCAATCATCTTTTAATGAAAGTAATTTAACAGATTGAGCAGTGAATATAGCAAAAAATCGCATTTTTCGCCTCTTTGGGCATGAATATCTCAAAACCTACACGTATTACCGAAAATCCTACTTCAGATTCAGAATCAGCGCGCCGAAATCCTTTAGAAAAGTAGAATTTTATTTGAGTTAGAAAATTTTTTGGAAATTTTGTCGGCCTGTGTAATTAAAGTCCAAATACCGGGATCCCGGGATTATAAAATAAAATCTCGAAAATCCCGAGATCGTAAAAATCGGAAAAATTGGAATCCCTAGTACGCATGTACATATGTATGTCACCGGCTCCTTTTTGCTTTGCATTAGTTAAAACGCGAAAGCGATTCATAAACTGAATGGGAGTTTTTCAGTGTGAGATGTACTTATTTTAAGTTATACTATAAATTATACATATGTAGGTATGTAAACAGTTCTGCAACCAAAAAATCCCTTTTTTATATGGACAACAAAATGTCCCTTTTTTCCCTCTTTAAAAATTTTGCAGTGAAATATCCCTCAAAAAGGGAAATTTCCCTCAATCTGGCACCACTGACGGACAAAGGTACAATGTTTATTTTCTAATGCCAAAACGTGATATTTTTTCACAACCCATACCCAAATCCCAGTACACCGCCCCTACGCACACCCATGCTTTTAAAGAAAATAAAATCGAGTACTTGAGCATTGGCATAATTTCGTTTTAAATGTTTATAAATGGCAAATTGAAAGGAAAAGGGGTTGAGGGCTTTGGTTTTACTTCAATTGTTAGATTTGCACGTGCAGTTTACGCTGACTGGGTTTATTTTTTTTTTTTTTTTAATTTGGCGTTAATCTATTTTCACTTGCCTTATTATTATTGGTATTTTTTAAGTTTAAATAGATTTGTTACAATGTAGATAATATTGAAACGTACACTCTTTCTATGCGCAGCGCAAACGCGAACCACACCTAAGCCAAGCGAATACAATACTAAACGCTTATTAGAAAGAAAAAAAAAACACCAATCGACATATGTAGACGGACGCGTTGAAGTATGAAAATTTTTAATCGAAGCACTACCCAAAAGCTGGCATGAAAATAAATAGGTGGGGATGTGCGTACGGTATACGCACGTAGACGTACATATACCTACCTATAAGGAGCGCACAACATGAATAACTGAACACACGGATGTATGTATGTATATGCAGTTACATATGTATATTACCTAATACAATATATGACCAAATAAATTAGTGCAGCAATAAAGCTAAAAACACCTAATGAAATGAAAACACAAAAACCGGCACAACAACAAACAAACGGACAAAATACAAACACAATAAAAAAAGCAATTCAATGCCAAGGACCGTTAGGGAATGCTAAACAACGCCAACAAGGGGCCAGTAAAACATTCATTGCAGGCCAATAAACTCTGCAACCAAAGCAAAATCCACACAGGCAACCACAAAAAAGAAACATCACGCAAATACGTACATATGTACATATGTATGTACATATATACATATGTATGTATTAACGTATGCAGGTGAAGTTGGTAACAACAACATAATTTATGGTCAAAACCACTGTCGTCACAAACAATTCTTCCGGTTTTGGATTATTATCCGCTGTTTGGCCACAAAACTCTGGCCAATTGGTAGGCCAGCCAATGACCACACAAGCTAGAAACAATGATTGCAAAACATTGAACTTTCAACAGCGCTTAAAACATCAAATTCAAAGTAATAAGACGTGCTGAGCTAGGATGTACAAAGAAAATTATCATGCCATTGGAGGCTCTTGAGTGAAAATTATTGTTTTCATAGACGCAAACAACTACAAAATTTCATAAACCCAATAAACACAGACGCGAAGATGATATCGCGGCGAATTCGAGGCGAGTTCGCGAAAGCAGATTTTCGCGAATGCAATTTCTCGGACTCGCCTCTAGTTCGCGTCAAGTTCGAGAAAATCAATTTTCGCGATATCATTTTTTTCTATTTTTTTAAGTTGTTTTGCACTAAAAAATCAGTATAGTTCTGAAATTTTAGATTTATACCTGAAAACGAATATCAAAGTTCCGCAGATGTTATCTTGGAGAATTCTAGGCGAGTTCGCGAAAGTAGATCAAATCGGTTTATAATCAAATAGATACGAGTAGGTATGTAGAAAAACCAATTCAAAATTGTTTAATAAAGGAACTTTATTTACTGCTTAAATTTTTCCTTATAAAAATATCTTAAGTGCTTTGTATTATTTTATACGGAGTTAACCCATTGCCAGTCATAGCTGTTAAATTATGATTACGATTAGTAATCGGTTAGATTATTTTCTAAAAAGAATCGTAATGATTATTTAATTGTACGCATGAAATATTGGGATTACGTAATGATTACGATTACAAATAATCAAAAAATAATCAGGATTACTTTAGATTACTGAAAAGAATCAAAAAGAATCAAAAATAATCAAAATAAAGAATTGATTCTTTTCGACGATTCTTTTTGATTCTTTTTGATTCTTTTCAATCCAAACCCCCAAACAACTTTTACTAATGTATGAAAAACAACAATGCTAAAGCGAGTAGTGTTAGAATTCCAGAACGGTTGTTAACTTGTTGCCAATCTTTCGTTAACAACTCAAACCTCTATGCAAAATTTCATCAAATTCTGAGGGGGTCGGGTTCAAAATGTTCGTTTTTTTCAGCCTTTGATATGAAATTCATCTTATGTGTTATGTCTTGAATATCTTTATTTGTTATACAAAATTGAATAAAAATTTTTTTAAAAATTAAAAAAAGCAAAAAGAGAAAGGTTGTTTGGGGTTTTGGATTGAAAAGAATCAAAAAGAATCAAAAAGAATCAAAAATAATCAAAAAGAATCGCTGAAAGAATCAATTCTTTATTTTGATTATTTTTGATTCTTTTTGATTCTTTTCAGTAATCTAGAGTAATCATGATTATTTTTTGATTATTTGTAATCGTAATGATTACATAATCTAGTTGGGACCAAGATACTCGTAATGTAATCAATTATTTTACTATCAAATACAAAGTAATCCGATTACTAATGATTACGATTAGTAATCGTAACTTAACAGGTATGTTGCCAGTAAACCAAACTCTGAACTTCTAATTTTTCGAAACGCCATTTATAAAAATCTCGAATCGCTAATGAACAAATTTTCCAATCGCCAACGATCCGAGAATGAATAAATTTTCGAATCGCTAATGATAAAAAATTCGAATCGCCAAAGATCCGAGAATGAACAAATTCTCGAATCGCTAGTGATAGGTGACATGCCTACGAATTCGGATTCGCCGATCTATCGCCGCGAACTATTGCCGCGATAATATAATCAGAGAAAGCGAATTCGAGGCGAATCCGTTGTGTTTATTGGGAAAACGTACCTACATTTTCATACATACATACCTAACAATAACGGATTTATTTTTTTAAACAAGACACGTATGTATGTAAATGCATGTGACTTGTTTTAAATTTACTACTTCCTTTTTAACAAATGGCCAACATAAGTAACGCTAACTTCCGGCTTGCTTTACTACTCGTTGCTTTGCTTTGAGTTAACACCTTGTAATTTATTTTTTAATTATTTATTATTTTTTAATTTAATTTATCAAGATCATTAATCAAGTGGTAAAATGCCACGAAAGCTATCAGATTCATCATCATTCATAAACTCATGATTTAAGCAAGAAACCCGATAAGTAAATGTTGCCCGTTTAACTCTGCAACATGTTGACAAAAAATTGATGATTGCATGAAAAGAAGCAGCAAATGTTGCCAACGGCAATAAACTTGAAAAGTCAGCAACTTATTGCCACTGATCGTTGTTGCAATTAAATAAATATTAGTTAATAATATTTTCTTTATAGTATATAGATGCACACATACATATATGTAGATATACATACTTATGTATATGTATATGTATGTATATAGGCATGCACCTTTGTATACAATAGTATGGAGCGCAGCATTTCATTAGAAAACAAGTTTTAAGAAAGCTGACTGCAAATGTCTCCATACAATGTGTTTATAGATACATATATGTATGTATGTATGTATTTAAATTGAATTACAAAAATTACGTGGTTTAATTGTATGAAAACTGACTACTTCGTTGCAAATAGTGGGTGTGAATCATCAGCCAAAAATAATAACAAAAGTTGTATGTACATGACACACAAATAGTGATAAAATACAACCAGCTGCATATATATACATATGTATGTATGTCTGTTCTTGCTGTTTATGCTATTTGGAGGATCGCCAGTGGCCAGTGTACATTTGTATATAGATATGTATACACATATGTAAGTAGCAATCGTTAATTAAAACAACGCCTACACACATCGCTTTTATTTTTATCTATACAAAATTAGAAAGATACATAATGCATACATATGTATGTACAAATGTACGTATACTTTCTTTTTTTCTTTTCATAATTTTCGTGGCATTTTACACGCCCAAAGACCCATTGGGATGAATACATACATATGTATGTACGTATGTATATAAATACATCCGTATGAATGAATGTATGTACATCTATTCATTGGCCTTGATATCTGAAGACCGTAACATTGCATTTCGCATCTATTATCGTCCATCCAGCCGGTCTGTAGATGCAGCTACCAAGTTGCATACACGTTTGTATATACATATGTATGTAAAAATTTAAAGACCTACAATTGCAGCCGAAGCCGGCATTCGAGGTTTTCTGCGGTTACATATATTCATACATACATATGTATATATACATTTGTATATAAATATGTATACTTATATGTAGATACAAATGTATATATATATAATCGTTTATATAGGTAGTAAATATGTATATTCATTCACACAAACAATATGTAGATATTATTACAGAATTAAACTAATAATATTTTAATTTTCACTTACCTGATTATTTTATTTGTTTAATATAAAAATTCAATTCACTGCAAACACGCAAAAACCACTGTGAAATTACTCATGAAAGCTGATTCGCCACCCAAAAAAGATTTTTTGCCTTTCTTCTTTATTATATATTTTTCCAACAACAAATAAAACAACAAAATGTATTCAGAGTTGCTTTGGCCAGTAGCAGGCAAAGAATATGTCATGCTACCATGCCTCGCTAGCAAAAATTTCTATCACGCAATTGATAGTGAAATTTTAACAGCCGAGGAGGGGTTTATTTTCGCCATTGGTTTTTTAGTGTGTTTAAAAACGGTGATTATATTACATTTTAAAATATAATTAGGCACGTTTTTAGATTTTACATTATTTCTTTTCTTCAATTTTGCAAATTTCAAAAGCACATTGCAAACTACATATATGGCAGGCAAACATTTATAGCCACTCAAGCGGACGGTACTTCTAGCTAATTTGTGCTCCGGCGCACCCTGTGGCTGCACAGTTTTCAAAGCAATGTATTAAATTTGAAAAGCACTGAAATTTTTCTGCCGAACGTCATGTGAAAATGACAGAAAAAAAATTAATTTTTTATGTCATCAACGAGCTCAATTTCTAACGAATTTCGCAGCTTTCATTTGCATTTTTAATATTCTTGCCAAATTTGCAATAAATTGAACGATTAAATAAAAGCAAATTGTTTATTACTGTCGCAAAAAAAACGCGTGTTGTGAGGTTTGTTTGATTTTGTGAGAACTGTGTAAATCGTGCAAAAATTTGTTTTTGTAGAAATGAAAATCCAATAAGCGTGGCGTTGTTATTGTTTTACTTGAACTAAACGGGTGGCGAAAGTGCATGTAAAGCCAGAATTGTGCAAATTGTGTTAATGTGAGTCGAAAAAAAATAAAAAAGATTACAAAATAATCGAAATAAAAGAAAAGCAATAATTCTATTATTTAAAGAAAAAATAGAATTTGCCAACAAAGTCGATAGTTGTTGTCCTGTGTAAATATTTGGCCATTAATTGATGTGCATCAGTTAATGCGGTTTAACGTTTACACAAGTGCTCAACGAATATGAATGTAAAAAATTAAATTAGAATTAAAAAGCAAATATTGGTAATTGTACCCAATCAAAGTGCTCCAAATAAGAAAAGCAAATAATTGTTTTTATTGTGCGTGCGCGAATGCATGTGTGTTTATGTGTTGTTGTTGTTTATTATCAATGTGTTGCCAAACTTTTATTCTAACCAAAAAAAATACCCCTTTTCGTCATTATAACCCAGTTAGTCGAGAACGTAAACCCGTGTACCGTTTCAGCTGATCCAACCTATTTAATGGGATTTGTATGTAACCGATTATTCAACGACGTACGACGCAGAAGCCCGTACCGCAGAAATCAAAATCATTTTGATTTTTTACGTAAAAATGTGTCAGCTGATCGCTCGCTTGGTTGCAAGGTAGAAGGGTTGCCAGTTGAACATTTTTAGTTATTAAGTATTTAAACAGTAATTTTCACAGCATTATACAACTTAGAGCGCTTTCACATTACTCGGTGCGGAATCGGATCGACATTTTTGGTTTTTACCGAAAGTATACCGAAACCTTGCCGACCAAATGTATTTCAATTGGCACTTTCACATTAGTGTTGCATACATGAAATCGGAGCGGATTGATTTCGGTATACCGCAACGCGGTAAGACCGGTCAGTAAAATTTGAGGAATTACTGCATACATTTTTGCGGCGTAATAAAAGAAGAAGAACAAAGTCAGTAAAAAACTCGTTTCGGCTATAAATGTAGCAAATTATAATGTCTTCGTCTTCGCTAGAAGACATTATTTTTATTATTGAGTGATTTGTTGAAGTTAAAAATTTTGTTTTGCAAATTTCGATGTTTGTTTTCCTATTTTCTGCCGATTACGCACCGAAAGTATTCCCACAAGTGTGAAAAACACAGCAACGCGGAATCGTTTCGGTAAGCCGAAAATACCGAGCAAAAAATGTCGATCCGATGTCGTACCCAGTAATGTGAAAAGGCCCTAACTCAACAAGATTGTAAAATGTTATCGAATATACCATGTATATGTGTTCACATGGAAAAAATAGTATGTCTACTTAAACGAACCATTTATTATTACTTTAATTTTTTAAAAAGAAAGGAAAGAAAACGTTTATAAATTTTTTTTAAATCCCAAACAAAATGTAAATATATATACATATATATATATAAATTAATAACAAGATAATAGCTTTGTTCAACAACTTTACTTGCAAGTACTTGCAAAAAGAGCGTCAATGTCAAATTAAGAGTAAAAAGGAGAAAAAGAGAAAATTATCAACCGATGTAATTGAACACAAAATCGTAAACATTCGCAAGAAAACAGCTGATACGCTGTTTTGACAATTTGATTTTTAGGTTAGGTTGTAATTGAAATTTTTGAAATTGGAAATGAATGGAAATAACTGAATTAGGAAAACAAAATTCTACTTTGGCAATTCCACAACATCATCAAGATTCGTTTTTGCGCTAACTTATTTAGTACACAATTAGAAATTTGCGTTTAAAATGTTTGTATATTTCCAATTGAAATTTTTGTGATCATATATTTTTGACACTTCTATTTTTTTAAGCTGCTAGTAGTTGCAAGTGAAAATTTTACTTGCAGCGTTTATCAACTCTCGAGGTTTTACTCTCTCAATTTAGCTCTCTTTTGCGAATTTTTTGGGTTATCGAACATAAATTCGTAACTATTCGTAAAAATATGTAAAAATTTTGAGATATTGAACACTCCTAATAAATGAAGATATTACTGAAAATTAAAGCAAAAATTGTATTTATCCACAATGGTGGCGGTATTTTCTTAATTGATAACTCTTGGTGGTCTTCTTCTGCAATTTTTATACATTAAAAAGTTATAAATTGTCACAATAAATCTGAGTTTCTGTAACAAAATCAATTAAAGTGATGTCACACTAATACGATCCACACTTTGTCACCACATATTTATACTAGAAAAGATATGAGTTACTGAAACTCAGTACAGATTTCTTACTTAAACACAGATTTTTGTGAGAATCTTGTTGCTTCCCAATATATTTATGGATTTTCAATTGTAAATTTAATGTTCTGACTGTGTTTTTTGTTATTTTATGTTTTAATCCTTGGAAATATATTGGGCAGCAACAAAATTACAAGAAAAATGTGTTTTATTACCAACTAAGCCGTAAAAAAGTAACTAAATTAATAAAAAAAAGTCGTCAACGACAACTTTAAGAACGATTAAATTAGTATTTTCCAGGGACGTAACGGTTATAAGAGAAATGGGGTAAAAGTCATATTTAACCATTATCATGAGAAAAAAATTTTTTTTGGTCCTTAATAACCATTATAAAAACCAAAAAAACGTTTTGGGACTGAGTAACCGTTATGGCAACCAGAAAAGTGTTTTAGGCTTGAATAACCGTTATGGCAACCAAAAAGCTGTTTTGGGCCTTTTGGGCCACCTTTCATTTGATACCGATATCGTCCAGAAATATTGACAAATAAATAGGCTTGATTTTTATTGCTGACCAAAAAAGAATAAAAATCTGAATAACGGGTATTCAGGCCCAAAACAGTTTTTTGGTTTCCATAACGGTTATTCAGGCCCAAAACGGTTTTTTGGTTTTTATAATGGTTATTAAGGACCAAAAGAAGATAAAGGTTATTTTTGCGTAACCTTTTCACCACACAAAAAAAAATAACCGTTATTTTCGGTCCCTGGTATTTTCTTGTTGCACAGTTGTGTATTGAAGAGTAATCCGCATAACACTTTGAAGATTAGTAAAAATCTTGTTTGTTCAAAAATTACTAAACGGCAACCCTGCCAAAATGTAAACAAACTATATATATATATGTAAATATGTAAATATGTGTGAGTAAAACAGCTGATTGCTACGGGCTCAAAAAATCCTAAAAATTGCATACGGGCGTTTGCGTCAGCGAGTGGACCACACGTTCTCGACTAACTGGGCTATTAGAAGTAGAATTTATTCCACGCACACTTAGGGATAAAAACTCCTTTAAAAACTTGCCTAGGCACATGTATCACCTTGCCTGTCTTTTCTCGTTCAGTTAAGGAGATAGTATATACACGAAAGCTTGTTTTACCCACAGTCGGGGGAGTGGTTTCGTGGCTATGACAACAACGGCAACAACAAAAAGTTTGTTTTAAAAGTGCTCCAATTTAAATCGGGTAATTTGCCCAGTGTATGCAACACTGCTTCATGCAAACTAGCAGTGTTCCCATGAAGTTATGTTGTGTTTCAAACAAAAAAAAAAATCAAAAAACATCCTAATGTGTGTGAAAAGTTCTCTAATACTTCCCTTTTTTTTAAGATTTTAGCTAATACATACATACGTACATACTTAGCCCAATATTAAGGTGAGTATTCAATTTAATAATTTATAGTAAAAAGCACACAAAAATATCGCACACATTTTTCCAATCATAATCATTTAAGTAAGTTTGTTTAAAACAAAAAAAAAATACAAATTACGTAATCATTTAATATATATTTTATTGAAAAAAATTGCTTATGTATGTGCTAACTTTCTTCTATAACAAAGTAAATAAGTAAAGCTTAATAGCATAATAAAAAAAAACAGTAAAAATATGAGTGATAATAAAAATATGGCGGAAATGCCTCCGCCCACAACACCTACAACCGAAACTGTGCCACCCGCTGACAGTGTACCACAATCGCTGGAAAACAAAGCGGCATCGGCAGTAGATAATGAAACAAAAACGGAAACAAATACACCACCAACAACAGCAGCCGTATCGGCATCCACAGCTTCAACGCCAGCCTCATCGATTACCGGCGGCCCAACTAGCCGCTTACGAGCTCCAACCCATTACAGCAGCAGTGCGGCGAGCGGTGTTTCGAAAATTGGCCGACTTTGCTGTACGCATGCCACACCGAAGGCTGGACCGCCACCAAGAGGTAAATATGGACATATGTATGTATGTATGAAAATTAAGCAGATAGAACGTTCCATGTTACATCTGATAGAATTTAATTATTTGTATACCAATTATTTAGTACACATATAATTATACCTTTCATGAGAATGAAATGGTATTATAACTTAGTGCCAAAAAATTTTTGTCGAAAGTACCAGAAGGAAGCGTGGGGGACCCACCAAAATATATACCGATATGATCAGAATCACGAGCTGAGTCGATTAAGCCATGTCCGTCTGTCCGTCCGTCCGTCTGTGTGAACGCAAACTAGTCCCTCAGTTTTTGAGATATCTGAATGAAATTCGGAATACAGGTATGTTGTTATATGCAGCTGATCATTTGTCGGAACCGGCCGAATCGGACCACTATAACATATAGAAAACAACCGATTATTCAGATATACATGAAATTTTTGGATGTAATTTGTGCATAACTTCCCCATTTAAACAGCTAAAGACATGAAACTTTGAAGTAGACGTGCCCATTTTGGCCCAAACAAGGTTACCGAAAATTGTCAAGATCGGACCACTATAACATATAGTTCCACAACATCCGATTATTCAGATATACACATTTTGGTGTATAACTCAGCCATTTTAACAGCTAACGGCCTGAAATTTTGAAGTATTTGTACCCATATGGGCCCAAACGGGATTACCGAAAATTGTCAAGATCGGACCACTATAACATATAGTTCCACAACATCCGATTATCAGATATACACATTTTGGTGTATAACTCAGCCATTTTAACAGCTAACGGCGTGAAATTTTGAAGTATTTGTACCCATATGAGCGCAAACAGGGTCACCGAAAATTGTCAAGATCGGACCACTATAACATATAGCTCCCCTACAACCGATTGTTCAGATATGGACATTTTGGTGTATAACTCCTCCATTTTAACAGCTAACGGCGCGAAATTTTGAAGTATTTGTACCCATATGGGCCCAAACGGGATTACCGAAAATTGTCAAGATCGGACCATTATAACATATAGCTCCCATACAACCGATTGTTCAGATATGGACATTTTGGTGTATAACTCCTCCGTTTTAACAGCTAACGGCGTGGAATTTTGAAGTATTTGTACCCATATGGGCCCAAACGGGGTTACCGAAAATTGTCAAGATCGGACCATTATAACATATAGCTCCCATACAACCGATTGTTCAGATATGGACATTTTGGTGTATAACTCCTCCATTTAAATAGCCAAGACACCATTTTTTTCTAATAAATCTTTCCATAAATAACCCACAAAATTAAAATTATATATTAAACTTAATCCGGCTATGTACATACATAGGTAACTTTTCATTTCCACACTCATGAAAGGTATGAAGTCTTCGGTACGGCCGAAGACAGCCGCGCTTTTACTTGTTTTTCTCTTACATTGACACTTAAATATTATATCTGGAAAGAGCTCTTCAACATTTTATTATAATAATCTGATTACGAGCTTTCAAAGCTCTACCTACTTTTCTACATCCATTTGAATGCACTTTCGGAAAGTTATTGTTGTAACATATCCCTAGATGTTATCATAACTGCATCCTTGCCTAGTGCAAATCTCATATTGTTCCGGCGCTTAGCCCGACTGCTGGCGAGAAGATAGGCGATTGTAACTCTATCGTAAACCACCCAAAGATTTTGGATGTCACCTTCGACCGTCAGTCTTGGCTCCTTCTCCGCGCATACGACCGCTATTGCTAGCAAGGCCCAAACCCGTAACAAAATCCTCAAGTCGCTAGCTGGCAGCACTTGGGGAAATGATAAAGAAACAATGATTGAAACAGACAAAAAAATCGGCCGGTCGATCCTAAATTTTGCATCACCAGTGTGGTCCCCGGGGACTTCCAGAATCCAATGGCAAAAACTCCAGTCCTTCCGAAACTCAGCGCTTAGAACAGCCCCTTCCCCGGCAAGTCAGTAGTCATCTATTCGACCTCTCCCCAGAGGTTGAAAAATACATAAAGCAACCGTTAGACGCAACGGATTATAGGCAGGCCCTAAAGGGAGATCCATACCGACACCACCACCACCTTCGTTTCAGTGCGTCCGTCATAGAATATTGAAAGACCAACCAGGCTACTGCAGCCGTCTCAACTCATATAGGACCAGAATTGACCCGGACATACCTAATGTATAACCGGCATGTGGAGAGACGCCGCATGACACACAGCATCTCTGCATATGTCCACTCAAACCAACTCGCTTATCCCCCTTGTCCCTCTGGACTAGCCCAAAAAAACGCTGCATCATTCCTGGGCCTCCCGTTAAGTGATGCTGACGACGATCTGTAACACCAGGGGGTTAGGGGCTTAGAATATACCCGTGGTAAGGAATGCCTGTCGTAAGAGGCGACTAAAATCCACCGGCCTAGAAGGTTGATTATGGCCAAAAAAAAATCGTTCGCACGACAGTCGGGCTAGTGTCAGAAGGGACTAGTACCCGAGCGTATCGGATTTATCCGGCAAAGGACTGTCACATCCCCTACACTCCCCAAAACCTTCGGGGAGTGTCTTGGTGGCTACAACAACAACAACACCGATCTGTGAGCCACCCCAGCGGGTTACGGGGTCTAGAATATACCCGTGGTAGGGAATGCCTGTCGTAAGAGGCGACTAAAATCCACCGGCCTAGAAGGTTGATTATGGCCAAAAAAAAATCGTTCGCACGACAGTCGGGCTAGTTTCAGAAGGGACTAGTACCCGAGCGTACCGGATTTATCCGGCAAAGGACTGTCACATCCCCTACACTCCCCAAAACCTTCGGGGAGTATCTTGGTGGCTACAACAACAACAACAACGATCTGTGAGCACCCCTAGCGGGTTAGGTGGCTTAGAAACCCAAGGTAAGGAATGCCTAGCGTAGGAGGCGACTAAAAGGTTCGCTCAACAGTCGGGCTAGTGTCAGAAGGGACTAGTACCCGAGCGTACGGGATATAACCGGCAAAGGGCTGTTACTTCCCTAATCCTTCGGGGAGTGTCTTGGTGATACAACAACAATAACGATCTGTGAGCCAAACGTGCCGGCTGCGCAGGGTTTGTTTGGATGCTTACGAGTACAATTTTGAAGAAAATACTAAAATAGGACGTTTTCGAAATAAGTTTTGAAATAGGCTGATCTTTTACTCAGGCCCCGAAATGACGTTAGGGCCAGGCATTGAAATCAAACAATGTCAAAATTCAGCAAAACAGAATTTTTAGAACGCATTAAAGTCGGTTGAAAAAGCTAAGCCGAGGCTTCTGTTCGTTACACATTTACTATAAATAATTGCATTAATTTGTTGAATTATCGTTAATCTTTTTGCCAAATAAGACAATATTCAATTATCTGCATAATACGTACATATCAACAAACAAACATACTTAGGTACTGAACGTATTGACACACATTCGCAAATGCGCCCACGCCAAAATAAACGGTTTGTAAGACGAAAAAGTCACCTACCACCCGCGAGCAATGCATCTACGTTCTTAATTTATATGTAAGTGTGTAGTTATGCACATTAGAGCCTACCAAAAAATAAGGTTAGTCGCATATTTGTATAATAACAGAAATGTGTACATTACTTTTTTTTGTGGTGCGTTCTGCTACATAAGCTTCTGTCTACTTAAAGAAATTTCTGCTGCTCAAAGCTTTCGTCTACGCTTTTACGCATTAAATTTGAAAATTACAAATCAAGTCTCATTAAGTGTATTATTTTGTTTTTGTGTTTATTATGGTCGGTGTTAATAGCGCCATGAACACCTCATACAAATCGCTCATTACTTTTACTAAAGCTTCGTATTTACATATGTATGTGCATATACATATGTACGTACATATATATTTAGTATTTATTTACTTTTTCAATTTCGCTTTAGTAAAGCACCTACATATATAGTGCCTTATAAAGCCGTATATACCTCTGTACAAATGTACATACCTACTAAGCGTACGTATGTAAGTGCTTGTTTTTTAGGGTTTTAAATGATCAATTAGCCAAATTTTGTATGGCAGATAAATGTAGGCGTTTTACAGTAAGGCATATAATACGTATACATATGTACAAAATATGTATGTATGTATGTATGTTTGTACATTTGGGTGTTTTATGTTTGGGTGATAATTTTTTTTCGTTCCCATTTGAAAATCTAATTCCATTGTAAACATAAGTTATACATACTTACTTATCTAAAACCGCTATTTTCCATAAAATTGCATAATTACTTATGTATGTTGAAGGGCATCAAATTTGCTATATAATAATACGTAAAAAATCGACATTGAAAAAACCTTACAAATATCATTAAGTATTATAGGATAGGTGGTAATAATTGCCATCAGATTGATACTGGGATATTATCAAATTGATACTGAGATAGTATCAAATTGATACTGGAATACTTTTGGAAATCTTTGTTCCAAATTGATAATAGGTGCTATCAAATTGATACTAGAAATACTTTCAAAGCTATACCACATTGTATCAAAAAGACACTCGCTTTTGTAAATAGTAGTTTCAGATTGATACTAGAGAATATCAGAATTATACTAGATGTAATACTAAATTGATACTGTGATATGTTCGAAAGTATAAGATTGATAACATTATTTAATGAAGGAAAATTTATACTGAAAATTTTCAAATTGATGACTGATTTGTATCGCACTGATACTGGCTTTTTTTGAGTGTACAAAAAAGTTCTGCTTCCTTCCATTTTATTATTTTTTACATATACATATGTGCATATTCATTTTTCCTATTACATTAATTTGTAAAATGACTTATTGTATATCTATCGAAATCCGCTAAAGGCAGCAGAACAGGGAGACCTCCCTCCACTGCGTTGGGAAAATCGGGTGAAGACTGACTTGTTCTCCTTTGGAATTTGCAATTGGCACCACGCAGCACGAAACACTTGATATCAAGTTAGCGAAGCACGCCCAAAATTCCGAGAAGCATTTGAAGGGAAAAAATTAAATTTTGCGGTATTACTTAATTAGGCACCCCCTTCCGGTACGATCTGCTATGGGTGCCTTGCTAAGTTGACATAACAGAAACGAGTCGCGTACTTTATTGAACTCGGCCAAAATCGCCAGATGGTTACGCGCCACTTAAGAAGAAGAATTCTTCTTATGGAAGGCAAAATTATACACACTCTGAAAAAAAACGTTGTAAATCTAAAGACTTTCGCTGTTAAATCAACTACTTTCCGCAGTTGAAATGTGCCCAACAACGCTCCGTTGTTGTTTCAAAGGTGCGAGCGTTGTTGATTTAAGTCAATAACGGAGATTGTTGGAAAAAATTTTCACCTAAAAATAAATTTTTGTTTGCATTTTACTCTTCATCTTCTCTCCGCCCGGGTCCCAACTGCAAATATGTTGCCACCGCTTGATCTCATATTCTTCTCTCCTTCTTATCATTCACTGGTTGCTATCTTTATTTCTTATTCTGATTTTTCTTCTTTATTTTATATTCTCCTCCGGATTCGAACCATGACATCAACCTGAAATTCTATCCAATCATCACATAGTGGAACATTCAACATTATATTGAATTGTAATTACCTATTTATACTTCCATTTTCTAAAAAGGAATCCATGAATTATTTGAATCATTGTAAAAACAAAATTAAAAAAAAATTGTTCTCATTAGTTTTGTTTACAACGGAAACTGTTGGGTCAAATACTTTTGCCTTTAAATCAACAACGGGGAGAAAATTGTTGCTAAAAAAAAACTTTTTTTTGGCCTTTTCTCTTCATCTTCTCTCCATCATTATTTTTTTTGTTGGTTTTCTCACAAAAAAATATTTTCTCACAAAAATTTTTTTAAAAGCAAGCAAGTTTTTGAAACAACAACGGCCGTTTTTGAATAAATTGTTGGATCAAAAACTTTGCTGTAAAAACAAATACTTTTGCTGTTGAATCAAAGACGGAGATTCAACAGCCGAAAGTTCTTGGTTTAACTACGGGTATTTTTTTCAGAGCACAAATCGAACTAAAGATGAATGAAAAGATGTTACCAATTTAAGTGAAACACCCTAATACATATGTATATGTATATTTTTACCTTAAAATTGAGCAATCGAAATTTTCGTAGAACGCAAAAAATACATTATTTTATGCAGAGCTGGGCGCTAAGGATTACGATTACATTTTGATTACTTACGATTACAATTACTGTAATTGTAATCCTTAAATTTTTGGGATTACGACTACTGTAATCGTAATTGAAATTTTTACGATTACGATTACTGTAATTGTAATCCTTAAATTTTTAGGATTACGATTACTGTAATCGTAATCATAGAACGTACGATTACAATTACTGTAATCGTAATCGTTAAATTTTTAGGATTACGATTACTGTAATCGTAATCATAGAACATACGATTACAATTACAGTAATTGTAATCGTTAAATTTTTAGGATTACGATTACTGTAATCGTAATCATGGAACGTACGATTACAATTACTGTAATCGTAATCGTTATATTTTTAGGATTACGATTACTGTAATCGTAATCATAGAACATACGATTACAATTACAGTAATTGTAATCGTAAAATTTTTAGGATTACGATTACTGTAATCGTAATGGTATATTCAATGATTACGGTTACAGTAGGTACTGCCTCAAAATTCTCAAAGAAAGCAACAATCTTTACCAAAATCACATTCAGGTATTAAGCAACTAACTAAAATTAATAATACATAAAAATAAAATAGAGATTCTCTTGAACTGTACATCGAATCTTTTCGCCTCATAAGCAGAAAATTAAATTTTTTTTTAAAAGGAATTTTAAAAAATATAAATTTTCGGACCAAACTAGTAAGCGCCCAAAAGGAAGAGAGGTGATATAGTAAACCGCTGTGCGACACCCCTTAACCATCTCCGATCGGGACCAAAATATATATTTGGTATCCGTTAGTGCAGGACTATCGATTTTGGGCATTAGATGTACAAGAAATTAAATTTAATTTATTCAGTCTCCATAGAGTTTTCTGAAATTTGACCCCTGTGCGATACCACTTAGCCGTCTCCGATAGCGACAAAAATTTTTACATGATATCTTCGACTATATTAGCATCGACCTTGGTGGTGAGGTTCACGAAATATGATACGCAATTTGTTTCCATACATTTGGGGACCACCCTAGTATACATATATGTACATTTACCCATTTGGCCCAACGTTACTACAATCATCAATACTTTTCTCCTTACATTTCCGTTATGGAAGATAACAACTTCCATGAATATGCCCCATGACTATGGCCGCCTTTGCATGAATGACTTTGTATAGTAAAAAAAGCAATGAAGCGAAAGCGTGAGGTTTTCATTCCAAGCCGCATGCTTCTTTCATATGGTCGTTATTATAATCTTGTTTGGTATTTACCATGAATGGTAGCATTACACTGTGGAACAAATTTAGGTCAACAAAAGTTAACTCGGTTCTGAAAGTTGGGGGTGAAAATAGAGGCTAAATTAGAAGACCCGTATCGCGGCGTTTGCTTAGGTTAGTTCGAATTTGTTTTTAATCGACCTTTGAACTTTGCAGGCAAATGCCGATTTTCAGCATATTGTTTGTATGGTTTTTTTGCTATAACTCGTCGACTAATTGAGATTTTTTTGTTGGAGTTTTCCTATACAAGGGGTCTATAACATTTTTCTCTACCTCTTATAGTTTCTGAAATATTGATGATTCAATTTGAATTTTTTCGATTTTTCAAAGAAAAAATTGACTTTGTCAGGCAATATCTTTAAAACCAAAATTTTCACCTTCGGTTTTACTCCCTTGCGTGAAGCTACATTCTATTAGCAAAAAAATAAGCTATCAACGAAGAAAATCCATGGTAAAATGGAAAAGTTATAGGCGATCATGTAAATACAGCCAAGTCGCGCAATGCCGCAAAAATATGTAAATTAGTACATATGCATTTTATTGCTCTTTGTCTGACTTTTCTACATATATTCTCTTCTAGCGATCGCCATTTCATTTGCTTGCACATTTCGCCAATTGCTTGAATTCGATTTAAAAAAAAAATCGTAACACAGAAAATGGAAAAATAACAATAGACAGTCAGTCGATCGGCAAAAACTTCAAAAAAAAGTCAACACAAACTATAGCAGCAATAACACCAACAATCAGCAACAACCTAAAATTATTGTAAGTAGTTAGCACATCTTTGCGTCGCGACGCATAACACAAACGAAATGTAATGAAATGAATGAAGTGAGAACGGCAACAACGAAGACTGGCGACTTGACTTGCACGATTGAAAATTCAAATAGTTAATGATTATTTAATTATTGTAATTATGTTGCTCATAATGAGCAAACTACAGCAGCGGCATTGACTTTGACGGCAACGCTGGCGGCAACGCTGACGCACAGTAGTCACGAACTCATATCGAACTGTGATCACAATGTTCTGGAAAATTTTACTAGAGGTATTCCACAAAGAACATAAAACTAAGCCTGCGGCAAGTTTTGATTTTAGTTCTGAGATCTGTGGAAGCCCCTCTACCCCCCTGAAAAATAATGGAAAATTTCCCCAAGTAACACTGGGACACAAATTGAGGCTTGTTGTTTGGGGGCGGAAAAACTTCCGCACAGAATCAATGACAACTATCCATATAGTAAAACCCCAAACCGGTTTGCTCTCTGAGGTCAAACTTTTTGTATTGCGAATTTAAATTTGCGAAATTTGGTCTGAGTGATTTTTTTAGAAATTAAAAAAGGGTTAAAATACATATCGCATAGAAATTTGTTGTTAGGAAAATGGCACGAGCTTTAATTTCTTAGAATACTTTAACCCTCTAGATTTTTTTTTTGAAATTCCGAGGAATACATACATACAGCTGTGTTCAAAATAATAATAGTGCTATGAAATCAATGTGAAACTTTCTCATAAAAAGTTTATTTTAACTTATTTTTGCTTAAAATTGGGTACAAAAGTAGCATAGACATTCATTTCACGTATCACAAGAGTTTTACGGTGTTAAGTTGCAAGATAACCGATTAAGAAGGACAAAGGTAAAACAACTCAAAAATTCCTTGTTCAAAAATATAATAGTATTTGTATTCTAGTTTAGATAAATATTTAAAAAAAAGGTAAAATTAAAAAGCGATCGTATTGACACCACCATGGATCAACGTGCCTATGTGGGTATTTTGCAGAACACTCTGCTGCCTTATGCGGAATACAAAATTTTTCTGGAATGAACCTTCCATCAGGATAATGACCCGAAACATGAGTCAGCTAGGCAAGGAGTTCAAAGGAATTGAGGTAAAGTCCTGTTCTGCACAATCAACCGAACTCAATGCTATAGAAAACTTGTGAGGCGACATAAACAAATAGGAAACCAGCCAATAATCGTGAACTCTGGGAAGTTGGAATGAATTGTTGAGAAAAAATACCCAAGAAACGCTATGAAGGATTAGTCGATTTTATGCCGCGTCGCTGTAAGGTGTTTTTAGACACTGATGCTTCCACTAGACATATACGCCGCCGATTGACGCCGCCGCCGCCGCGCCGATTACCTTCATAATCGGCCGCCGCCGCCATAATCCGTGAAATCGGCGTATCGGCGCGGCGGCGTGCGCTGGCGCGCCATACCCGCATGGAGCGAGATGTGTACATATTTTCCTAGTTTTGCTAACTACTAAAGTTCTTCAAAATTAAAAAAAAAAAAAAGAACCAATCGACGTGTTTTGACCTCAGGAACACGAAGCTGAATGCGGAAATGTTTTATTTTTTGCCGGTTAAAAGTTATTAACAAAAACTTTGGCTGTTCCCTACTTTACTAACCTCAGTCTTAAAGAATTTAAGCTACTGGAAAATTTCAGTTCGTTGGCTTACATAATTTTTTCTCAGATACGGAACTTTTCTGGGATCTCTTCCATTTAGTCCTACTTCTCGAGGTCTGTTGCTAATTGTTCTACTCAAAACTGCACCATTTCAACCCTCCTTGATATCATTAGATGCCGAAAATGATCCCAAACATGCCTCCAGAATCGAAAACTCGATAGTTTGAACGTAAGAAAGTTGCTGTTTTTGAGTAGCCCTCACAGTTGTCGAACCTCAGCCCTATAGGGAATATTAAAGAAGACGATGGGGGATCAAAAATGGAAAAATAAGCAAGAGTTATGGAAAAAAAATTAAAGAAGCTTGGTTCTTAATACCAGTTGCAAATTGCGCTAATTTGGTCAACCCTATGCCACGAAGAAGTAAGGAAGTTATAAAAAATAAAGGAGCTTCAACTAAACATTAGTTTAAATCTAGCTGCAGCAGTTATATTGTAGTTTATTTGAAAAAATCGAATTTAAAGTTTGTCCCTATTATTATTTCCAACTTAAATTATACATTTCATTATTTTTATTCATAAAAATTAAATTATTATACAAAAACCACCCCAGAGTCATTGAAGCATGTCCTCTCCGTGTAAGCATCAATATATGGTAATTATTATTTGGTCTTAAAATGAAATAAATGGAGAATTGCAAAATTTTGTCCCTATTATTTTTTCCAACACTGTATATACATATATTTATTTTAAAGTGTCTTATATATATATAAATATGTACATATGTAAATATATGTATGCATGTTTATTATCATACAAAATAAGCAAATGAATTTAATTTACCCTTACATATGGATTTGTGTATATTCTTTAATATGTATTTTCTTTATTTTATATTTTAGTTTATGTCACAATTGTTTTTCGCTGTTAATAAAAAAGTTTCAACAATTTAAAGTGGAAATTAGTTTATTTATTCCATTCAGCCAGCGATATTAAGGTAACTAAATAAAATTAATATTTGAATAAGGATTGTGATTTGTAGATTTGGGGCAGGCGCGAAAAAGCACGCCGGCGTCGCCGCCGCCGCCGAAATGTTTTTGGAATAGCGCCGCCGCCGCCGGAATCACTGTCGGCGTATATGTCTAGCTTCCACGAACTAATGTTAAACACTACTTTATTTTGTATATTCTAAATTTTTTAATTTTACCTTTTTTTAAATATTTATCTAAACTAGAATAAAAATACTATTATTTTTTTGAACAAGGAATTTTTGAGTTGTTTTACCTTTGTCTTTCTAAATCGGTTATCCTGCAACTTAACACCGTAAAACTCTTGTGACACGTGAAATGAATGTCTATGCTACTTTTGTACCGAATTTTAACCAAAAAGAAGTTAAAATAAACTTTTTATGAGAAAGTTTCACATTGATTTCATAGCACTATTATTATTTTGAACACAACTGTATATGTTTTTTGCTTTCCGTGTACTTTTAGGTTCTTTGTACAAAGATTTTGTCCGAGGAGACCTCTAGTGAAATTTAATGGCGAATAATTTTCAAGAATATTTTAACCCTCTATCGACCTTCATAAAGCTATTTTTCTCGGACTTCCAAAAAAAAGGGGGGTCAAAGCGACCTCTTCGTGGGGGTGTTAGAGTGTAAAAGTATTCTACGAAATTAAAGCTCGTGCAATTTTACTATATGTTTCCTAACAATATATTTCTATGCGATATGTATTTTAACCCTTTTTTTCATTTCTTAAAAAATCACGCAGACGAAATTTCGCAAATTTGAATTCGCAAAAAGAAAAAAAAAAAAATTGATCTCAGATAGCAAAACGGTTTTGCGGGTTTTACTATATGGATAGTAGTCATTCAATCTGTGTGGGAATTTTTGCGTCCGCAAAATTGCTGTTGCACAGTGTCATTTGTATACACATGAAAAAAATTTATTTAATCCATACTCTTGGCCACTTTGTCACACTGTGCAATTGCGCCGATGGCTGGGCGCTGCGATTTTCTTTATTATTTTCGTTATCTTGCAATACTCAAGCTTGCTTACGCTTTTTGGTGTGCCGCTAACTACTTAATTGTTGTTGGTGCAGTTGGCGCTGCTGCTGCGATCAGCAACAAAGCTCGAAAAGCGGTTTAAGGTGCTACGATCAAACTTAACTTTAGTTACTCCAACGATATTTAACGAGACGGACGTGCAAGCGGCAAAATAAAAATAAAATAAAAAAACACAAAACGCGATTTTTCAACAACAACAATAAAAAGTTAAAAATTTTATAGAAAACTAAAAAGCAGCGAAAGAGTAGAACGAGAAGTATAAAACTGAGCAATTAATTAACAAAAGCGCCAACAGCCAAGTTTGCTTGCTTTTTTTGGTTTACATTGGTTTGGTCGAATCAAAGGAAAGTCTGGAAATTTGGATTTCTTTTGCGCTGCATAATAATTCATAGATTATCTTGTCAAATCAAGCAAGAAATAGAAAATAAGTAAAGGCCATAAGAAAACGACGGGGAACTGAAAAGGTGAAGAAATTAATTTTTGTGTTGTGAGTGAAATTATATGGATGTTGTATTTAATGCGCTTGTAAAAGAAATTATCTTTATGTTATTATTATTACTTCTTTTTGAAGGTTTAGAAGAGTTTACGAGAAACTTTTCCACTAAGGAAGCACGCCATGAAAAAATTACTCTTTCAGGTGAGAAGAGGGGCTCTCACAGATCTCAGAACTTGCACTTTACAACTTCTACAACAAATATCTCATAAACTAAGTATAAGCCTACTGCAAGTTTTGATTCCAGTTTTGAGATCTGTGAGCGCTCCTCTACCTCTATAAAAAAGTGATTTCTTTCGGGGCGTGCTTCCTTAATGGAGAGCGAACGCGAGTTCACTGAAGTCTTACTTTTTATTATTTATTAATTTTTTCAAGCTTGTTGGTAAATAAAAGAATTGCCAAATAGAACAAGTAACAATTGTATGCGCCGACTTGCTTTTATACTTAGCTTCATATAAAATTAATTAAGAGTCAATTATAATACAAAGCGATCCGCAACATCGATGTGAAATGGATATTTTAATTAATTATTTAACATTTTATATTACAATTTACGATTTCCATAGAATTCAATGTAAATGATTTAATGGATTTAATATAATGGATTTACATACATATATAATAGAATAAATATAAATTTATTTAGAGCATTTCATTTAGATCATAAACGAAGGAAAAAGGAATCATATATGAGACAAAAAAGCATCATAAACGAAGTAAAAAAGATTCTCATATGACTCAGATAAGAGTCAAATAATAGCCTTTTCAGAGTCGAAAACGAGTCATATATGTGCCATAGATGAGGGGGAAAGAGTCATGTAGGAATCTAAACAGAGGGTTTTCTGAGTCAAAAAAGCGTCATAAGCGTGTCATAAAAGGAAGAAAAAAAGAGTCGTATGTGTGTATCCAATAAGAGTCTTTTATGAATTCAAAAATACTCATAAAAGAGCCAAAAATTGTGCAAAATCTGAGTCCAATAAGAGTCATATATGACTCTTATTCAGTCTCTTACGATATATGAAATTAGGCTCATACCGGACGACCAACGCAAAAAGGGAAATACATTCATTTGTGACTCATAAATAAGCTCATTATGAGCGCTCATGCTCCGATTTAGGACTCATTTCTGACTCATTTATGAGTCCGAATGTTTGCTGGGAAGTAATTGTCTTTTTGGTCTTAAAAAACATTTTTGTTTGTTTCCTATTGATAACAAAATTTTTTTTTCTTTTCTTAATACTATTTGACCTACTCAATGGCATGCTCTTAGTGCAATAAAAAAGAAGCATTTGAAAACGTTTGTTGCTGTTGCAAGATCAATTTATCATATATCGATCTTAACATCATATACTTACATATGTAACATCTGTTTGCTTTTTCAATTAGCGTATGCTGAGCAAATTCGAAAGCGGGACAAATGTGATTGTGTTAACATCCCAGCAAACATTCTCGGAGCCCTCATAGTTTCAGAGTCCAATATGACGTGAATATGAGTCTTAAAATTTTGCAATCCAATATGAGCCCAAAATATGTATGTGTAAAACATGAGCCTCAGAATTTTGGAGTTCGATATGAGTTCGAAATATGCGTGAAATATGAGCTTAAGAAATACCATCATATATGTACTTATGTATGAGTTATATGTACATATGTGTATAGCTTCTATACGATAAAAATTATGAGCAGGAGAATACAAAATAGGCACACCTATAAAGCAAGCAGTGAAGTCGAATAAGGTTGCATAATAAGAGAAAATGAGAACAAGTAGGGGTGAAGCTACATATTTTTACTTCGAAAACGAATATAGAGAGAATGAAGAGAACTGGGTCAGGTGACGGAAAATGTATAATTTTTTTTTTTTTTGTTTTACTAGTCATAAAAGAAGGAAAAAAGGATCACATATGTACAATAAGAGAAAAATGTGAGTCGATTGGGAGTATTTTATGACTTTTATTCAGGCTCATATTGACGCCTGAGTAAAAGATCACCCTACTTCAAAAATTGGTTAAAAACGCCCTATTTCAGAATTTTCTTCAATAACGCCCTATTTCAAAATTGTATTGAAAAAGACCTCATTTCAGAGAAAATTTCATACATAGTATTTAAAATAAATTCTAAAATAGGATTTTATTGAAACAATTTTTGAAATAGGATCGTCTTTTACTCATGCATGGATATGATGTATGAAATTAGGCTCGTATCGGGCGAACACCTTAAGAACAGAACTACAATGTACATTTCGGACTCTACAATGAGCTCATAAGTACTCTGAAAAAAATACGCGTAGTTAAACCAACAACTTTCGGCTGTTGAATCTCCGTCTTTGATTAAACAGCAAAAGTATTTGTTTTTACAGCAAAGTTTTTGATCCAACAATTTATTCAAAAACGGGCGTTGTTGATTCAAAAACTTGCTTGCCTTTAAAAAATTTTTTGTGAGAAAATATTTTTTTGTGAGAAAACCAACAAAAACAAGTAAGGAAGCCTAAGTTCGAGTGGAATCGAACATTAGATACTCAGCTGTATGCTTTCATTGTTTGTTTTCGTTTGATGGAAACACGGTGTAGGTACTTTATATAAAGCGAGTGGCGCATGAAGTGGGCGTAGCCACGCCCATTTTCAAAATGTGGATCAATCATCCAACTAAGCATATAAATATTATTGTTAGTGCAAACTTTCATTCCTTTATGACTTCTAGTTACAACCATGTCGCGTTACAAATTCCACAAGAGTGTTCCAGAAATATCTTTGTTAAAAAGTAGGCGTGGTCATAAACCGATTTCAATAAATTTTTGCGTGTCTATTAACACAAGTTATGAAAGTGTATAAATAAACCAAGTATCTCAATTATTTGTCGAGTTATGGGCTCCGAAATCTCGTAGATTCCTTTGTCTAAAAGGAGGCGGTGCCACGCCCATTTTCCAAAATTTTTCTATTTTTTGTTTCCGGTCTATTGTAGAAATCATGCCACAAAATTTCAATGAATTATCTTTACATTTGACAAACATATCGCTTAAAATGTTTTTATTAGGCCCCTTTATAGTTCCCATATACAAAAGTGGGCGTGGTCATCAACCGATTTAGCTAAAATTTAGAACATGTATTACCACAAGTAACAAAGGTGTATACACCAAGTTTCGTCATTATATATCAATTATTTGTCGAGTTATGGGCTTAGAAATCTAGTATATTCCTGCTTCTAAAAAGAGGCGCTGCCACGCCCATTTTCCAAAATTTTTGTGTTTTTCGTTTTATGTCCGCAGTCTGACTCCTGCCATAAAATTTCAATGATATATCTTTATATTTCACAGAGATATCGATTAAAATGTTTTTATTGGGCCACTTTATAATACCCATATATAAAAGTGGGCGTGGTCGTCAACCGATTTTGGCAATTCTTCGTCCAAATATTTGCCTAAGTAAGTATATTACGCATACCAAATTTCATCGACATGTCTTCAACGGTTTCTGAGTTATGACATATAAAACTTGCAATGTTTGACCCTTAATAAGTGGGCGTGGCACCGCCCATTTTCAAAAATTTTTGTGTTTTTTGTTTTATGTCCATAGTTGGACTCATGCGACAAAATTTCAGTGATAGATCTTTGTATTTGACAGAGATATGGCTTAAAATGTTTTTATTAGGTCACTTTATAATACACATATATAAAAGTGGGCGTGGCAGTCAACCGATTTTAACTATTTTCAGTTCAAATGTTTGCCTAAGCAAGTATATTACGCGTACCAAATTTCATCGATATATCTTCAATGGTTTCTGAGTTATGACATATAAAACTTGCAATGTTTGACCCTTAATAAGTGGGCGTGGCGCCGCCCATTTTCCAAAATTTTATCAAATTTCTTCATAGGGGCCTGAGCTCAACACGTGGGTAAAATTTCATCGCTCCAGCTATGTTAGTGACTGAGATACCAAATTTCCGATTTTTTCTAAATAGGAAAAGTGGGCGTGGTCATCGTCCGATTTCGCCCATTTTCAATACCAACCGTCCCAGTCTCGATACCAACTTGCATTTCAAATTTCATCAAAATTTCTCAATTTTTGCGCGAGTTAGAGTGTTTACAGACGGACGGACAGACGGACGGACGGACATGGCTCAATCGATTTCTCTTTTCACCCTGATCATTTTTATATATATAAGTCTATATCTATCTCGATTATTTCACTCTGTTACAATCCACCGTTATGTGATTAAAACTATAATACTCTGTGTACTAGTACAGCTGAGTATAAAAATAATGATGGAGAGAAGATGAAGAGAAAAATAAAAAAAAAAGTTTATTTTTAGCAACAATTTTCTCCCCGTTGTTGATTTAAAGCATAGATGCCCAAGCCCTATACTCGCATACACATTTTGTTTTTGTAATGCTCGTAAGTATAGGATTTTACTCGCCTATACACTTTCATAAGAAATTTGTGTATATGGCGAGCATAGGCGAGCATAGGAAAATAAAATTTGTATACTCCCGAAACGTTTCTATGGAAATACAAAAACAATTTTTTATTTAGATTCGAACATATCCAACCCAGCAATGAAAAGAATGAAATGTGGGACATATATGTATGTATGTACATATGTATATACATATGTATACTAATTTGATTCGTTCATATTTTCGATAATGTTATCCATGTCTATTTAAACATTTGTGGTTGATAGTTGCAAAACTGACTCGAGGTGTTTGTCTGAGATCCGGTTTCTGTGTTTTGATTTTACAATTTTTAATTTTGAAAATACACTTTCACATTTATATGTAATAAAAACATTGACGAAAATTTTAAAATAAACGCTCGGAGGCAAAGATATTTAATTTTGTCACACTAATAATTAATTAATTATTTATTTATATATTTTGAAAAATTTAGAGGGCATTGAAAATTAATTAATAAATTCAGTAATTGTAGACAAGGTCCATAAATCTGGTATTAAAGATGTTTTTTAAGCTTTCTAAAACCAATCCACTTTTCAATATTAATTAATTATTTATTTATAAATATTAATATTAATTTTATTAATTAAAAATGTATACATATATTCAAATGCATATTCGATAGCTTTGTTTGCATAACATAAATATATGTAAATACAAAGTTGGATTTTTAGTTAATTTCGATCATCAGTCTGGTTTGTGTCCTAATTTTTTTACTGGGTTATCGAGATGTCAATCAAGTTGTAAAAAAATACAAAAACAAACATATAGAAAAACAATTTTTTTTTCCTTAAATTATGACATTGCTCGCCCGTAAGAAATGTTTGGGCATCATTGCTCTACATCAGTGGTGGGCGAAAATTTAGCTCTTGCAGCAGTCTCGGAGCCAGCAAGAGGAAGGAGAGGGGCTGATTTGTTTTTCGGTGATAAGGGGAATGCAGAACAATTAAAATCAGCGTATATTGTCTCGCTCGTCATGTTCATCGCACGAAGCATAGATAACTAGATACGAAACTCCTCATTTCGTGAGAGCGCTGTCAAAATGCGCATTTTTTATAACATTTTTCATTGGTGCCACTCTGTTCGAAAACTGAAAATGGGTATTTTACATATTATTTCTGGGAATTTTCGGCTTCCTTATGTTATTGAAGACTATAGCAATAATACAATTTTGTTTATACCAAATTAAGGTAAGGATATAACCACAAAAGTGATACACAGGATAGTATGATTTTCCCACATTCCGAATATTCGTGTTCGAAACCCAATCGCAGACAAATTAAGAATAACGCACAAAAAGTGGTGGACGGTAATATATGTAGTTGGGTTTTATTTTTTAAGAAATATTTTACTCTATTTTGCAATTCTATTAAAATGTGAATATATTAGAACTGAAATATAATAATTTTTAACCGGATATATATATAAAACTACAGAAGAATCGCTGCCCGCGTTCCATCTCATTAACATATTTTTTATAATTTTAACTGAAACACAATTTTTTCCAGTTGAAACAGTAAACTTCACTGCATATTACACACAAGCAATACAATTACCTCTGTATTTTTTATAATTCCTTATTATTTCAACAAAATTGGGCACATAAAACAAAACATCAAAATCCACCGAAAGTGACAATTTATTTTGGCGCGTTTTCCCTTCTGGCACCTGCAATTTGCACAAACAGCTGATCGGCCGGGTTTTCTGTTGTGTTGATGCTGGCAACAAAGCCACAGAAAACCCGTGGGAAAATCATAAAAGTGAGAAAGTAAAAAAGAGTTTCGTATCAAGTCATCTTTGGCACGAAGCCTGCGGAAATACTAAAAATCAAAAACCAAAACCACCAACTCTCAGCCACGATCAACAATTGTCAAACTGTGTTGCCGTAGTACGGAAACAAAATAACACAATTTTCGCCAAGAATTACGAAAAAATAATTAATACTGAATTTTTCGATTTTTAGGTAGCAACGACTTTATAATATACATTTAGTTTGTGCGTATTTCATTTCTACATGCAAATCGATTTATTTACAAACTGTATACATATTTTTAGTATTGATAGTAGCAAAGCAAAGTGTCTGTCCTTTATAGACTCCCAAACTAATCAACCGATCTTTATGAAATTTTTGCAGTAGATTCATGTGGTATTAACGCACATGATAGGGTATATAGAATTCCAAATGTGGACCCAGAGTGACCCAGATAGACTTTGAGCAATATTGGTACCAAATGAAAGGTTCTAGGCTGGCCTTCCATTTAATTCAATTTTTTTCAATAATTTTTAGGTTATACGAAGAAAAAACCATGAAAGTACGAATTTCTGATACCAAATTGTTTGACGCTGCGGCAATACTGCTGCACACTGCCTCTCAGGCATGAACCAGTGATGGAAAATGACTCGTGCCTGTGCAGTTTTCGGTTATTTGCGAAGTAGCAAGGCACTTATGTATAATCAATTGATTTTCGCACTATTCTGCAAAACTCAATTCAGGTTATAAATGTTTTTCGATCACAATGCCATTTTTGTTTGCTTCATAGTAAACAAACGGTTGTTTTTTTTTTATTATGAAGGTATATAAACTTTATTATAAAGTAATCTTCATAAAAATAGGACGCACAAATATGTGTAAGAAAGGTTTCGTATGAGATCCTTATTATACAATATGTGCTGTAAACTTATTTTATCAAGGTAATGCTACCAACAGACGATTTTCAAATTGATTGCACAATTAAATTCAAAAATTCACCACTTTTTGTACAAATTTGATACAATTGGAAACTTTCATTTTCCATCACTGCCACGAATACAGGCGGCGACATACTCTCTCGTTCTCAATCTTGCTTATGTGTTGGTGAGTTCTTCCTCAGTTCTTCTCCCCTTATGCTGCACTTGGTTGCGTCCCTCACCAACAACCAAATGTGCCAAGTCGGCTCCTAAGTGCAAAATGCTACCAGGAGCTATTTTGCCCAACGCTGCTCTACATCATAGATGCCCAAGCCCTATGCTCGCATACACATTTTGTTTTTGTAATGCTCGTAAGTATAGGATTTTACTCGCCTATACACTTCCATAAGAAATTTGTGTATATGGCGAGCATAGGCGAGCATAGGAAAAAAATTTGTATACTCCCGAAACGTTTCTATGGAAATAAAAAAACAATTTTTTATTTTGATTCGAACAGATACAACCCAGCAATGACAAGAATGAAATGTGGGACATACATATACAGTTTGTCAATAATGTGTTTTTACATACTTAAAATAAGTGATAATAATGAAAGTTTTACAAGATACCCAGTGTTTCTTTTAATTTTATAATTTTAATTATGGTTTTATTATTTGTAATATTAGGTTGAGAACCAGGTGAGAAGGAATAAAGCCTCTATATTTTCAGACCACGAAAATATGACCACAAAAGCAGAAAGATGCTTAAAAAAATGTGTCAAAAAAGTCTTTTTACAATTACATTTTGCATTACTTCAACGTCATTTATTTGAAAATTTATGTTCGCTAATATTTTTGATGACCGCCTTTGGCAACTAGAACAACTTACAGAAGGTTTCTAATTGAGGAAATCAATTTCTGAATGTTGTAGTTATCAGGAATCTTGTTCCATTCTTCCATAATGCATTTTTTGAGCTCTGTTTGACTTTTAGGGTGTCTCTGCTCTACTTTTTTTTCAGAAGTGACCACCAATTTTCTGTTATATTTATGTCCGGAGTCTGCGCCAGCGTATCCAATACTTTTTTCCAATTAAGCAGCAACCATATGCTCACCATATGCGCTTTATGTCTAGAATCATTATCCTGGTAAAATTTTAATTGCGGTTTGTTGTTGATAATCAACTCGATTTTTTTCGCATTGCTTAACAAGTGCCACTGGAGAATCTGTAGAGAATGTTGGGCTTCCATATTGTTGCCAATAAAAGGCAAATCACTCACACCTGTACCAGATATGCATGCTAAAATCATTACCGGTAATAATAATATATACACTGTAAGTATTATAATTCGATTTTCTTGTGCTTTAGTGGCTTTCTCCACTGGAAAGATGTCATATTCTGTGATGATGACACTAAGATTATGTTATATTGCAACAGTGGACCAAACCGGGTATGGAGAAAGTCACTAAAGCACTAGAAAATCGAATTATAATACTTACAGTGCAATTTGGAATATTACCGGTAATGATTTTAGCATGCATATCTGGTACAGGTGTGAGTGATTTGCCTTTTATTGGCAACAATATGGAAGCCCAACATTCTCACAGATTATCCAGTGGCACTTGTTAAGCAATGCGCAAAAATTTGGGTTGATTATCAACCACAAACCGCAATTAAAATTTTACCAGGATAATGATTCTAAACATAAAGCGCATATAGTGAGGATATGGTTGCTGTTTAATTGGAAAAAATTATTGGATACGCTGGCGCAGACTCCAGACATAAAGATAACAGACAATTTGTGGTCATTTCTGAAGAAAAAAGTAGCGCAGAGACACCCTAAAAGTCAAACAGAGCTCAAAAAATGCATTCTGGAAGAATGGAACAAGATTCCTGAAAACTACAACATTCAGAAATTGATTTCTTCAATGAGGAACCTTCTGTAAGCTGTTCTCGATGCCAAAGACGGTCATCAAAAATATTAGCGAACATAAATCTTAAAATAAATGACGTTGAAGTAATGCAAAATGTAATTGTAAAAAGACTTTTTTGACACATTTTTTTAAGCATCTTTCTGCTTTTGTGGTCATATTTTCGTGGTCTGAAAATATAGAGGCTTTATTCCTTCTCACCTGGTTCTCAACCGAATATTACAAATAATAAAACCAGAATTAAAATTATAAAATTAAAAGAAACACTGGGTATCTTCTAAAACTTTCATTATTATCACTTATTTTAAGTATGTAAAAACACTTTCTTGACAAACTGTATGCATGTATGTACATATAGACGGCTGAGAATAAGATCGCCCTATTTCAAAAATTGTTTCAAAAACGCCCTATTCCAAAAATTGTTTGAATAACGTCCTATTTCAGATTTTGCTTCAAAAACGCCCTATTTCAGAGAAAATTCCATATATGTTTCTCTGAAATAGGGCGTTTTTGAATAATTGTCTGAAATAGGGCGTTTTTGAAGCAAAATTTGTAATAGGACGTTATTCAAACAATTTTTGGAATAGGGCGTTTTTGAAACAAATTTTGAAACAGGGCGATCTTATTCTCAGCCGTAGATATATACATCGTCCCCTCAATATAACAATAGCGTATGTGCTCATACGCCATTATTTTTTTATTGCATATTTAGAATCTCCATCATTGATTCTATGTCTGGTCAAAATTTCGTCAAATTCTACTTCCACAAAGTGGGTCAAAATGTCATTGGAAAAAATGGTGTATAATTTCTTGTTCAAAAATTTAATAGATATGTATTTGATTTGACAAAAACTTTAAACTCGATTTTCTCAAAACCCAAAAAAAATTATACGCTATTGTTATATTGAGGGGACGACATATATATACTAATTTGATTCGTTCATATTTTCGATAATGTTATCCATGTCTATTTCAACATTTGTGGTTGATAGTTGCAAAAGCGACTCGAGGTGTTTGTCTGACATCCGGTTTCTGTGTTTTGATTTTACAATTTTTAATTTTGAAAATACACTTTCGCAATTATATGTACTAAAAACATTGACGAAAATATATATAATAATTTTGTCACACTAATAATTAATTAATTATTTATTTATATATTTTGAAAAATTTAGAGGGCATTGAAAATTAATTAATAAATTCAGTAATTGTAGCCAAAGTCCATAAATCTCGTATTAAAGATGTTTTTTAAGCTTTCTAAAACCAATCCACTTTTCAATATTAATTAATTATTTATTTATAAATATTAATATTAATTTTATTAATTAAAAATGTATATATATATTCCAATGCATATTCGATAGCTTTGTTTGCATAACATAAATACAAAGTTGGATTTTTAGTTAATTTCGATCATCAGTCTGGTTTGTGTCCTAATTTTTCTACTGGGTTATCGAGATGTCAATGAAGTTGTAAAAAACTACAAAAACAAACACATAGAAAAAAAAATTTTTTTTTTTTTAAATTATGACATTGCTCGCCCGTAAGATGTGTTTGGGCATCATTGATTTAAAGGCAAAAGTATTTGACCCAACAGTTTCCGTTGTAAACAAAACTAATGAGAACAAATTTTTTTAAGTTTTGTTTTTACAATGATTCAAATAATTCATGGATTCCTTTTTAGGAAATGGAAGTATAAATAGGTTACTACAATTCAATATAATGTTGAATGTTCCACTATGTGATGATTGGATAGAATTTTAGGTTGATGTCATGGTTCGAATCCGGAGGAGAACATAAAGTAAAGAAGAAAAATCAGAATAAGAAATAAAGATAGCAACCAGTGAATGATAAGAAGGAGAGAAGAATAGGAGAACAAGCGGGGGCTACATATTTGCAGTTGGGACCCGGGTGGAGAGAAGATAAAGGGTAAAATGCAAACAAAAATTTATTTTTAGGTGAAATTTTTTTCCAACAATCTCCGTTATTGACTTAAATCAACAACGCTCGCACCCTTGAAACAACAACGGAGCGTTGTTGGGCACATTTCAACTACGGAAAGTAGTTGATTTAACAGCGAAAGTCTTTAGATTTAAGCCCAAATTACATCAGCGATGTGGCAGCGGGCAGCGACGGTTTTCGAAATCAGCTGATGCGTCTAATACGAGCAGTGACTGCCAGACCAAACACAATAGAGCGTTCGCAGTATTTGACAGTGACTTCTTTATATATTAGGTCTGTTTCCTTTTACCTTGGACACGTGGTGACATAAATTTACTTACCATTTTCATGTCCACTTTTTTCAATTAAAATAATCAATCTTGTTTCATTTTTTCCTCTGCTCTTTCTTCTTCCTTGCTTTTGTATCCCGCCAGCAATATTTGCTAGTGGAAATCAATTAAGTAAAAATTAAATTCTCTCCCGCTTGCTGGCATCAAAGTACGGAAACACAAAATTAGTAAAAATATATTACATTGGATAGTACGGAAACAGACATAAGTTCACATCAACACTTAGAAGTTGGCTGCGATTCAAGGCAGCGGCAGCGAATTTAGAATTTGGGCTAAACGGAGCGGTGCTGCCAGCTGCCTGTGCTGTATTATGTGCCGCTTCATTGCAAACCGTAGTTTCTAAAAATCAGCTGATTTCGAAAAACAGTCGCTGCCACAGCCACAGCGCTATTGTAATTCCGGCTTTACAATTTTTTTTTTTTTTTTTTTTTCAAAGTAATAAGTGTGAACCCTCCGGTTTAGGATTCCTTTCTCGCTATTTTATGACTCCGAGGCCCGGTTTCACCAACGTGACTAAAGCTAAAACTAAGTTTTGACTTAAGTTAGCCCAGAGTTGGGGCTAACTTACTTTTGGGTTTCACCAAATAGTCTAAGAAAATAGTTTCGCAACCAACCTTTTATGACAAATACTGGGGTTTTTGGTTGTTTTGGTTGCTGAATTTGCTCATTTTTTTGTCATATCCGGTCTTTTGGTTGTTGAATTTGCTAAAGCGACTCAAATTCTTAGTTTATTTTTAGTCAAGACAAAAGCTGACTAACTTGTGACTTAGCTCAGTTGCATGGTGAAACTGAAAACGTAAAAAAATCGGCTTAACTAAGTTGAGACCGGTTGGTGAAACCGGGCCCGAATGTTTGCTGGGTAGGTATTTTTTCTTACTATTTCGTTTCCGCTGGAATATTTTCACAAAAAAGTGAAGAATACATACAAGTTCTCTTTAAAACAAAAAGGAAAAACAAAAACAAGCGAAATGCCAATTTTTAGCCAACTAATATATTTTGAATACTTCTTAAAAAATATTTATTATTAAAACATATTTATTATCATTTTATGATGTGGAAATTGGTTGGTAGTCGATTCGACTACTAAGTCATTCTCCAGCAAGACTAAAACTTCGTTAACAGATGTAGTTTTCCTTCCCTTACAAGGGAATTAGCGCCCGTTTGTTATTACATTTGCACTAATATTTTTATAATGTATTGCAGAACAAATTTCCGTCATACCTCGTCAAGTCTGATTTGGTTATAAACCGATTTCGGCTATGTGCCCAAAAATTGTCGTTGCCTGCTAATAATAAATCACGTTAGTCAGGTTGCTTCTTTGCTTTGTAAGCTACCTAAAAATAAATCTTCATTTCTGTCATGAAAGCACTGGTTCTTTGCGCAGCATGTCAAATAATTTCGTATAATTATCAACTCTTTTTCTTTTTTTTTTGTTCATCTCCACTTTCTTTGCCGTCAATTGATTGTTGTTTGTCAAAAAATAAAATGCAAATTTACAAAAAACATTTGTATGCAAATTTCGCCGACAAGTAAATCTTGGTAAACTGGAATCATATACATACCTAATGAATTAAATTTATTTTCAATTTATATTGCATTTATTCAAGCTATCCACAAAAAGCCAAGAAAAAATGCTGGGCGACATTTGAAAGTTTACGTATGTATTTAAGTACATACGTGCACGACATTCTGGAATATACTTAATTATTAAAAAAAAAAAATACAAGATATGCATATTAACCCGAGCGTATTACGATATTTGCAATTGATCGAAGCAACTTATGAGTTTGTAAATAGGTTGCTTAGGCATTTACAGAAAACGAAATTGCAAACGTTCTTCGCTCCTATTTCGAAATATTTAGGAGAACATAAATATTATAAGGATGTTCTCTGAGTATGATTTAAGTCTGGGAAATTTCCGGAGATGACGTTAGTGTGAGAAATTTATCGAGTACAACAACAAAATACACGTCTTGTGAAATTGGATCCTTCGAAAAATTTTCCAGACCTCAACCCATGATATTTGTGCATTTACAATAGTCTTCTGTGAGAAGGTAGTTTGAATATGTATATTTTTCTAGTACTTTTTTTCAAAGTATTTTATTCAGATAAAAAATTTCCCGCGATATCAGGATAGTTCGGGAAAAATATTAGACTGAGAGAATCCCTTCAATATAATTTTGAAGAATGTACTGCCTCCTTAGGATCTTTTGTGCCTTTTTATTCATTACATTACAAAATGTAATGACTATATCATCCAAGCTGGGATTTTTCATAAATTCAAGGAGCGCTTCAACTCTATAAATTGAAGGCATCAAAGCTGTGAAGTAATGTGTAATACTTGGCGCTTGTTCTTGGTCTAAGTACAATTACTTTTTAATTAAAAAGGCCAATTACTTACCAAGTACAAATATATCTTATTGTAATTGATATTCAGTATCTACATAAATTTTTTAACTCTTTTTCAAATACTTTCAATTAGGTACCATCATTTCCTTTTAATTACGTAAGAGTAATTATACATAATTGAAAGTAATTGATCAATAATTGATGATAATTGATATTATTTGAAAAATGTATGCACTGAATATCAAGTACCAAAAAACTATACTTATACTTGGTAATTGGTTTTTTAAATTACTGAGTACTGGTAATTGTACTTGTGCTTGGTTCTTTCTGCTCTGTAATGCTTATACCCTTGCTCTGCCTTCACAATTCACAATAGTCGACTAAGTAAATGAGTTCTATTTTTATATTTTATGTACTTGTAGTACTTGTAATCAAAAAATCAATAAACAATAAGCAGGGAGAGTGAATAAAGCAAAAAAAAAAGAAATACTTAACAAAAAAAAAAAAACAAAAGAAGTACCATAAAAAAGTAATGCGCGCTCTTTATCTGCATATTTTGGCACAGTTTACAGAGTTTAAATCTTGTGATTATAAATATTTACTTAACTTCACTTTGACTACTGCTATAGAATCCAATTCACTTGACTTCACGCCGCGGCGTTGAAAGCTTTTCACAAACTGCTTCTACACCTTAGCTTTATTTTTTTTTTACTGATTTTTTTCTTATTGATTTAAGCTTTAAGTTGATTTAAATGCCTCTGCTGAAGAACGTGATTCTGTTATTTTTTTTTTACTATTTTTATTATTTTATTATAGATAAAACAGAAGTAAATAAACTTTACAATTTTCTTAGGAGACTAATAGCCAGACCTGTTAAATAATGATCGTAATGATTACCGGTTTGATTGATTATTTTTTCAGGTATCTATTTAATGATTGATTACCCATTGCTTTAAAATTTTAATGATTGTTTTGCAATTACCATTAAAAAAAATCATAAAAAATCAAAAAAAAATTAAAAATAATCATAAAAAATCAAAAATAATCAAAAAAAATATTTTGCTTGTTTTTGATTATTTTTGATTATTTATGATTATTTTTGATTTTTTTTGATTTTTTATGATTTTTTTTTTAATTTTTATCAACATTGTTGTAAAGAAAGATGCACACTTGTACGTATGCACGTATGTATGTAGCCTTTTATGGCAAACTGAGGGCAATAACACGACGATTACGGACTTAATGCCTGGTGCTCAACCAACCTCCCAACGGTAGCTTGATGATAGTACCGTAGGGGAGGGTGGTTCGGTACGACGACAGCAGGTTTAGTGCGGGTAAAGTCCCACACTTACAGGGTAAATGCTTTAAATGCATCAACTATTATGCAGAATATGGTCGGACGAACGCATGTCCGACGATTGGAACTTAAGTGTGCTCTGCCCAATCCATAAAAAAGGAGACTCCACAGTACGCGCCAATTATCGTGGGATAAGCCTTCTAAATATCGCATATAAGGTCTTAGCAAGTGTATTGTGCGAAAGACTGAAGCCCACCGTCAACAAGCTGATTGGACCTTATCAGTCTGGCTTCAGACCTGGTAAATCTACCATCGACCAGATCTTCACAATACGCCAAATCCTGGAAAAAACTCATGAAAAAGGAACCGACACACACCATCTTTTTTTCGATTTTAAAGCCGCGTTTGATAGCACGAATAGGAATTGCCTATATGCCGCAATGTCTGAATTTGGTTTCCCTGCTAAACATATACGGCTATGCCAAATGACGCTGACTAACACCACCAGCACCGGCAGAATTGTGAAGGACCTCTCCGAGCCGTTCGAGACCAAACGAGGTTTCAGACAAGGTGACTCCCTTTCGTGTGGCTTCTTCAACTTAATGCTGGAAAAGGTAATACGAGCTGCAGAACTTCACCTTGCAGGAATCATCTTATACCACAAGAGTGTTCAACTGCTGGCGTACGCCGATGACATCGACATCATTGGCACTAACACGCGCGCCGTATGTTCTGCCTTCTCCAAGCTGGATAAAGAGGCTAAGAAAATGGGTTTGGCGGTAAACGAGGACAAGACGAAGTACCTCCTATCATCACACAAAGAAACAGCACACCTTGGTAACCACGTCAATGTTGATAGCTACAAATTCAAAACTGTTAAGGACTTCGTCTATTTGGGAACCAGCATTAATACCAAAAATAATGTCAGTACAGAAATCCAAAGAAGAATCACTCTTGCCAATAAATACTACTTTGGACTAAGTAGGCAATTGAAAAGTAAAGTCGTCTCTCGACGAACTAAAATCATACTCTATAGGACACTCATCGTTCCAGTCCTCATGTACGGCGCAGAAGCATGGACTATATCAAAAGCAGATGAGATGGTGCTTGGAGTATTCGAGAGAAAGTTCTTCGGAGGATTTATGGACCTTTGCGCCTTGCGGGGGCGAGTATCGACGGATATTTAACAATGAGCTGTACGAGCTGTACGCAGACATCGATATTGTTCAGCGAATAAAGATCCAGCGGCTCCGCTGGGCAGGTCATGTCGTGAGAATGGACGAAGGTGCTCCGGCCAAGAAACCGGAGACCTCCACTGCGTTGGGAAGATCAGGTGGACTACTACATAATTAGGGATGGCAACTATATCCGGAAAAACGATTATAATCGGTTAATTTCTTTCGGTTAACGGTTAAAATGTATCGGTTTTTTCCTTTTGATTATTTTTTCGATTAACCTTTTTCCTCTAAAGTCGAAAATAATCGAAAGGAAATAATCGAGAATTACCGCCTTTTCATTCGAGTCCGAATTCAGTTACCTACGGTTTTGTGAGTATATCCAAAAAATCGCAATATACGTTCCCTCCAGCCAGCGTTGCCGTATTGACGATTTTTCTCAATAAATGACGATTTTTTCGTTTATTGTATATTTTTTTAAGGAAAGTGGCATTATTAAAAATTTAAACCATCTCAGTACAATAACTAAATGGTTATCTTCATGAAATAAATCCTTATATTTTGTAAATTATTTTTCAAGGCAAAATGTTAGTATTAATGAATGATTGATGATGTTATTTAAGTAAGCGCAATGTGCAGATAAATGTGCACAGCTTTTTTAAATATGATTTCATTTATATACGAATTTGTATTAATTCGTACCTCCTTAAAATTGTTTTTGGGAAAATTTTCCATTAAGGAACAACGCCCCGAAATAAATGACTTTTTCAGGGGGGTAGAGGGGCTCTCACAGGACTTGGAACTGAAATCAAAAATTTCCGGAGGCTTGTAGTTTACAAGATATTTGTTGTTAAGATTTTAAAATTTACCAAACAAAACAAGAAAACTACGATTTATTTCCGAGATAAAAGCACGTATTAAAACGAGAAAATGCATATATGTATGTGTGTAGAACAATATTTTGCGTTGGCGGCCTTCAGCCGCGCTTTAAAAAAAATAATCCTCAGCCGACATAATTCTCTGGGGTAATATCTATGGATCCATCTAACCTTAACGACAATTATCTCGTAAACTGTAAACTTCCTGCAAGTTTTGATTTCAGTTTTGAGATATCTGAGAGCCCCTGAAAAAGTAATTTTTTTTCGTGGTGCGCTTTCTTAGTGGAAAGCCGACACTTTTTTGTTTATAACGTGTTTTAGTATTGACGATTTTTTCGCTGAAATTACGATTTTTTATTATTATAATAAAAACGAACACACATACATAGTATGTATAAAAATTAGCTTGTTTGTCCTCTTGGGGTACTACGTATTAATTTATCAGTAATTGTAATCGAAAAACGGTTATAATCGGTTAATTCCCTACGATTATTCGCGATTAATAATCGAACCCTTTCGATTAACCTAAAAAACGGTTAATCGATTATTAAATTTTTTTTGCCATCCCTATACATAATAAAGCAGTAGACGATTTGCTATGCTGCAAATAGATTTGCGTAAAGATAATCTCTGTCATAATCAGAATTATTTATTCGCTCTTCCCTGTCCTTATCCTGGACCTAGAAATGAATCTTCCCCAAGTGTAGGAAGGTTTTGTATACGTATCTACAGGGCCGCCGAGAGAATATCCGGGCCCGGGGTCAAAATAACTAAGGGCCCCCATACTAAATGAACAAATTCTCAAAATCAAAATTCAATGAATATATAGTTACGAACTTTAATTTATCTATACATGGCCGCTGTGGTGCAGTGGGTAGAGTGCTCGCCTGCTATGCCAGGCTTCTGTTTTAGCCACTCAAAAAAAAAAAAAAAATGGACGTGTTTTTGTAGCGTCCGGAACGCAGTTTAAGTGGCTAAAACAGAGGCATTAAACTAAATTTCTGTCGCTAACATACTTTAATCATTAGCTGTGGCCTAAATCTTTCCTTTAATCATAAAACGATACAATATTTCGCGATATTTCTGCCTCAAAAGTTCAAAAAATCGTGCGAACATACCGTCCGAAACGCCCAGGATATACCCATATCGCTGTATAAGAATTTGCATCATACCGAATTTTTCTGTTGCAACAGAAAACGAATTCAAATTTATGCTGCAAAGTCGACGCCAAAAACCAACAATTCCTTAAGTGGGGTGCAGACACTTTAAGAGATTTATAAAATTTGTTGAAATTTAAAATGATTGCTATCTACGAAAGGTGATTAAAGGTGTTGTTCGTTTATTTTCTGTAAGCAAAAACTTGGATATCATTTTGAGATTCCCGGGCCCTCTAAAGCCCGGGCCGGGGCAATTGACCCCCTCAGCCCCCCCCTCTCGTCGGGCCTGCGTATCTACACCTTTTTCAGTTGAAATTCAGAAAGTTCCAATTGATATTCAGAATTTCCATTTGAAATTCAGAAAATTACAATTGAAATTCAGAATTTCCATTTGAAATTCAGAAAGTTACAATTGAAATTCAGAAATTCCATTTGAATTTCAGAAAATTGCATTTGAAATTCAGAAAATTACAATTGAAATTCAGAAAATTACATTTTGAAATTCAGAAAATTCCATTTGAAATTCGGAAAATTACATTTGAAATTCATAAACCTCCTCACAGTACTCAAGAAGTTTTCTGAATTTCAATTGTAATTTTCTTAATTTCAAATGTAACTTTCTGAATTTCAAATGTAATTTTCTGAATTTCAAATGTAACTTTCCGAATTTCAATTGTAATTTTCTGAATTTCAAATGCAATTTTCTGAATTTCAAATGGAAGTTCTGAATTTCAATTGTAATTTTCTGAATTTCAAATGGAAATTCTGAATTTCAATTGTAATTTTCTGAATATCAATTGGAACTTTCTGAATTTAAACTGAAAAAGGTGTAGTACGATGAGCCAAAGTCTATACAAATTTTGTACTTCTAAATTTGTCGACATTTTAATTAGTGCAGTTGTCGCTGTAAAATACACAATGACTTGGATACACCTGTCCCCATATTTACTGCAGGGTTACGTAGTTTAATATGCGTTCACATACATTTGTACAAACAAACTTATGTGCATGCGTATCCAAATTTCTTTACAACAATAATTAAAAAAATAAAACAAAATGAAAAAAAATAAAAAAAAAAATCATAAAAAATCAAAACTATTCATAAAAAATCAAAAATAATCAAAAACAATCAAAAAAATTATTTTGATTATTTTTGATTTTTTATGATTATTTTTCATTTTTTTTTTTTTGATTTTTTTTAATGGTAATCATTAAAATTACTTTTTTTCTGCAAAAGAATTAAAATAATGATTACCAATTAAAAAACAAAACAATTTAATTGATTACTAATCCTAATCGGAATTTAACAGGTCTGCTAATAGCTAATAATTACATAAATACAAAATGGAGAACTAAAAACTAGCAAACATGCTTAGACAATTTTTGCTGCAGCCTTAAAAATCAATTAAGGAAATTTATTTTATATTTTGATATATTTGCTAATTGCACAACTACATAAAAGTTATTTTTTTTTTTTTATATTATAGGTTTTATGAAAAAATCTTCTTTCTTTCTTATTAAGTAAAAATTTTCTTTCGTAGAGCACAGCAGCATAAATTATATGTATATTTTTAATAGTTTACTTAATAGTGACTTTTATTGCTTGCTAATTACAAGTTCTTTGCTAATTGTGACTTGAAATTCATTTTAGAAAGTCTCTCGCTTAGGCGGGTATTTTTATTAATTTTATGGCTTAATTTACGTTTTACAAATATCAGTTGTAGGTAGTTATTGTAGCAGCGAATACAAAATCCCTTATGGGTTTCTAGAACAGTGCTAGGCATTTCGCACTAAACTAAAAATTTAAATTAAATTTTATATGTAGTAGCGCATTTCACTAAATGCTTTAGTGTTAGTTATAGGCCTAAATGCATACCAAATTTAGCGCAAAAAAAAACTACTAAACTAAGTTACACACATCTTTCTGTTTACGTTATCGTTACACTATTTAACGATTTTTGTGGTTAACCGCTAATTAAGAAAATAATATAAACACGATACACGTTGACATAGTAAATATGTACATACTTACATACTTACATAAATAAATAAATAAAAAAAATAATAATAAATAAAACTTAAACATGAAATAAGCGCCAACTTGGCGACGACAATGACGTCTCGTCGACGGCCGTAACGCGCAGCAAATGTGATCAGTCGCTGCGCTTCTAATTCTAATTGTATTCCGAATTGTGTGAGAAATTTATGCTGCGGCGCTGTCAATGGCTCAATGGCAGGCATTTCGAATGCGATTTGCCACCTCTCGAGCTTATGCGTAACTAGTCTTTACCCGCGGTCTTGTCCGCACCTACGAAGTCCCCTTTCAACATTCAGTTTGTCGAAGTCCAGCATAAAGAGAAAAAAATGTAAACTCATGGGTTTGAATATGTATTAACAAAAATTCATCTTAATGGATTCATTGAAGACAAAAGTCGTGCCGAGTAATGTGAAAAGGCCCAAAGATGGTTATAGAAGAGGCTGTAAGAACAAACGTAAGGGAAATATTTAAATTCTTACCTGTTTTTTTTTTTTTATTTTTTGCTTTTGCGGGTGGGCAATGCACCGTAATTGATGCCGTCGCACCAACCGTGTGTCCATAGACTAAAAAACTTCCCCTTGTTCGTTAATTTTAAGGTTTTTGGGCAATCACATTTTCACCGATAACTCAATCATCGATAAATTTATCGAAGTCCAAATGAAACCTGGGGCCATCCCCTTTCATTTGATACCCATATTGTAGGGTAATATTAAGGTTTTTCGGGAAACGCATTTTGACCGATAACTCAGTTATCGATAAATTTATCGAAATATATCGAAATCCAAATAAAAACCTTGGGCTATCCCCTTTCGTTTGATACCCATTTTATAGGGTAATGTTAAGGTTTTTGGGCAATCCCCGATAACTCAGTTATCGATAAATTTATCGAAATATATCGAAGTCCAAATGAAACCTGGGGCCTCCCCTTTCGTTTGATACCCATATTGTACGGCAAGTTTAAGGTTTTAGGGCAATTACATTTTCACCGATAACTCAGTTATCGGTAAATTTATCGAAATATATCGAAGTATAATTGAAACCTGGGGCCATCCCCTTTCGTTTGATACCCATATTGTGGGGCAAGTTTAAGGTTTTTGGGCAATCACATTTTGACCGATAACTCAGTTATCGATCAGTTTATCGAAATATATCGAAGTCCAAATGAAACCTGGGGCCATCCTCTTTCGTTTGATATCCATATTGTAGGGCAAGTTTAAGGTTTTTGGGCAATCACATTTTGACCGATAACTCAGTTATCGATAAATTTATCGAAATATATCGAAGTCCAAATGAAACCTGGGGCCATCCTCTTTCGTTTGATACCCATATTGTAGTGTAATTTTAATGTTTTTGGGCAATAACATTTTCACCGATAATTCAGTTATCGATCAATTTATCGAAATATATCGAAATCCAAATAAAAAACCTTGGGCTATCCCCATTCGTTTGATATCCATTTTATAGGGTAATATTAAGGTTTTTGGGCAATCCCCGATAACTCAGTTATCGACCAATCTATCGAAACATATCGAAGTCCAAATGAAACCTGGGGCCTCCCCTTTCGTTTGATACCCATATTGTACGGCAAGTTTAAGGTTTTAGGGCAATTACATTTTCACCGATAACTCAGTTATCGGTAAATTTATCGAAATATATCGAAGTATAATTGAAACCTGGGGCCATCCCCTTTCGTTGGATACCCATATTGTAGGGCAAGTTTAAGGTTTTTGGGCAATCACATTTTCACCGATAACTCAGTTATCGATTAATTTATCGAAACATATCGAAGTCCAAATGAAACCTGGGACCTTCCCCTTTCGTTTGATATCCATATTGTAGGGCAAGTTTAAGGTTTTTGGGCAATAACATTTTCACCGATAACTCAGTTATCGATCAATTTATCGAAATATATCGTAGTACAAATGAAACCTGGGTCCTTCCCCTTTCGTCTGATACCCATATTGTAGTGTAATTTTAATCTTTTTGGGGCAATCACATTTTCACCGATAACTCAGTTATCGATCAGTTTATCGAAATATATCGAAGTCCAAATGAAACCTGGAACCTTCCCCATTCGTTTGATACCCATATTGTAGGGCAAGTTTAAGGTTTTTGGGCAATTACATTTTCACCGATAACTCAGTTATCGATAAATTTATCCAAATATATCGAAGTCCAATTGAAACCTGGGGCCATCCCCTTTCGTTTGATACGCATATTGTAGGGCAAGTTTAAGGTTTTTGGGCAATCACATTTTCACCGATAACTCAGTTATCGATTAATTTATCGAAGTCCAAATGAAACCTGGGACCTTCCCCTTTCGTTTGATACCAATATTGTACGATCTTTCTTTACCTATATGCGAAATATCATAAGTATAGTTCCAGTATACTCATAGTTATATGGAATAAAAATATATCGAAAAGTAACGGTCCTTAGCAGGGTCGGAACCCCAAAAATTAAAAACAAAAAATAGCCTATACTTCCTTCCAGACTATAACCTGTATGCGTGCCAAATTTCAACAAAATCCGTCTTGCCATTCTCACGTTTTTGAGGAACAAAAGCAAACGTCTGGACATCCAAACATCCAAACATCGCTACATTCACATTTATAATATTAGTAAGATTATTTGACCGCATAAATGTGCAAATAAATGTAAATATAAAAAAAATAAAAAATAAAAACTAGAAATATAATAATGAGAAAAACGGCGAATATGTTAATTGTGTATGACGGGAAGGAAAACAATGAACAATAAGAATATTAAGTATGAGCAGAAATATTCTGTGGAATAATACCTACTTACTGAAAGGAAAATCAAAATTGGAAATTAGAATAGAATTTTAAATTGAATTTCGTTGTCAAAATCGAAATTAATTTAGAATTCAAAGTCGAAAATGGAAATAGTAATCGGAAGGGAATTCAAAAACTAAATAAGCATTGCAATTAAGAATCGGAAATTAAAATGGAAATCTAAATCGAAATCATATTCGAAATAGAGAGCAAAGCTAAAATCACAATCGAGCTCCAGAATGGAAATCGAAATCGAATTTGAATCTGAGAACTAAATCAAAATTTAAATCGAAAGTCGAAAACTCATACTGGAGTCAGCCTAAAAATTTAAATTGAAATTCAGAATAAAAATCGAAACAAAAATTAAATTGAAATGATAGTCTTAGTCGAAATCAGACTTACGGCTCGAAAACGCCTGTGCAGGGATTCTATATCGTAAATTTGCGATCAGTTTTGCGGCTATGCAATTACGTACGATTTTTCGGTCGACTTTTCATAGTTGTTTCCGATAACCATTGCAGAGGTATCGAGGAAAATTTTTGGGTCGGTAGACTTTGCGATATTCGGTCGCAGAATCACTGCACAGAAGGCAGGGGCGTCCGCTTTTATCGTCCAAGAGCCAGAGTGTCCTTAACTCTGGGGCGCTTCCTTAGTATTTTTTAGGCTGAAGTATTCGCCATCAGCTCCGAATGGATGAAGGCGCTCCGGCCAAGAAAGTAATTCTATCGAAACCCGCTGAACGCAAAAGAAAGGGGAGACCTCCACTGCGTTGGGAAAATCAGGTGGACAGCGATGCTGCCTCCCTAGGTGTTCCCAAGTGGCGCTATGCTGACGAAACAGAAGCAATTGGCGCGCTCTGTTGGACTCGGCCAGAATCGTCTAGACGGTTAAGCGCCAATCAAGAAGAAGAAGATTTATCCGGAAAAGGACTGTCACTTCCCCTACACTCCCCATAACCTTCGGGAAGTGTCTTGGTAGCTACAACAACACCAACAACAAGAAGATTCGCTATCAGCTAGTATGTAGAGCTAAACACACGAAGAGAATACTGTGATGAAAACATCACTATGTGGATTGATTGATAGTCAAGCGGTACCAAGATGAGACAGAGAACACTCGGCTCGTATTAGCCGGAGAGAAACCAAATACAAAAGCTAAGAACGACCTCAATTGTTGAGTTGTTGGATGAGGCCAGACCTGGGTAATACTGAGTAGTAATTGGACTATTACGTACTTAAATACTTTATATTTTGATCTTGAAGTAATTAGTCCGTACTAAGTCTTTCAGAATATTCAAGTACAAGTAGGAGTACAAGGAATTGCAAAATAATTGAAGTTTTAGCAAATACTTCAAAGTATTTGAAAAAAATTGAAAGTACTTGAAAATAATTGAAAAATGTACTTGAATCGATTTTTTAATTATTTTCAAGTAATTTCAATTACTTACAAATCGATTCAAGTACATTTTTCAATTCTTTTCAAGTACTTTCAATTCTTTTCAAATACTTTGAAGTATTTTTGCAATTACTTGTACTTGTACTTAAAAATTTTGGGAATGCCAGTACCAGTACCAGTACAATTCCTTTAAAATGTACTTGTGGCAAGTCGTAATGGTACTTGATATTACCCAGGTCTGGATGAGACTAGACTTGAGGAGGTGATGTGATGAGGTGAAGGGCATAATAGATCCTAACGTCGCAGTGCAATATATCCTCCTATTATAGAATTTCCAGGTCAAATGAAACCTTTTTCAAGTCAAGTGAAACTTTTTTGAAGCCAAGTGAAACTTGTTTCTAGTCAAGTGAAACCTTTTGCAATTGAATTTAAACCTTTTTAATTTAATTTCAATTGAAAGAGATTTCGTATCAATTGAAAAAGGTTTCACTTGACTTGAAAAAGGTTTAATTTGACCGGAAAATGCTATATACATCTATCTAGTCAAAATCAGAATAGGTATCATAAACGATATCGGAAATAGAAATAAGAATTTGAAAATGATGTTGAATTAAAGCTCGAAATTCTAAATCTAAAATCGATTTTCGAAATGGAGTTTGAAATCGGAATCGCAATCGAAATTGTAAAAGAATTCCAGCTCGAAATTGGCAAAGGAAACTGGCGCCGAAGTCGTGTACACAATCAAAAATATGAATTGAAAATGTAATGGAAATTGAAATCGAAATTCCAAATTGAATTGAAGTGTTGAATTTATATCCTACTTCAGTTTGAGTTCGTTCCATTTACACAAAACTTTCCCATATTTTATTGAATAAAATTTATTCCACTGCCTTATTTATACACCTATAGCCATTTTGTTAGCTTATTCACTCATTCTTTCTCTTAAACTCAACCAAAAAGTGATTCCTAACAGCTGATTGCTAATATAGATTTGCCTACGTTATGTCAGCGTTTCAAGTTCTAAATTTGTTTACTAAATTAAATTAGCAGCTGTTAAATTCCAGTCTTCTAAATAAGGTTTTATATTACATGCTGATTTTGGCAATTGCTTAAAAAGAAAGAACGCAAAAGCGCCACGTGGGAGGATGTTATGTAAATAATACTTAAATATTCGACTTACTTACTTGCCTACATCGCCAATATGTGAATACAGGTTCGTCGTTCAAAGATTTTTATTATGTTATTTTGAATTTAAATTTAGACAATCTACGACATACTTATTTAAGGTAATGTTTAGCGCTTGTGGGTTAAATAACTTTGAAGCCCATGAGCTGTTTTTGTTGCCGCTGATTTGTGCATGAATTTGGTTAAGTTTTTATTTGCTAAATTAAAAATACAACAAGCAACTTTCCCAACTAAAATAACAGCGAAACTTAAGTAAGTATGGTGGGTTTTATTCGCTGGTGAGTTCATAACAAACGCTGATTTGGCTCTACCACAACAAAATGTCGCTGCATGTTTGCGCTGGGAGTGACCATTTACTATTTTGTTTAAAATTAATGGAGAAGTAATAAAACTTCATATTATTGTTGTCGCATGTTGTTTTTCATTTTATAATTCATATTTTCACTTTTTGATTGCCAAAACCCATTGTTTTTTTTACTTTCTTTAAATGTGTCATTTTATCATTTCAATGTCTTCTGGGGCCAATAAGTCTGCTATAACAATGTCATTTTTTTTTAACTTTTATTTTAATGTTCCTTTTCTTTTTTCAAATATATTTACATATTTATGTATATTTTGATTTGTTATTGTTTTTGCAATTTTAATTTGCATATTTATTTGCCATTTAATTGCCATAGTTGGGGGCAGCTGTCAGTGTATGTATGCATGTACGTGTCATTCAGCTGTCAAAGTGACACATTCCAATGCTGTCCAGCAAACAAACTACTAAATACTAGTAAGTAGACGCCCGCAATTGTTGCACATTTATTGAACGCACGTCGTCAAAATGCAACAAATAAGACCAAATTACATCACTTAATTATTTGAATTATTATAATTCTACAATTTGAGGTTTCATTTCATTTTTTTTTCTTTTCTTTTTTGCTTGCAATTGCATTTGCGTGCTCTAAAAAATAAATGAGGTAACATAGTTTCTGATTTTTTTTTATAGCGGCGCTTTGTATTGAATTTTATACGTATATACAAATTTTATTCGGTTATTATTTATTAATTTTCCATTGCCATATAAGTATTTTATAAATAATAAACAGCTAGTACTTGCCATCACGCCGCTTTTACCTTTTATGCAATTGTGTCTACATTTTATAAATCAATTTGTTGCCAACTTTCTTTCTTTTATTTTTCTTCTACTTTTTTTAATATAAGTTATAAATTATTCATTATCGCGTGCCTTCACATATTTTAAAATTTTCCACAAAGCTTCACTGACGGATTGCCAAATATTTAATTAATGTAGATTGGTAACGCTTTTGTTGAAATTAGTTTTATAACAACGCTGCTGAAAGTGTTGATATGCAAATTTAAGTATTTGAATGTGTTGCCAAATGTTTGAAAGACTGTCTAACAATGCCCAATACAACCCAACAAACACTGTGGTTAGATATCGTTTTAGGAATGACTCGAAAACTAGCGCTTTTCTCAAATCTCTAACTTTAGAGGCCGACTAGAAAAACTATCGAGAATCATAGTATTCTCAAAATAAGTGGGATTTCGAGTTGGAGAATTACCGGACTTATCTAATGAAGTCTCTACCAGGGGCGCAAACAAGTATAAGTAACTTTTAAAATAAAAGTCCTTTGCAAACTGTTATTTTTGGATTTTTAATATACTTGAGATAAAAGAAATGTTTACCCAGACGTTTATTTTTTAAATCCAAGAATAAAAGTTAAAACCGGACTTCTATTTTTTTGGCCGGAAAATTAACGTTCCTTCTAATAAAACAAAACGGCTCGTGTGATTTAGTTAAATTTGGTACTTTTATTTTTGCCGGAAAAATAAAAGTCCATACTTATTTAACATTTATAAGAGGACTCTTACAAAAAGTTAGAAAAATAAAAAGGACGCATGTTTGATCCTGTAGAGGTCCTGGAAGTCATTTTGCTGTCAAGGATTTTTATTTATCTCCGAAAAAATAGTTCAAACGAGTATCGGTCGTAGTCGAAAAAATTAGACTGTGCGACAAGTTGAGACGGGGAAGACCACTTTTCATATAATAAAACTCCAAAACCGGTTTGCCACATATGAAAATTTTTTGTACCTTTTTAAATTTGAAAAATTTGTGAACAGTTGGCAACACTCTTTGTAATAGTTATTATAAATTGCTCATTTCCAGGCCAAGCCCTTTCATATGGCACCTGCAATTTTAAAATCAAACAAACTATGCCAGAAATTAAAATTTTTAAACAGCTGGCAACCCTTTTTTTTAATTATAATAAATTGCTCATTTCTACGCCAAGCTTTCTCATATGGCACCTGAAATTTAAAAATCGAGCTATACCGGAAAATTAAGTTTTTTAACAGCTGGAAACCCTTTTTTTAATTATAATAAATTACTCATTTCAAGGCCTAGCCATTTCATATGGCACCTGAAATTTAAAAATAAAGCAAATCAAAATCAGATTCTTAAACAGGTGGCAACCCTTTTCAAAAAATTGAAAAAATCTGTATAGGTAACAGTGGAAATGTTATGGCTAGTACAAAATATCCCTTAGCGTATTATCCATATACATATGTACATTAGGCCGTCTCGCCTTATATGGACCAAAAAAAAGTCCACCGTACGTATAAATCACATTTAACATTCCGAGTAGTGCTGGAAAATCATCGATAGTGGCCCCATCGATTGACCATCGATAGTTTTAAAGGCAACCATCGATAGTATCGATGGTTTAAAATATGTAAGGTGGCCCGTTAAAGGGAAATGTGGTACTCAAATATTTCACGCATATATACATACATACATACTTATGTATGCATGTATGTCTTTACGTTCCCATATTTAAAAGAAAAATATAAATTTTTATTAGACATATTATAAAATTAATAAAAAACCAAAGTTTATGTAAAAAGTTCAATACAAAAAATAAGTCAATAACTAATCAAAGTAAGAATACTACATACACACATTTGTACATATACAGTTGTCCACAAAATAATAGGAGAGCTGAAATCAAAACCTTAATTGCTCAATTCTCAAAAAAAAAAAACTGTTTTATCTGCAAGTTTTTTTATAAAACTATTCACTAATCTTTTATTTATATACTCACAGCCCACATATTCCAATCAAGTACCTTAAAAATTATAAATCTCAGTTGTTTTTGATTAATTTTTCAACAGACGTTGTAGTTATGTGCCAAGTAAAATACTATCGATGGTTAAAAAAAACCATCGATAATCGCTATGTCATCGGCCCCATCGATAGTATCGATAGTTCAATCGATGGTTTTCCAGCACTAATTCCGAGGAGTATAAGTTTTTCGCTTCCTGTGGTCTTTTAGGTTCATTTTACAAAGATTTTTTCTGAAGAGACTCCTACTGAAATTTAATGGCGAATAATTTTCTGGTCTGTATAAATTATCTAACGTTAGAGATTGTGTTTGTTGGGTCAACTGCATGGTCGGTAAAGCTTTAGGCGTAGGTGAAGTGATATATGAACTACATAAATCACTCACTCTTGGAGAGAGTTATTGCAAAAGGAGCGTGGAAACGTTCTTGTCAACGCAAATAATCATCCCAAATCACCAAATCGCGCTGGAAAAGCTACAAAAGCAACTTCGTTTCATGTGCTTTTAGGTACTAACTAATTTTAGCTGCGATTTTTTTTTATTGCGCATTTGCCTAATCGCCTTTAATGTAATTTTCTACTTTATAATGTATAATGAATTTTTTATTGTACTTTTTATGTCATTTTTTTATTAAAACACATTTTATTTATGCATGTAGGTATGTATGTATGTTTTTTTAAATGTTATTGTTAATTTATTTGTTATTTAGTATGTTTTTTTTAAATGTTATTGTTAATTTATTTGTTATTTATAAGTAATTATTGTTCTTGCATGTCGCTTGTTTTATTGCTTTAATTTGGTTTGTTTTTTTCTTTCGTTTTCTTTCTTTTATTTTACAGATACGAAAAGTATGAGTCGTGAAAGCGATGACAATTTGAGCTCGATTAATTCAACCTACACAGGTACAGTTATATACCTACATATTTATTTATTGATTTATTTTCCTTTATTTATTATGCACATTTTTTGTTTATTTTTTGCATATTTTACGGTTATTGAAATTAATTGTATTTTTGGCGAGCAGACCTAACAAAGATTAACTCTCATTTAATTGTCACATAAATCGTTGTTTAAGAGCTCATTCATTCATGTGGTTAAACATGGTTAAAAGAAAGGCAATTTAAAGGATTAACACTTAAAACACGCTTAAAAAGAGAAAATGCAATTTACATATTTTAGAATGTTTTTTCGATAAATATTGTATGATTTTGTTTCTTGTATTAATTTTTTTTTTGAATTGATCCACTAATGCTAGAAAATGCTGCGTTAAGCATGCTTAATGATGATTGTAGCTTGAGTTGTTGGCTGCAGCGGGGCGGGAGTTACTTGTGCATAAATCTGTACCCTAAAACTTCTAAAAGAAGCCGCAGCACGTCATTCGCATCATCAGAAGCAACTTTCATCATTTGTCTAGCCCACATACAAATTTATTTATTCATTCATGAAATAATCAATTTCATCTCAAATGAATTCGATTTGCGAATTACGTTATTTATAAAATTAAATATGCAAATATTAACTATCCATTTGTGAAATTCACAACCCACTTAAAAGCCATATTAACATTTTTATTTTGCATAAAAAAGGTAGAAAATATAGAAAATACACATTTAAATGGATACATACATATATATACATACATATGTATGTATATACACTAGACCTCTGCACAATACCATTTGCCTCTGCTATATTTGCGAATACTCTATGCATTGTACAATTAGTCACAGCACAATTTCAATGCAGATACGAATATAACCCATACTTTTCATTTGGAATACAAATACTATTTCTATTTGCTCTGTTGGAGCGATTAGTGTACACTATTCGCCACGATAGAATAGAACATAATAATAACCATGTTATGAAGTATTCGCAAAACCTTGTTGCTTCTTTGGTTTGTTTGTTTTTTTAATGTGGATATGGCATTAAGGTGGACCAAAAAATAAAAGCCCAACAAACATATGTTCCATTTTTTAATGATAAGAAATGTTTTTCTTGTTCATTAAGGACTTTGAAAAAAATTATGTATCATCACTGATATAAAAAGAGAAAGAAATTTGGAGGCATTTGCACGACCTCTAAATTTTAATGTATTAAGGAAAAATTTTAGGTATAGATTTCCGTATTATATTCCAAATCGGGTTGTTCCGCGAATTTCGGGAGAACTTTATTTCCTTCATAAAACCACCTTAATATGCCAATTAAGTTTCCTAACTAATACCGAAAAAATCAAAAGAATCGAAGTATTGGTTACCGAGTTATTTTAAAATATATAGAACAGTTGGAAATATGTAGATCGTAAAAAGCTCTGGTTCGAAATTTATTTTAGACATATGGTTTCTTGGGCAAAAAAGCTTAAAATTACCCAAATTTTTATAATTGCGATGTGTCCCTGTTAAATTTATTTGGCCCCTACCAATCGACCCACCCTAGTGTGTATGCAAATGCACATACACACACTCACACTAGCAGCGTAATTTTGCTGAACACAACGTCTGGATGTGTGTTTATGAAAATATGTATGTACATACATATATTTCGATTATATTCGAAGTATTCGCAAGTAGTGTACACTATTTGCAGAACCTTTTTATACTCAGCTGTACTAGTACACAGAGTATTATAGTTTTAATCACATAACGGTGGATTGTAACAGAATGAAATAATCGAGATAGATATAGACTTATATATATCAAAATGATCAGGGTGAAAAGAGAAATCGATTGAGCCATGTCCGTCCGTCCGTCCGTCCGTCCGTCCGTCCGTCCGTCCGTCCGTCTGTCCGTCCGTCCGTCCGTCCGTCCGTCTGTAAACACTCTAACTCGCGCAAAAATTGAGATATTTTGATGAAATTTGGAACGCAAGTTGGTATCGAGACTGGGACGGTTGGTATTGAAAATGGGCGAAATCGGACCATGACCACGCCCACTTTTCCTATATAGAAAAAATCGGAAATTTGGTATCTCAGCCACTAATATAGCTAGAGTTTTAAAATTTTACCCACGTATTGAGCTCGGGCCCTTATGAAGAAATTTGATGAAGTTTTGGAAAATGGGCGGTGCCACGCCCACTTATTAAGGGTCAAACATTGAAAGTTTTATATGTCATAACTCAGAAACCGTTGAAGATATATCGATGAAATTTGGTACGCGTAATTTGCTTACATAGACAAATGTTTTGACGAAAAATTATCAAAATCGGTTTACGGCCACGCCCACTTTTATATATGTGTATTATAAAGTGACCTAATAAAACCATTTTAAGCGATATCTCTGTCAAATATAAAGATCTATCATTGAAATTTTGTCGCATGAGTCCAACTATGGACATAAAACAAAAAACACAAAAATTTTGGAATATGGGCGGTGCCACGCCCACTTATTAAGGGGCAGACATTGAAAGTTTTATGAGTCATAACTCAGAAACCGTTGAAGATATATCGATGAAATTCGGTACGCGTAATATAATTACTTAGTCAAATGTTTTGGCGAAAAATTATCAAAATCGGTTGACGGCCACGCCCACTTTTATATATAGGAAATATAAGGGGGCCTAATAAAAACATTTTAAGCGATATCTCTGTCAAATATAAAGATCAATCACTGAGATTTTGTGGCAGGAGTCCAACTATGGACATAAAACAAAAACTACAAAAATTTTGGAAAATGGGCGGTGCCACGCCCACTTATTAAGGAGCGAATATTGAAAGTTTAATAAGCCATAACTCAGAAACCGTTAAAGATATATCGATGAAATCTGGTACGCGTGATATATTTACTTAGCCAAATGTGTGGACGAAAAATTACCAAAATCGGTTGACGACCGCGCCCACTTTTATATATGTGTATTATAAAGTGACCTAATAAAACCATTTTAAGCGATATCTATGTGAAATATAAAGATAATTCATTGAAATTTTGTGACATGAGTTTTACAATAGACCGGAAACAAAAAATAAAAAAGTTTGGAAAATGGGCGTGGCACCGCCTCTTTTTAGACAAAGGGATATATGAGATTTCTTAGCCTTTAACTCGACAAATAATTGAGATATTATGACGAAACTTGGTTTATACACTTTTATAACATGTGTTAATAGACACGCAAAAATGTATTGAAATCGGTTTATGACCACGCCTACTTTTTAACAAAGATATTTCTGGAACACCCTTTTGGAATTTGTAACGTGAAGTCTTTGTAACTAAAAGTCATAGAGGGATGAAATTTTGCACTAACAATAATATTTGTATGCTTATTTGGATGATTGATATAAATTTTGAAAATGGGCGTGGCTGCGCCCTGTTTATGCAGCACTCGTTTCATATAAAATACACCCTATATCGAACAAACGCAAACAAACAATGAAAGCATACAGCTGAGTATCTAATGTTCGATTGCACTCGAACTTAGGCTTCCTTACTTGTTAAGGTGATGTAATTGTCGCTACGAATAAGTAATTGTATTGGTTATGTTTATGGTTGTGCTCTACTTGCGTTTATTCTAAAACGACAGAAACAAGTAGGTACTGTAATTGGACGGCCGCGAATATTTTGTTGGCCGTTTCGAATCCATTCGTGCAGCCTTCTAATATACACCTAAGTAAACACTGCTAAGTGCCAATAAGAGCACGTTTAATTAACCAAATCAAACAATATTGTTTCATTTAATTCACTCATCAACAATAAAAAAATCAACACTTTTTCTAGAAGCAACACTCTACACCTTGTACTTATGTCTAAATATTTCAAAGTTGATGAGATAATCAGCGACATATTTTTTTAGTTACTCCGTACGTAGCATGTACATATGTACATAATTTTTTTTTGTTTTTAGAAAGAAAATGAGTCGCTGAAAAAATTGAAAAAAAATAAACTAATACAACTAAGCCTAAAAAAAATAAACTTTGATGGCGCAGCAAAACTCTCGTATAAATTTGTATTATAGATCAATGTCCCAGTAGAAGCAGGAAGGGAAGTAGTAGGAAGCACTTAGAGAAGCGCTTGCTTCCCCAGAGTCTAGAGCGCCTTACCAGCTGGATGATTTCTTTAGTTAATTTTTATATGAACTGACCTTTCTTTTCCGCTAACGAAGAAGTAGCTTACAGTATCTGAAGATTTCTATTGCTTTTGTTTGACACCCCTTTTAGGTTGGCATCTCGAGAAGGGATAAAGAAAGCGGGCACTTCATGTGGGGCACCGCGGTTTTGCGTACATATTTTCGTAGTTCATTAATAGAACAAAGTGCAGATTTCAATTCTCTATAAAATGTATCATAGATTGGGAATTTTTTTTAACGGTCTTTGACATTTTCTTCCACCATGCAAAGTCGTGGAAATTATTCATTTTGCATACTCAAGACATACTCAATGCTCATGTATGTACCCAGCAGGGCTTTCTCTTACATGTAATGGGTAAAATCATCGAGAAATCTTGATTCATCGCTTACACTTTCGAATACGGATTGCATTACTTTAACATAGGCATGTCATTGGCGGTATTGCCTTACAATATGGTAGACAGTAATGCATTATAAAGTCGCTACTAATATTGGGAAAAGTAAGCTGTTACAAGTAATAAGTTCTTTCACTGGTATAAGTAATTGCATATATCACACAATCCAGTATAATAATCTATAATGCATTATAATGAAAACTGGCAAAATAAACGAGAATGAGGGTAAATTGCTTTACAAAATTGCTATTTACAAAAATTTAAATCAATTTAGGTTTTGCAAAATATATCGGCAGTGTTCCAAATCTTTTCGCTTATTTTATGCAATACCGGTAAGCGAAAAAATAATTTTAAAACTATGAGCGAGCAATTTATGCCGAAAACAATAAGCAAATAGGATGAATAAAGAATCAAAACATTATTTGCAAAATGTATTTAAAAAAAAAACACTATTTGAATAATAATTATTACACTATGTATTTGCACAGCTATTGGCTTATTTAAAAAATTTTCAACGATGGAATAACGCGACTAACCACGACAGTTTTATAATGAAAACTGGCAAAATAAACGAGAATGAGGGTAAATTGCTTTGCAAACAGTGATGCCACTAACATATTTTTCTTCGTACCAAAAAACGTACCAAATCGTTTTCAAAGTACCAGTTTTGGTACGAAAGTACCAAAAGTGGCAACGCTGTTTGCAAAACTGCTATTTACTCGCAGAAAAATTAAAATCAAAGCAAATCGTTTGCAAAAAAATAACGGCAGTACTCCAGACTTTTCGATTATTTTCTGCATTACCAGTAAGCGAAAAAATAATAATTTTAAAACTGTCGCATTACAAGTAATGAGCAAAGTAAGCGAAGGAGTGTTTCTTAGCTATTTGTAATGCGTTATTTCATTGAATACAAGTTCAAGCCATTACCAAAATATGGAAAAACCCTGCTGGGTAGTAAGTTCATTGACGAGACCCGTTAACACAAATTTATATATGAATATTTATAGACATATGTACATATGTACATTAGATGAGTTTTTTTTTTTGTATGGGATTCTTTAAACATTCTCAGATCCTTCCTCCGGCACCGGAATATGAAAACAGGATGTTTTAGAGTAAGTAAACTGAAAAAAAAATTTAACTTTTCCAAAAACTGGATGGAGCTACACCGAAAACCGCGCAAATTCCCAGAATTTCAAGGTATGTTTAGATTTATGTCTGAAAAAAGTTAGGGTTTTGTACAAGAAAAAAAAATTGATACACACCCATACGAAGAATTAACCGCTAAATCGAATGGCATATTCAGTTTTTTGGTACACTACCCAGGGAAGGTAATATCGCGGCCTAAAGTGATCATTTTCTTTTTTTTTCTCATGAATCTTCAACTTCTTGCCCTATACTCTTCCCGAAATCGGAAATTATTTTTCAACTAAATCACACAGTAGGCTGCGTTATTTAATGCGCTTTCCATAAATGTATAGCTATTAAAAATCGAATAATATTTGGATGAGTTCATCAAGTTTAAGTGAAGTAAAGTCGGGTATAAAAGGGTAACATACCTTAAAAATTCTTAAATTTTTTAACAATTTTGCTCTTGAAGACAGTTTTTTGGGTTATTAGTGATTGTTTTATTTGGTTGGATAACTCCACAAATGTAAAAAAAAATTCGGAAGATTGAGACCGTAGATAGCGGAAAAAACCGTGGACCCGGATGGCCCCAAAATATTATTCGGCAATATTGATATCAAATTAAAGGTCTTAACTAGGGCTTTAATATGGAACTCATTACATGACAATTTCTTAGCTAATTTGCGATTTACTGGCGAATAAGTGGTCCAGAATGACTACAGAATATTTTAAAGGATATCGGCGACATTTGAGTCTAATTTTTGACTTAAATGTGTCGAAACGGTGGACACAGCAAAATGGATTGGCTTTACATTGAAGTCCTAGGTAAAATCTTTATTTTGATACCCATATTGCCCACAAATGTTTTGGTGCTATCCGGCTCCACTTTTTGTCCGTTATCCGCGGTCTCGACCTTTGTATTTTTTTTTTACATTTGTAGAGTTATCCGCCCACATAAAAAAATCATGAATAATCCACAAAACCACCTTCAAGAGCAAAATTGTTAAAAAATTTAAGAAATTTTAAGATATGTTACCCATTTATACCCGACTTTACTTCATTTAAACTTGATGAACTCATCCAAATTTTATTAGATTTTTAATAGCTATACATTTCTGGAAAGCACATTAAATAACGCAGCCATGTGATTTAGTTAGAAAATAATTTCCCGTTTTCGGGAAGAGTATATTTAGGGCAAGAAGTTGAAGATTCGTGAGAAAAAAAAGAAAATTATCACTTTAGACCGCGATATTACCTTCCCTGGGTAGTGTACCAAAAAACTGAATATGCCATTCGATTTAGCGGTTAATTCTTCGTATGGGTGTGTATCAATTTTTTTTCTTGTACAAAACCCTAACTTTTTTCAGACATAAATCTAAACATACCTTGAAATTCTGGGAATTTGCGCGGTTTTCGGTGTAGCTCCATCCAGTTTTTGGAAAAGTTAACTTTTTTTTTCAGTTTACTTACTCTAAAACATCCTATTTTCGTATTCCGGTGCCGGAGGGAATATCTAAAAAAAACTCATCTAATGTACATATGTGCATACAGAAGATATATGTGTGTATTTACATTCATAAATGCGGCACGATTGTTCTCACATGATCATTGTATATTAGTGGCAAGCGAAAGGAATTTTAATTAAGTAGTAGCTTTGCTTCTGTAATCTCATATGCATATGAAAAGATATATGTAGTACATGACTTAGTATATGAAAGTACTATATACCTACCTGTGGACATAAACAATAACACAATAAAAACTTTATAATTAGCGGCTATGTTTTCAAGCCACGTTTATAGAGTTAACTGAAATAATTTAGCCCTGTAATTGACATTTTTAACAACTTCCTTAGCAATTAAATATTTGTACGAGTAATATAAGTACATCAGTATATTGTTTAAGAAAAGTAATTTTCCGAATTCAAAGCGTACTTCACTTCAAATTTGTTTTTGGTGGAATACATATATGTACATACACTAAGAAAAAAAAACAAAATATATGGAGCAGTCAAAGCAATTGCTTGCCTACATTTATTGAACACTATTTTCTTTGTTTTGTGTAAATTTTCCCTAAAACATATTAAAAGACTTATAAAATAAAGTTGTTTAAATGCGTTGCCATGGTTTCATATACCTACTTGTTTTAAAGAAATTCATACACCAAAATAAGGAAAATTTTCTTGGCCGCTGTGGTGCAGTGGGTAGAGTGCTCGCCTGCTATACCAGAGGTCTCGGGTTCAAACCACGGTCCGATCAAAACACCAAAACAATTTTTCTAATTAGTAAAAATCCAATTATTGGGTTTTTTTAAGAGCAGCGGTCACCTCTCGGCAGTGGGCGGCATACCCTCCGAGAGTATTTCTGCCATGAAAAATCTTCTCAGAAAAAATGCTTTCGCCGTTCGGAGCCGGCATAAAACTGTAGGTCCACCCAATTAGTAGGAAAAAAGAAAAAAGAAGCACACCTCGAATTGGGAGAGAAGCTCGGCCATAAACTCGTCAGAGTTATAATAGCGCCATTATTATTATTATTATTATTATTATTATTATTATTATTATTATTATTATTATTATTATTATAAGGAAAAATTTCTTAAGCGCCATTCCATTTCCAACTTCCCCTTGTTTTGAAGATTTGATTTCTTTAATTTAGATAAATTGAATTCTCATACAAGTCACCATGGCAACGAAATTGTTTGAATATTTTTGGATGTTTTTTCAACATTTTTTGAGAAAATTTACTCAAATCAAAGAAAATTTTGTATTGGAACGCGTGTTTAAAATAAGAAAGAAAAATGTTTTTGATCGAGAGGTTTTTTTTTTTTGAGTGTATGATTATTGAAACGTTTTTTTGTTTGTTTTGTTTTGTAGTTGTCTTTGGAAAGACCGTTGCCAGAACAGGCTGGTAAAATTCGTTCACGAACCTAACTGTAAATACACTAAAAATAAAATTTCGTAAAATAACTACGAAACACTTTCGTAGTCTAGAGATTCGTAATATGTACGAAAGTTTCGTATATATTACGAAAGCATTTTTCTCAACAAAACCTAATTTTACGAATCTTTCGTAAATATTACGAAAGGGCTTTCGTAAACCATTTTCTAATATTTTTTTCGTATATATTACGAAATATTTCGTAAATATTACGAAACACTTTCGTAAATTTTCTTAAAATTATCTTTACGAATAATTTCGTATATTGTACGAAAGTTTTCGTAACATTATCAAAGGATTAAAAGATTTACGAAATACTTTCGTAATATATACGAAATACTTTCGTACAATAATATTTTACTGTACAAGTCTTCTTTCATTGTAAAGTGTTGAGTCGGTGCAATAATATCAAAAATTATTTTAAGTAGTAAGTGCGTAATGAAATAATGCGTAAAAGAATAATGCATTGTATATAAAAAGACAATATTGATATACAAAATAAACTGTGATATTTTCCAACTTAATTAAACTTAAAGGTGAGTACATTAGTTGCATTTACTTTTTCCTTTTTTCGGTCTTATGTATTTTCCTAAATAAATACTCAATAAAATAATATAAAGAGATATTTCTACACTCAGAGAAAAAATTTTAAAAACATATGAAAATGTGCTTAAAATTGGCAAAAACGTATTTAAAAGTGATGTAGATACGACCATTTTTATTTTAAAAAGGTTCATTGTAAAATTGTAAAATCAAGAAAACATTTTAATTTAAAAATATTTATTTTTAATTCAAGCCCTATGAGATTTTGAACCTGAAACTTGCGCTTTTATTCCCTTCATTTTAATTTTCAATTTAAAAATTATTCTATTTAATCCAAAATACATTTTTATTTCAAAAGTTTCATTTTAAATTTACAATTTTCATTTTTAAAATAAAAACGACCTGGTTTAAAACGTGCATTATAAAAATAAAATTTTTTTTCTCCGAGTGTAGCTGCTTGAATTTTAAGGTTTTAAGTAGTTTCCCTTTATCTTTATCTTTATCTTTATCTTTATCTTTATCTTAGTCTTAATCTTAGTCTTAATTTTTAATTTTTATTTTTCTTTGTTTTTTCATTTTCTTTTTTTTTTCTTTTTCATTTTCTTTTTTTCTTTTTCTTTTTCTTTTTCTTTTTCTTTTTCTTTTTCTTTTTCTTTTCCTTTTTCTATTTCTTTTTTTCTTACTTTTTCACAGGGGTATCTGTTTAAGTGGATCGGAACGACGTCCACATTTGCAAATTGCGATTTCCAAAGTTTCCTATGTTTGTAAGAACACGTATAGGCAATAAGTACCTCTTATTTTATTAGTTACTAAAATTAATATTAATATAACTATAAAATATTAAAATAAATAAAAAACTTTTAAATGAATTGAATAAATTAATTTCAGTAGATATTTAAAACTAAAATGAAATTATCTAAACTTATTTCTTATGCATATATAAAACATCTTTCTCTTAGCATTATTTTATTGATATACATATTTTGAAAAAGTTTTCAAATTTCGTTGAAATATACATCATATGTACATAAATATATGTATGTAATAATTAAGGTATTTTTAACATTAAGCTAAAAAATAATTTGGTCAATTGTACAACAATTTGACAGCTCTAAGAGCCTTCGTAAATGTACGAAAGCGGTTTCGTAATATTTACGAAATCTTTCGTTGCTCAAAAGTACGAAAGTATTTCGTAAATAGTACGAAAGCCTTTGTAAATACTACGAAAGTATTTCGTAAATACTACGAAAGTATTTCGTAAATACTACGAAAGTATTTCGTAAATACTACGAAAGTCTTTCGTAAATACTACGAAACCTTTCGTAAATACTACGAAAGTATTTCGTAAATAGTACGAAAGCCTTCGTAAATATACGAAAGTATTTCGTAAATAGTACGAAATAGCTTTCGTACTATTTACGAAACCATTCGTTGCTCAATTTTACGAAAGAATTTCGTAATATGTACGAAAGATTTCGTAATATTTACGAAATATTATTTTGAGTGTAAAATAAAAAATGTTTTGAAAACTAAAGGAAACATTTTGAAAATTTTTTATAATGTTTTTTAAGTTTTTTTCTAATCTGTATATTTTAACTACGCGTTTTTATTACGTAATAAAGAAAAGTACTTTTTGGTCGTACTTATTATAAACCAAAAAAAATTTCAATTTTTTGTTGTAGAATTCTATGCAGATCTTTGAAATCACATGAACCTTGAAATCAGATGTACATATACATACATACATATGTATAAAGTATATTTAAATATATATTTAAGATTTAGTTGCTCCACCTCATGTGCATACTATTAAACACACAAAAAGTGTGGCTGATGATCATTAATCATATTGTAGCTATTTTTAAAAGTTTAATCTATGAATTTCTCATGCACAGACTCTACTTATTTATTTATTTTTACATACTTATGTGTATATATAGCCATGGGATAATAAGTTATTATTAATAACGCTCAAAGCTGGCACGATCAATGGCAATTCATTCATTGTTTCTTAAAATTTTTGCATTATGGAATAGATTGTTAAATGTTTAGTTCAAGGCTTTGAAGAAAAGTTTAGCATCTGCGTTTTAGAGTGCTATTTTTGAAAATTCTTTAAATGAAACTTGAAAACAAAACACAGAGTTAAAGGAAAGAGTTTATGAAAGCGAGGCATTTCCTTTCCAAAAGAAAATATTGCAATGCAACTTTCTTTGAAAACAAAAGAAAATCCCGTAGTACGGCTTAGAATAGTGCCACATGATAGAATAAACGCAACATTTTTTGTTTTTCATATAAAAATATATATGTATACATATATACGAGGGCTGCTCGATATATTTTTAGCCTAACAATGAAAAAGTGTTGCCAGGTGAAATCTGACATTTCCATTGGAAAGTGAAATTTTTTAGCATAATCGTACACAGAACGTTTTGACGTACGACCATCATTTGTGTTGTTTACAGTGACTTGAAAAATTTAATTTGGCAAAAAAATGGAATTAACTCGTGAACATTTTCGTGCGATCAGTTTTCACAAATTTCGGCGTGAATTATCACGATAAGAGTGCATTGATGAACTTAAATCTTTATGTGGCGATGAAGCACCATCCTATGGCACTGTGAAAAATTGGTATAATGAATTCAATGGTGGCCGACGCTCGCTCAAGGACCAATTCCGTGAAGGTCGTCGAGCCGTTTTACCAGAGAACATTGATGCCGTGCGTGAACTCATAATGCAAGATCGTCATGTGACATACCGTGAGATAGAGACATCCTTGGACATTTCTCCCACCAGCATACATTCGATATTGCATAAACACCTGGCCGTAAAAAAGGTTTGTTCTCGTTGGATCCCGCACAATTTGACTGTCGCTCAAAAAAAGGCTCGTGTCGATTGGTGCAAAGAAATGTTGGAAAAATACGATCGCGGTGCTTCAAAAGACGTTTATAAGATCGTCACAGGTGACGAATCATGGATCCATGCGTATGAACCTCAAACGAAACAGCAATCGACCGTGTGGGTCTTCGAAGACGAGCCAAATCCAACAAAAGTTGTTCGTGAAAGAAGCACTTCGAAGCAAATCTGGTCATGTGGCGACTGTTCTACTTGAGCAACGTAGCACGGCCAATTCTGACTGGTACACCACAATTTGTTTGCCTGAAGTCTTCGGAGAAATTCGAAAAACGAACAAGAGAAGACGAATCATTGTTCACCATGACAATGCGAGCTCTCACACATCGGCTCAAACCAACGCCGTTTTAGCCGGCAAAAACGTCGAATTGATATGTCATCCGCCGTACAGCCCTGACTTGGCACCCAATGACTTCTTATTATTCCCGCACATCAAGAAAGAAATGCGTGGTCCACGATTTTCGTCGTCGCCAGAAGATGCTGTTCAGCGTTCAAAAACCATGTTTTGGAGGTGTCTCAATCGGAGTGGAAAAAGTGCTTCGACAATTGGCTTGAGCGCATGCAAAAGTGTATAAATCATGCTGGATAATACTTTGAAAAACAATAAAACCATTTTTGATGATATTATTCGCATTTTCATTATTAGGCTAAAAATATATCGAGCAGCCCTCGTATGTACTATAAATCGACCAATCTACGAAATTTTATGCCCCCCGTTGGCTATGACCCACTGACCGTAATTTAAATTTTAAAATGCATTATGTATTTATGTATGTACATGACAACGCACCTTTTTTCTAAAGGCTTTTTAGGCTGCAATTTATGTGAAGTAGGCTTTGAATAACTTGTAACATTGTAGCTCTGAAAAAAGCAATGATTAATGGTCTGAGTTTTTATTTTTTTGGGTAAAAATTCATATTTAATGTACATACATACATATGTATGTATTAATGATTTCCGTAAGACCAAAATTTTTTTTACGATTTTTTTTTGTATTTTTTAAAATGATAATTGTAATTCATAGCTGCTGTTTCCAGAAAGGGGAAGTATAAAAGCATAACTGAAGTTCAATATAATGTTGAATTTCCCAGTATATGATGGCATTGGATTGCATTTCAGGTTGATGTCAGATTCGAATCAGGAGGAGAATACAAAATAGACAATGCGATAAAGCAAGCAGTGAAGGTGATGAAGGCCTGGAAAAGAGGACAACAAGCGTTTGAAGAGCACTGGGTCAGGGGAAGGAAAATGCATGGAAAATAATTATTTTTTGGTTTTGCTTATCATAGAAGAAGGAAAAAAGAGTCATAAATATGAGCCCATTAGGAGTCTTTTATGACTCTTATTCAGGCTCATATGATGTATGGAATTAGGCTCATATCGGGCGACCACCTTAGGAACAGAAATACATATATTTTGGACTCCAAAATAAGCTTCTAAGGAGCGTTAACGCACCGGTTTAGGATTCCTATTTGACTCTTTTATGATTCCGAATGTTTGCTGGGATGAATGATATATACTTATACTTATGTTTATACATACATATTTATTTTATGTTTAAAAACAGACCTAAATCATTTCCTGATTTTAGCTTTTCGAACTAATTGAAAAAAATAATGAAAGCGTGGTAATTTATTGAATTTTATAGAAATGCTAATATTATTTGAACGCACTTAGAAACAAATGTATTTTCTTTCTCTTTTCTTTGATTCATTTGGCTTTCTATCAATTATTGCGTAAAATAGAAATTATCTATGTATTTAAAGCTTTCCCTTTTCTACATATTTATTTTGCGGTGTTTGTTCTTCAATAAAAAATAAATTGTACTGTGACCCCGACAAAATTGCAAACAGTTTTACGCTTGTCAAAATGAAAGGGGCTTGAGTTGAGTGCTTACTGTTTGTAATCAGCTTTGTTTATTAATATACTGTGTATACTTAAAATGACAGTAATTGTGAATGAATTGATGCACTGTTCCTCTCTTCTTCTTAATTGACGCGTAACCGTCTAATAGGCTTAACAGACGGCAGCGATAATCCCGATTATCGCAACACTTAATTCGATTCAAATTTTACCCTGACCGACAGCAATTATTGCGGATTACCAAAGCAGCTGAAGGAAGGTAGGCGCAGCGGCGAATTCAAAAACTTCTTTTTTTATTTCCAAAGGTAGAGTGTACTGTCAAAATCAAAGCGGATTCACAACATGGTCAATAGAAATGGGCGAGTCACAAGCGAATTCAGATTTCAACCAAGGCGAAATATCATTTAGACATTACACTCTATCAATTACAATAACAAATTATATTGGCAATTTCTGAATTAGCCTATGCGCCTACCTTCCTAGATCTGGTTTGAATTCTTCTTTTTCTTCACTTTCATTCACAATAGTGATTTTTTGTCAGATATGCTATTACAAAAAATTTTGAGGACTAACTCAAGATATATTCCGGATTACCACCAATTAATTCGCAAGTTAACTCCGAATTAGGTATATATTCCGGATTATCGCTGCCGTCTGTCGGTGCGATAAGTTGACGATTTGGGCCAAATCCAATAAAGCACGCCAGTCGTTTCTGTTTCGTGCTGCCTGTCGCCAATTGGAAATAACAAGGAAGGCAAAGTCGCGGTCTATCTGATCTTCCCAAAGCATTAGAGATCTCGCTTCCATTCACCTTCTCCATTCTCTCCATATGACCTGCCTAACACAGCCGCTGGACAATGAACAATGCCGATGTCTGCGTAAAGTTCGTACAACCCATCATTAAATCTCCTTCGATACTCGCCCTCGCTAACGTGCAAAGATCCATAAATCTTACGAAGAATTCTTCTCTCGAATACTTAAAGTGTCATCTCATCTGATTTTGACATCGTCCATGCTTATGCGCCGTACATGAAGACTGGAACGATGAACGTCCTGTGGAGCGTGATTTTTGTTCGTCGAGAGGGCGAACTTTACTTTTCAATTGGCTGCTTAGTCCAAAGTAGCACCTATTGGCAGGAGGGATTTTTCGTGCTGACATTATTCTTGGTGTTAATGCTGATTGCCAAATAGACGAAGTCCTTAATGGCTCCGAATTTGTAGCTGTCAACCGTGACGTGGCTGGCAAGGCGCGCTGTTTCCTTCTGTGATGACAGGAGGTACTTCATCGTGTTCTCGTTAACCGCTAAAGCCATCTTCTTAGCCTCTTTATCCAGCTTCTAGAAGGCAGTAAAATAGCGCGAGTATAAGTGCCAATGATATCAATATGTAGTCCCATTACAACCCGATAATGATTAGAATCACGAGCTGAGTTGGTTAAGCGATGTTCGTCTGTCTGTCTGTCATTCTGTGACATTATTTATTAGATATATCAAGCTCGATATGCTTAAAACTGTTGCGGCTTATTATTGCTTCTTCTTGAACATGATTGGCTGCCTTTGTGATGGTGTCATTTGCCACATTTTGCATTGAAACGCGCTTTAAGTAGATATAATTAATCGGCTGATGTGGCTATTAAACAGCTTATTAAATGAGTGTTTATGTTTTTATGTATGTATGTATGCATTGTTTGCGTGGTGCATATTGGCGCGCGCACATTTTAGCGCAAGCGCGTAGGCGAACTCAATGGAACGCCACCGGCTAACAGCCACCGATCGTCGCCGGCTTTTGTCATTATTAAGCCATATTATGCACATACAATCGTTTGCATGTAATTCCATTGTTTTTTTTTTTCTTTTATTTTTTCAATTTTCAACGCCGTTTTGTTGATTTATAGGCAACAATTGCCTCACTCGTCGTAGCGGCTTAATCAAAAGTCGCTGTCACGCCCACAGTCACACAAGCAGAGCACAAATGAATGTGACTTAAACATGCTTAAGTCCAGATTTTGTTGTTGATAGCGCATAGTTGAGAATAAACATAAGAAAAAGACAAAGAAAAATTAAAAACATGATATTTTAATTAATCGCAAAAAGTGTTACTTAATCGATTTTAAGCGCTTTGTTTTTTTCACGCTCTAATGCACTAATTAAATGCGACACATAAAAAGTATAATCTTAAAAAATGAGGTGCGGCAGCATCCCCATGCGACGATCAATCTTGTATTTGTCGGTTATATGTACCTAGTTGTATGTGTTTTCGTTGTTGTTTTTGTTGTTGTCTTCGTTGTTGTTTTTTGTTGTTGTTGTTGTTTTTATGGTATGTATATATGTATGTGTCATTTATTGCTGTTATTTATTGCGTTCATCTGTTTTTTTTTTGGTGTTTTTCTTTTTATTTTTTTGCTCTCAGTTTACGCTTTGATGACACATCACAACTCGCGATTCGTTTTGCAGTCGCTGACCTGTAATGCCAATATCAAATTGCAAAAATAACGTTGCTCTACCCAAAAATGCCCACCACTACGTACTTACAGCTGGTCATAGAGTGGCACAGCAACGCTTCGCCGCTCGTTTGGCTTGCAATAAATGAGCTGTTGCAGCAACAACATCATACTTTATGCTTCTGCATTTGTTGTTTTTGTTTGTGTTGTTGTCGTTGTGGAAACGAGGTCAGGCGCTTGATTTGCTTGCTTTGCCTATAAATTTTGGTTGCTTACTTCCCTCCCAACTCCCTCAACGTCAATGCGCGTGATACTTCGACACTTTTGATCAGATGTACATGCACCTCCAGGCGCCACATACACACATACATACATTTATACCGTCATTCGTGATCATTGTAATGTACTTAGTCTTTTCTGTGATTACATCCAATAGGAAATGTAGTACATATCGTCGCTCCGGAAGAAGAAAGATGCATGTCAGTAATTTATCGACGAAAAAGGGCGCATTAAAAATATGTCGGGGAAGAACGACGCTTTACAAAACATGTCGACGAAGATAGACGCATTAAAAAATATTTCGACGAAGAAAGACGCATTAGCATTAATATTGCCAAAGAAAAATAAAAATTGGATACGTCTTTCTTTCCTAAAAAAAATTTAAATGCGTCTTTCTTTATAGTAAAAAACAAATAAAGCGTCTTTCTTCGTTATCAAAAAAAAATAAAGTCTTTCTTTTGAAAAATATTTTTAATGCGTATTTCTTTGAAAAAAAAAAAGTTTGCGTATTTCTTCCTCAACAAAACAGTGTGTGTCTTTTTTCTTCTATAGCGACGATATGTTTTCTTCCTCCTCTTAATTGGCGCGTAACCATCTAGACGATTCTAGCCGAGTCCAATAAAGCGCGCCAGTCGTTTGTGTTTCGTGCTGCTTGACCCCAATTGGAAATACCTAGGGAGGGCGAGTCAGTCTTCACCTGATCTTCCTTCCCAACGCAGTGGAGGTCTCACTTTCCTTCTGCCTTTAGCGGGTTTCGATAGAAGTACTTTATGGGCCGGAGAATCTTAATTCATTGAATGAATTAACAGTTCGGAAACCAATGCAGACTCCGCACCCTAAATCCATCCTGTTGAATTTAAGTATTTGAGCATCCCTCAGGCCTGACGTCCTTGAGTTCTGTGAGGCTGTCGACGAAAGGTTAGACATGGAAGTTCATTCTGTCCTGGCAATGCGTACATAGCAGGTGTTCCACCGTCTCCTCCATCCCAGAAAGACTGCAGCTGCGACACAGGTATTGTGGTCCAATCCCAATCGGGCCACGTGTGTACCAATGGTACAATGTCCCGTAAATAGCGCAGCAGTTATGTGGGAAATGTCCCTACTGCCCATATTTAGGATGTCTGAGCATCGCATCTCATTATATGAAGGCCACAGACTTTTGAAGACCATGCAGGTCTGCAACCGCTTCCATCTAGTTTTTGCAACCCCGAACCAGTGCCAAGAGATTCAGCGCTTGACGAATCCCAGGAGCGCAAGAACCTTTCGTTCCTCAGCCATTTCGTTGACCCAGATTAGGTACGCACTATGTCGACATGCCAAGCCAATGCATGACCAACTCCCTGCACGACCAACTCCCTGCACTGCCCGACCAGGCTTGATGACACTCTTGCAGCCCTCAGAGCCGCCAGACTATCGGAGAAAATTGCTATCCTGTTTTCGGCATCGGCACTTTCCGTTGCAAGTAGAGCCTTGCAGGCATCCGAAAACTTCGGATTGAAAGACGCTCTCCGTGTCAGGGAAATCAATTGATATGTAAATGTCCGAATGAGTTACGAAGACACCCGCTCCCACTCCGCGTGCCATCTTTGATCCGTCCGTAAAAACTTACACATCAAATCTATCAACCGTATAAGCTATATTCCCTGCCGGGTTTTATGTCACATAAATGATAAAAAATAACCAGTCAACATAGAGCCGGCCGTTTAACCAGCTTTGGCGCGATAGGCTATTGCTTAGATACATGGTTAAGTTTTCCTAGTTTGTCTAGCTGTCGGCTTTCACGCTTTTGATGACTCATTGAGTGCATTTTGTTTAATGGATGCAAGTACATATAAACTGTTATACATATGTATATGTATCTGCATATTAATGTATTTTTATACTCAGCTGTACTAGTACACAGAGTATTATAGTTTTAATCACATAACGGTGGATTGTAACACCATAAAATAATCGAGATAGATATTGACTTATATATATCAAATTGATCAGGGTGAAAAAAGAAATCGATTGAGCCATGTCCGTCCGTCTGTCCGTCCGTCTGTCCGTCTGTCTATCTGTACGCACGATAACTCGCGCAAAAATTTAAATATTTTGATGAAATTTGGAATGCAAGTTGGTATCAAGACTGGAACGGATGGTATTGAAAATGGGCGAAATCGGACCATGACCACGCCCACTTCCCCTATATAGTAAAAATCGGAAATTTTGTATCTCAGTCACTAATAGAGCTAGAGTGATAAAATTTCACCCACGTGTGGAGCTCAGGCCCTTATGAAGAAATTTGGTGAGATTTTGATGCCACGCCCACTTATTAAGGGCCAAACATTGAAAGTTTTATATGTCATAACTCAGAAACCGTTGAAGATATATCGATGAAATTTGGTATGCGTGATTTACTTACTTAGACAAATGTTTTGACAGAAAATTGTCAAAATCGGTTGACGACCACGCCCACTTTTATATATAGGAACTATAAAGGGGCCTAATAAAAACATTTTAAGCGATATCTCTGTCAAATATAAAGGTATATAATTGAAATTTTATGGCAGGAGTCCAACTGCGGATATAAAACGAAAAGCATAAAAATTTTGGAAAATGGGCGTGGCACCGCCTCTTTTTAGAAGCAGGAATATTCGAGATTTCTGAGCCCACAACTCGACAAATAATTTAAATATAATGACGAAACTTGGTGTGTACACTTTTATTTCTGGAACACCCTTTGGGAATTTGTAACGTGACATCTTTGTAACTAGAAGTCATAAAGGAATGAAATTTTGCACAAAGAATAATATTCATATGCTTAGTTGGATGACTGATAAAAATGTTGAAAATGGGCGTGGCTACGCCTACTTTATGCAGCACTCGCTTTATATAAAATACACCGTGTTTTCATCAAACGCAAACAAACAATGAAAGCATACAGCTGAGTATCTAATGTTCGATTCCACTCGAACTTAGGCTTCCTTACTTGTTATATATATATATATATATTTTATATATATATATATATTTTATATATATATATATATTTTATATATATATATATTTTATATATATATATTTTATATATATATATATATTTTATATATCTATATATATAAAAATGGTGTAAAAAATGTTACTAACCTCATCAGATGAGAACGGCTGGGCCGATTTCTGTAGAACTTTTTGTCAATTGTTCGTATTCTCGAGGAGATGGTTCGTACGGAAGAAAATTTTGGAAAATCCCTCCGGAAAAGTCCGAAAATTGGAAAAATCGGTGTGTATGTGCGTATGTGTGCATCTGTGGATGTGTGTCCTCTATAAATTCCCAAAGTAACCAACCGTTCTTTATGAAATTTTCACAGTAGATTCATGTGGTGTTAGTGCACATAGTAGGGTATATAGAATTTCGAAAAATTGGGAGCTTCCCGGAATACAGGCCTAAATGAGGACCCAGATCGATCCACCAAGCCTTCGAGCAATATTGGTATCAAATGAAAGGTGTTGAGGAGGACTTCAGCAAAGAGCTTTTTAAATAGTGATGCCTATGCCGGGTTCCAAGATTTGGGTCAAAGCGTGGACCCGGATAACCGCTGAATGTTTTCGAGCGATATTGGTAGAAAATGAAAAGCGTTGAGCAGGCTTCCACATACAGCTATTTTCATTGTGATTTCTAAGGCTGTTTCCCAGAGATGGCTAAAGTAGTGGGCCCGGAAGGTGATGGACGGTCCCGGTAAGGTAAAGATAGGTAGCAATAGGGATAGGGGTAGGGATAGGGGTAGGGATAGGGATAGGGATTGAGATAGGGATAGGGATAGGAATAGGGATAGGGATAGGGATAGGGATAGGGATAGGAATAGGAATAGGGATAGGGATAGGGATAGGGATAGGGATAGGCATAAGCATAGGCATAGGCATAGGCATAGGCATAGGCATAGGCATAGGCATAGGCATAGGCATAGGCATAGGCATAGGCATAGGCATAGGCATAGGCATAGGCATAGGCATAGGCATAGGCATAGGCATAGGCATAGGCATAGGCATAGGCATAGGCATAGGCATAGGCATAGGCATAGGCATAGGCATAGGCATAGGCATAGGCATAGGCATAGGCATAGGCATAGGCATAGGCATAGGCATAGGCATAGGCATAGGGATAGGGATAGAGATAGGGATGGGGATAGGGATGGGGATAGGGATAAGGATAGGGATAGGGATAGGGTTGGGGATGGGGATAGGGATAGGGATAGGGATAGGGATTGAGATAGTGATAGGGATCGGGGGAAGTAGGTTTGTCGCGGCGAATATATCTATAACTTTTATTCAGAGAATAGACAATTTTTTGTTATTCGCAGTCATTAAGATGAACTCTAAGATAATAGTTAGCAATACGGTAATCAAAGACTTTTCTTTAGGCTTCATAGGAATAAGTTTTAGCAGAACAACGTCTGCCGGGTCAGCTAGTATATTATATATATATACAGCTGCGGTCAAAATCTTAGTAGTGCACCCACCGTAGATAAAAAATCTAAAAAAATTTGGATTTTTTATACTAAATGTTTATTTTGGATTTTATTACAATAAACTACTACTAATAACAGATACATCATGCAGAAGAACTTAGTAAGTTAATTATTTGTACGGTTTTAAAATAACATTTTATACCTTGCCCTCAAAATATCAACGGTCAAAATCTTAGTAGTGCGATTTTCTTCAATAAAAATATAGTTGAACTAACTATTTATTCAAAAGATTTTAATTGTGGATTAATAATAAAACTATAATAAAGTGTTTAGTACATCGTAGCGTATCCTTTATTAGATATAACAGGAGCACAACGCCGATGCATCGAGTTTACGAGTGTTTCCCATTGTTCGCTAGGAATTGCTTTCCATGCCCGCTCTTCCGTTTCCCAAAGTTGATTGTTATTTGTGGGATTGCACTGGGCTACTCTCTGCTTTACGTCGCACCATAAATTTTAAATTGAATTGAGGTCTGGAGACTGTACAGGCCCTTCCATGACTTCAACCCTATTTCTTTCAAACCATTGTTTCACTGATTTGCTCGTGTGTTTGGATCATTATCTTGCTGGAAGACCCAAAGCAGCGCCATTTCATCCCGGGCATATGGCAGCATAACCCCCTCCATGATTCCAACATACACTGTGTGATCCATGATCTCCTTAATACAATATATTGGCCCAACTCCATAGAACGAAAAGCAATGCAAATCATAATACTTAATCTTCCATGTAAACTATGGACGGATGAATCTAAAATCGTGTTGTGTGGGACCAGAGGGGCGAGCCAATATGTAAGACGGCCTATTAACTCGGTATAACCCAAAACACACTAATAAGACAATTAAACAAGTCTTATGATTTGCATTGCTTTTCGTTCTATGGAGTTGGGCCAATATATTGTATTAAGGAGATCATGGATCACACAGTGTATGTTGGAATCATGGAGGGGGTTATGCTGCCATATGCCCGGGATGAAATGGCGCTGCTTTGGGTCTTCCAGCAAGATAATGATCCAAAGCACACGAGCAAATCAGTAAAACAATGGTTTGAAAGAAATAGGGTTGAGGTCATGGAAGGGCCTGCACAGTCTCCAGACCGCAATTCAATTTAAAATTTATGGTGCGACGTAAAGCAGAGAGTAGCCCAGTGCAATCCCACAAATAACAATCAACTTTGGGAAACGGAAGAGCGGGCATGGAAAGCAATTCCTAGCGAACAATGGGAAACACTCGTAAACTCGATGCATCGGCGTTGTGCTCCTGTTATATCTAATAAAGGATACGCTACGATGTACTAAACACTTTATTATAGTTTTATTATTAATCCACAATTAAAATCTTTTGAATAAATAGTTAGTTCAACTATATTTTTATTGAAGAAAATCGCACTACTAAGATTTTGACCGTTGATATTTTGAGGGCAAGGTATAAAATGTTATTTTAAAACCGTACAAATAATTAACTTACTAAGTTCTTCTGCATGATGTATCTGTTATTAGTAGTAGTTTATTGTAATAAAATCCAAAATAAACATTTAGTATACAAAATCCAAATTTGTTTAGATTTTTTATCTACGGTGGGTGCACTACTAAGATTTTGACCGCAACTGTATATATATTTTATATATATATATATATTTTTATACATACATATCGCTAGCTTAGAGTGCAAATTGTGTAAGTCCTTTTTTAAAACTTTGTAGGAGAGACAAAAAACAAAAAATAAAAAAAAAAATCGAAATGAAAAAAAATTTTCTGTTCATATAAATATTATGGACTTACACAATTTTCTTCGCTTTTTGGACTTACACAATTTGTGTATCACTGAATAAAAACGAGTAGAAATATGACAAGTATCACAGACTTGTTTAGCGCGGTGCGTTATTCATTTTTCTAGCGTTCTACATAAAAATAAACTTTTTCATAAAAGTGGACTTACACAGTTTGCACTCTAAGCTAGCGATATAGTATTTGTTATTATTAAATTATCTTATACTATATGCCATCCTCCCAGCACAATTACCTTTTGCTCCATTCCAATAGCTGATAGATGCATATTCAATTGCCTTATATCATGTTCAGACATAAAAATTAATTAAGTCAATTGGGGTTGATTGAACATCTTTAGATTTGGTGTTCAGACATATTTAATTTACTTGGCCCATTTAACAGGTCGGCTCAAGATACATACACACATACACGCCGTGAGCTGAATATCAAACTCTCGTGACCTAAATGTCAAAATTGCAAGGAGGACGAAATAATTTGACATTCATCTCACAATTTTTACCAATCGTAAACACGAATGCATGTATAAAATAAGCAGAAATAAAAACAAATTTGATAGGTGATGAAGAAGAACAAGAATGCAGCTGATCTGACGAACCAACCTGTTTAGTGGACACTGACGCTAATCACATTTCTCTTTTCATGACATTTCATTTTACTTATGAAACAAGCCTTTTAACAGGGTTGCATGCAGAATTGTTCTTCATTAACAACTCATTAATTTCTAATGAAGCATTAACTTGGTCAATTTTTGTATGGTAAATTGAGAATCATTGGGCTTGAAAATTTAATGAAGGCTCTTAATGTTCAATTAAGGTTGTGTCTGAACATAACATTAAGCAGCTTCACTTCAAATAATACATAAATAACAGCTACAACAGCAATTAGAATTAAACATTATATTTAATTTTGAAAGCAAGCATTCTAGTTGTTTTTATCTTTTTTTACAAGCTTTTATTTAACTTCACTTTTTACTATTTTGATTGCATTAAATGTCAACAGTAAACTTAAGTGTTACATACTTATCTATTTGTTAAAAATGTGCGATTAATCGGAAACAATCAGTCCACAATTGGTCTCCGATTGTTCCCGAACGGGTACAAATCTAGATTCATTAAAGGTAGAGATTTTACAAAAATATGCAATGTATCTAAAAAATTGTATAACAATCGGTACAACCAATTGAACGCCCTTTCTTTTAATAACAATATATATATCAATAATAATTTTAACAAAATGTTACCTAAAATATTCTTTGAAAAAATCTTTACATTACGCTCACATAATGCATAACTAAAAATTATTTTTTTTTAATTTTATAAATTGAAGTTTTTTACAAAAGTAGAACATTATATAATCTTTATTTAAATATGCATGAACATTTAAAATTTTTTTAAGATTGTTATAAAAAATAGCCGTGGCAAACAACTTTGAAAAATCTACATACATTTGTACCCGTCGTGTACCCATTCGGGTATACAAATTGAACAATTAGTCTCTTCATAGGACATGCTCGAACAAATGCGATCAGTTCGCCCCATATAAAGGGATGTAAAATTGCATTAGTCGCATGCTCCCTTGTGATTGATCCCAGACACGTCCCGCATTAATCGCATTTTTTGCAGGGTAGTGCTATTTTTATTGCCTTTGTTGTGTATGTGCATGTCTATGCATGTATTTAAATTGCTGTTGCGCGCACATATCACTTAGCGTTAATGTTAAGCTTGAGCTTAAAAAAAGCGCAACAATTCAATGAATCAATACACAAAAATGAGAGCCCACTTGGTTGAATAGTTCATACATACTTACATATACATATGTGCATTAGGGTGAGCCATATATTGGGCTTGTATAGCTGGTGGCCACACTTAATGGATTTTAAATTTGTTAGGCTAAAACTCGCGTGCTTTTGATATGCTAGTTTCGTTCTCCAAGAGAAAATGTTGTGCTCAACATTCTTGAGGTCTGTTTTCTAAACCTCAAATTTTCCACAATCTTTCATTACCGCCCTTATTTGCATTATATTTGTAAATACATGCATATGTGGCAGTGGCGTGCGCTACATACAAGCCCAAAAGCCCGGTTTGCGTAAATATTTTCGTTCATTTCATATTACGAATTTCTTTAAAATTGTTGGTTGTTTTACGCTTGAAATGTGTTTAATATTTATAGCATGTCTCCACATAACGTGCTTCGCTCTTTTTATCTGCATTCGCTCTCTCAATCGTCATTCGGCCTGGAAACCAGTACCGTAACCCGCTAAAATTCTGAGAGCGAATACCGAATGAAATACGTCATTCTCAACACACTCGTCAAACCCGATAATATCGATGCCTGATCTAATTCTGTATCGCAAATCTATCGAAATCTCACACAGAACCACAAAACAAGAACGCAAAAATAAGCAAACATACAAACATTGAAGAAGAACAAGAATGAGAAATATCAAAGTGAACGACGATCAGCTGCGTGGAGACTGGTTATTTCGCGAGATGTTTCGCTACATTATTCGTTGGCGAATTAAGTTATGTGGAGACGGGCTTTTAAGGACTTCATTCTGTTTTAGCTGTAATCAATTTAATCAAAGTCAAGGACGGAACCGCAATCAGACTTTCAGATAATTTGCTGTATTAAAATTACATAAATGGTCAATGGCTATGTTTCACACATAGGCTTGTCCAGCCAATTTATGCTAGAGCCGCCACTGATATGTGGATACTAGCATGCAACCAAAGATCATTTGAAGCGGCTTGAAACGTCAATGCCCACTCGAAGCAAACAAAAAAAGCCCCCTTGTGTCACAAGCGCAACTCATGTTTAAGTACTTATTTGTTTTTATCTGTTTAAACAATAAATGTTAGCCAGCAATTAAATGCGCTTTGTTAGAAAGGCGTACACATGCATATGTATGTATGTATTTCTGTTGTTTTGTGGGTGTTTAACGTTCCCATTTAAGATTTTCCAGTTTCGTGTTAATTGTTTTAAGTCACAAATGCCTTGCAAAGAATTTAGCATATGTAGATATATGCACATATGTATGTATGTCGATGTGCATTTCTTGGAAAATCAGAATTATTTTGCACCTAAAACTGGTGTTCCTTGACTTAGCAAGTATTCGCATATGTCCATAATTTTGAAGGAATGTTAATAGCTTTTGTGCTTGAGAATTACTTACATACCTAAGTACTTGTATTTTCCGCTACATTATCCAAAGTTCAAAGTTTTAGTCACTACTTAGTTGTATGAAGATAGAAAGTTTTACAAATGCATTTTTTTGCACTTAAACGGTTATCTAAACTTTTTTTTTGTACTAAAAAATCAAACTTTAAAACTTTGCCTCATAGTTCGTTCAAATAAATATTTTTAACGTGCAAAAGGGTGTGTACTAAAATTCTGTGCTAAATATATAAAATGTGTAGGTACTAAAATAGTACATATACTAAATTTTTGTAGATATCAACTTTTTGTACTAAAATGTAATAAAATATTTAGGGCAGATTTCACCATCCCGGTTAATTTAATCGCTGGTTAGTTTGACGTAAATCGTATGGCGTGCGGTCAAATAAATTGCTTAACCGGGCAAAAATCTCTGGTTAAGTGCTTAATCGGATATGGTGAAATCGGCCCTTAGTGTGTTTAATAACTTTATCAGATAGGTACCAACATTAGACCGTATCGCAAAAAAAAGTTCGCCGATAGATTTCGCCCAAATACATTTTTCTTCATACATATCTTCGGTATTCAAAGTCGGATCGTAAAGGTTAATGAGTACACCAATGTCTTTGTCTTGGGAGAACAGCTTTTACTATGTTATCGTATTAATCCTATGTGCGCCACTGGCGTACTTACCACCCAGTACATAGTTTCTATGCCCCTTATGTAGCTTTTTTATGCCAGCATGTTAAACGTTGTCAAAATTTATTAATCTTTGGCGAAAGAAGTATTTCGATCGCTTCAGTGCAAGCCGAAATAAAACACTATTAATATTCTGAGGTATATATTTTTCTTTTACTTTCTGTGTTCTCTTAAGTTCTATTTGCTTAGAATTTTTCTGCGGAGACCCCTAGTGAAATTTAATGGCGCATAATTTTCTGGAACATTTTAACAATCTGGCAACCACACGAAAAGCTTATTTTGACCACTTCTTCAGAAAGTCCGAAAAAGTAGTACCGATAGTTAAGGTCGCTAGAGTGTTAAAATTTTTTTAATACTAAACGAAAAACAAATATTTAGTAAACAATTTTTCAAGTTTGTTTAAAAAAATCAGTTTTAATAACAATTACTTAAAACTTGAACCTGTTGTACTAAAATTGTTGTACTAAAATTGTGTACTAAAAATTCTACAATAAAATTTCGTACAAAAATATTAAGTACGCTATGAACGAAAACCAAACCATGCCAACAGGAAATATTGTGTACTAAATTTGCGTCCCCAAAAAAATATACATATATATGTATGTAGGTACTAAAAAATTGTAAAAGATTAGCGGTACTTATCTACTACTTTCAAAGTGATTGACTTATATGTAAGTACTAGTGTCCGACCGAAGCTGGAATTTTAGGCCGAAGCCGTAGCCGAATATTCGGCATAATCCTTTATTCGGCCGAAAACCGAAGCCGAAGCCGAATACCAAAATAAGAAAAATATATACTTAAGTATGAGATTTTTTTTATTTCATAACCAGAGCTCGCATAATAGGTGAAAATCAAACGCCTAAAATTATGCTTTATGTTGTACGCCAAAAAAAGAGTTTATCTGCATCGGTGTATAGTTGACCAGCAACTAAGGTTAAGTTAGTCGAAAAGCTGGTTGGATTTGTGTATGTATACTCAAATTGTATTCCGCCAATCATGGTCTGCGACTTCCGCGAAAATAATTTTTAATGAAGTGATAACCAAGACAACACAAAATTACCATTATCTCAAAAACCTAACCATAAAACAATAGCAGTACTTGAATTTCTCGGTTATTTTTTTGCTGTAACATAGTATTATACATACATAAAATTATTTTTTTTGAAACTGTATTGAATTTTTACTTATGATCTCTTTGTTTTTATGGCCAATACGTGAATAAACCACTTTTTCGTGTAATAAACTATGTTTGATTTAATGACACTTTAAAAGAATTGATCGACACACTAAGGTGACGATATTTAATAATTAGCGTAAGTTATCGTTGGGAATCTTATATCATGTTCAGACATAAAAATTAATTAAGTCAATTGGGGTTGATTGAACATCTTTAGATTTGGTGTTCAGACATATTTAATTTACTTGGCCCATTTAACAGGTCGGCTCAAGATACATACACACATACACGCCGTGAGCTGAATATCAAACTCTCGTGACCTAAATGTCAAAATTGCAAGGAGGACGAAATAATTTGACATTCATCTCACAATTTTTAACAATCGTAAACACGAATGCATGTATAAAATAAGCAGAAATAAAAACAAATTTGATAGGTGATGAAGAAGAACAAGAATGCAGCTGATCTGACGAACCAACCTGTTTAGTGGACACTGACGCTAATCACATTTCTCTTTTCATGACATTTCATTTTACTTATGAAACAAAACTTTTAACAGGGTTGCATGCAGAATTGTTCTTCATTAACAACTCATTAATTTCTAATGAAGCATTAACTTGGTCAATTTTTGTATGGTAAATTGAGAATCATTGGGCTTGAAAATTGAATGAAGGCTCTTAATGTTCAATTAAGGTTGTGTCTGAACATAACATTAGGCCTGTTCAATAACAAAAACATATTACTGGAAGTTACGATATTCTGTCGCTTATAAAAAATCAAAAATTCGTAAAATCCAGTCAATTTTTTTTTGTTATTAAACACATCTATTATTCGGCCTCGACTATTCGGCCTTTTCAGCTGAAGGCCGAAGCCGAAGCCGAATAAAAAATACCAGCCGAATAGGCCGAATACCGAAGCTTGGCCGAATATTCGGTCGGACACTAGTAAGTACTACAAAGATTAAAGTGATAGTAATTTTTTTTTTTTTGCTAAGTAAAAAGCAGTTAATAATATTGTATGTGTGCCCGTTTCTGCTATGTGTATGTGTGCTTTTTCTACGTTCCGCCTCATCTATCTGCTTTGCTTGCCTCACCTGCTTGCGCAGATATTCGTTTTGTGGCCATTCACTGCTAGAGTAGCCGTTCACACACTTACTTAGTGAAAGTTTGAAAAGTAAGTAGCCAGAAACCATTGCGCGACTATTAACTACCAATTAAGCGCAAAATTTTGTATATATATGTATGTATGTATGTATATGTGCAAACAAATGTGCATACAAACATATATGTATTAATTTCTACATAGATACGTAGACCAGAAGTGAATGGATTCTCACAAGAAATTGTTTTTTGTGGTAATATTTTTTTTAAATTTTTTCCCTATGAAAATTTATAATGAAATTTTTGCAAGATTTTAATGACGTTCGACTCGTTATTATTTTTTTTTTTTAATTTTAAGGAAAATAATTTTATTACATTTTTATTTGCCTTCTGACATGGTATGCAATTGCTTGACCACCTCTTTAAGTGGGTTAATTTGCTTTTAAAGCGTTTGACCGGGGCCATCTGCATTGCAACTTGCCTTGAAAAGCAGACAAATGGCTTTTGAAGTTTAGTTAACAGAATATGAATGCACGTGCATGCATATATGCGTGTCTGCATTTTTATTAAAGTACACATGCTTGAAAACAGATAGACGAGCAGATGAGGTAGACAGGGAAAGGGTTAAACGGCTCAAATCATTTTTATGATCACAGTGGTGCCCCTCCTTGTGATACTTTAAAGAACCAAAGTTATAATTTCTCGTAACTGTTTACGAACTTTTCACTTTTTCCAAACTTTACGAGGCATTTGGAATGAGTAGCCTTAATCCGTAACATTTCATGTACATGAGGGTCATAGAAAATACATACTCGTAGGTCACACACGGCGTATACTCAACATTTTTTGGTGCATTGTTTATGAATTGGGCGTAGTCGATGATTCTTAATGAAGCAGTAATTATGTAATACAGCCATGGGCGATTGAGCCCATATGGGTATTTACCCGTACGGGTCGCGTCGGCTCATTGCATGGGGATGGTGAAATAGGTAAATGTACCAGCTGGTGGGGAGAAGGACGAACTCAAACTGAGCATATGGTTGCCACACTTGGTAATTAATTCCAAAATAGGTATTTTTTTGCGGTTGGTAATTTGGTAACTATCAAATGAATTTAGTATTTTTCTTTTTCAATATGATAAAATTATTCTAAGGTATACTTAATCTGTTAATGTTAAAAATGTTTTTTTTTTAATTTCTACTAAAGCTATGACCAAAGAAAAATCAAACGAACTACAAACAAAATTCATTCATAGATGTGATTTACGTTTCAGATAATTTTTTTTTGTAAACCAAAGCATGTGTACTTCTTTTAAGTTTCTTTTATCATTCGAATTATGAAGGCGATAATTTGTTAGTCTGTTTGTAATTTTTTGGTTATTTTGTTGGGAATTATTATCAACATTTTTTTAGGATAGTGGCAACCAATATCAACCAATATTGAGCGCGCTAATGCATATTCGGTATTGAGAACAAGAGAGCATATATATATACATATGTACATTAAGGTGGGGCCAATTTTTTTTTTTGCAAATTCAATTTGTTCCAAAGCCAGAACGGCACCTTCCTATCCCAGAAATAAGCCTGTAAAATTTTATTGACCTACTCGCATGTATTTTCCCTTAAATTTGGTATACATTTTATATATGAAAAGTAAGGTGGGTAAAAGGGGGTTGACCCCCGCTGGGGGTGTTATGGAACGCACTGTAAAATGTATATGAAATTAAAGGGAATCAAAATACCTATCGAATGGTTTAAAAATATTCGAAATCGGTTCAGTAGTTTTTAAGTAATTGCAATTTAAAGAATGCATAATATAAACTTTGACCTTTAATAACTTTTGTTGTTGTTGTTTCCAAAAAAAAATTCACTTTAATACTCAGCTTAGCCATGTTTATCAATCCTCATACTTGGTTTTTTGCTTTTATAATTTTCAAAATTTCATATTTGTACCAGATCGTGCTTTCAACTTTGCGGGGCTGGGGGCAGTTCAAAATGTCATCCTATGGCCATAAAATTTTGTGGGGTTCATTAAGTCAACTTTTCATTGGTACGTTCAAAAAAAAAAAAACAAAAAAAAGCTCCATATGTTTTCACTCCACCTTAATGTACATGCCAAAAGCACAAAGCACACTTGCTTCTAAAACGACACAACACAATTTTCTGAATCGATACTTAGTAGTGCGATAGATACCTATTTACAAACCTAATTTTTCCGGAAAGGTTTGTAAATAGGGATAAGGAAGCTAGGGCTCCCGTGTGGTATCACAATGGGCCACCTCGGCCTAAGTGTGTCCCCGCTTTCATGAATTGCGGAGACAGCCACCTCAACCTAACCTAACCTAACCTAGTAGTGCGAATCAGTGTTATTTATTTGTTATGAAATTTTATGGTCATAGATGAAAATTAAGGGCTTTATTTAAAAAATATTGTTGCTTTAGTATAGTAGCTTACTTCCATATATAGCGAAGAAGACATAAATTGGTTTTTTTAAATTATGACACTAATGAAGTAAATGGCATCGGAGTTCGAAAGCAATAGCGAGAAAGAAACTGCAAAATTAGCGATTGTACAGAATTGCCGCTGAGGCCACTAAAGTGACAATTTGAACCTTTTTTAAGAACCAGGCTACCGGAACCCAACTTTTTGAAAATATGCAATATTTGAACCTTTTTAAACATTTGGGCCACTTTTGGTCCTTTTTTACTTTCAAGCCTATAATGTAATAAATATTTTTTAGTTTTTTTCTTTAATATAAAAAAAGCTTTTGTACGTTTGTTTTTACATGGCCGTTTTCTGCTACTGTTGTTGGTATGTAAATTGTAATAAAAGGAAAATTGAGAATTAAGCAAAACAAAGCTGGCGGCGGTGGTAGCTCAATGGGATGCTATTGGCTTACCAATCGAAACGACTTAAGTTCGATCCTCGTTTGAGGCCGCCTGAAGAAGTCTGATGAGGGGATGTGGTGGTCTCCGAAATGGATCCATAACCTCTACCAAAAAAATTTTTTAAATTTTTCTTAATTAAAAACTGGCCAATAGCTCATATAAAATTCACATAAAAAAGCCTCTTTGTTACCTTTTCACTTTTCATTAGCAATTCTCCGCTGGGAAGGAAAACCCCGAAAAAGTTATTTGGGAGTAAAAATTTTTAGAATGCAAGAAAATTGTTTTAACAAACCGAAATAGAAGAGTTTTCGCACAACGTGGGGGAATGAAAAACAACTTAAATGAGAACTAGTTGTGAATTTGTTGCAAATATGTTAACGCTGCCAGCAGTGCATCAGCAGAAAGATTATTTTCAAAACTTTCACTATTTAAGACCAAGGGTACAAACCGCTTGCAAATTGCTT
>OY482674.1:28540950-28860847 GCA_960531455.1 Urophora cardui | reverse complement strand
GCCTTCAGAAAAAAGCGCAGATGAGTGCGGGGAGGTATCAATTCATAAACGCATTCGCCCTTAAATAAATGCTTTTACAACAGTCATGTCGTCTAATTCAGCTTACAAATGTATGTAGGTATGTATGTATATATTTGCACTTGGCAAAAAACAAAAACAAAACCAGCAAAAGGCTTGGGGTGCTAAAAGCAAAGATTAGAAATGTGAACAAGCCATTGACTGAAGAATGAAGACTGCAGACGTTTATGGTATAGTAGATAGTACAATGTGTCTGAGATGACTAATACGCACCTTAGCCGTCTGAGTAGTTTGTCACGCATTTGCGTACCAAACCTTTTAAATATGTAAATATGTATGTATGTACAATGGTTTTATGGTTAATTAAGTTTGTTTTTATTTTATTACATACATACATATTTAAATGTATAATTTGTCCCACATATGTAAATGTGAACAAATGTGATTTTATGAGTGGCGAAAGAGTGGCAATTGATAACTTCAAGAGTGTCGTAGATATTTAAAAAAAAAAAGTTAGCAAAAAATTGCGAGACCACAAATGTCTTCGACTGGTTATATTTATTTTTTGATTAGTAGTTACAAAAATATGCACAAACAGTGGTGGCCATATACCTAATTAGAAGTCTTCCTTCCCTTCCGATGGATTCCTATAAAATCCGAATTCAGATGAGAATACAGTTTTGCGAAAAAACAACCCAAATCCACGAAAGTTTGCTTCTATAACTAACTTAATCGATTGCTCATTGTTATAGAGGTTGGTTTCGACGCAGTGTAATGCCGGAGCATTAAATGGAATGACGGACTCTCAACGGAATGTGGTTCCATTTGGGTTATGGCTGCCCTAAACCACAAGCGATCCACAGAAAAAGTCAAGGCAAAATTATTCTGCAAGCCACACACACACATGCATACGTACGTAAGTATGTATGTACGTGTGCGCTGTTTCTGAGCGGCGTACAGTGGGCCATTCGCCTCCGCTAGCGGCGAAAAACTAATAACTTCCAAAGTAGAAAAGATATCTTCATGCAGATTTTTTTTTTATTAATCAAGGAAAAACAGAGATTGAAAGTATTGAAAATAATTGTCAAACTTACAAATCCTTTGGGGTTTTCATAGACAAAAAAAAAAGAACAAGGCAAATTCATTATATGGTAATGGCAGGACGAATTCGGCAATATTCGCCTCGCCTTGCTTCGCTTTAAGTTTTTGTCCATCAGAATGTCAAACTAAGGGCCTTTTCACATTACTCGGTACGACATCGGATCGACATTTTTTGCTCGGTATTTTCAGCTTACCGAAACGATTCCGCGTTGCTGTGTTTTTCACACTTGTGGGAATACTTTCGGTGCGTAATCGACAGAAAATAGAAAAGCAAACATCGAAATTTGCAAAACAAAATTTTTAACTTCAACAAATCACTCAATAATAACAATAATGTCTTCTAGCGAAGACGAAGACATTATAACTTGCTACATTTATAGCCGAAACGAGTTCTTTACTGACTTTGTTCTTCTTCTTTTATTACGCCGCAAAAATGTCTGCAGTAATTTCTCAAATTTTACTGACCGGTCTTACCGCGTTGCGGTATACCGAAATTAATCCGCTCCGATTTCATGTATGCAACACTAATGTGAAAGTGCCAATTGAAATACATGTGGTCGGTAAGGTTTAAGTATACTTTCGGTAAAAAACCAAAAATGTCGATCCGATACCGCACCGAGTAATGTGAAAGCGCTCTAAAAGTCAAATATTTCTTTGTATGACATTCTTCTGTACACGGCGAGTTGAAAACGAGAAGAAGAAGAAGTCAGGTGTTCACTTATCATTACCATATGAATGAATTTGCCTTGCAAAACAAAAATTGAGACCAAAAATTTTTGTTCGTGATAAATACTTTGGAAATGATTTATTCTTGTGTTTTGGAGCAAGAAATTTCGTTTTGTAAAATAAATCACACTTGCTGAGTTTTATAAAAGATTTTTATTTTATATCATAGATGCTCATGCCTATGCCCTTGAATCACATTTGTTTTTGTTTTTCCCCCCAGACATAGGCACAGATACAAATTCGCCCAATGAATATAAAAATAAAATTTTCTTCCCCTGCCATATGCCCACAGGTATAAAAAATTTCAAATGAATATGAAGCTACGTTGGCGTCGCCCTTCCCTTGAAAATTACACTAACAAATTGAAAATAAAATTTTTTTGAAAAAATTGAATTCTTGAATTGAAAAGCGACGTAACTCAAAACCCAAATAAATATAAAATAAATGGAAGAAATGCAAGAAAACCTTTTTCTTTACAAACGAAGCTTTGAAGTAAAACCTTGGTTAAGGAAGAAGGCTTTTGCTGGGAGGAGACTAACATTTGGCAGTCCCTAAATACGTTATTCATGGATTTAAAAAAATTTTGAGTTGTGAAATTTTTTGATTTAGGGTGCGATTTGTAGGCAAACAAAAAAAACTGAACAAAATTTCTAGTTAATATTGAAAAATGTGTGGCAAAAGTGTATTTCAAATTATTTGAAGAAAAATAAAAGTAGATTTTTAATAAGAAAAATAGGAATAAAGCTTTTTTTTTTGCTGAAATATTATTGCGAGTCACAGTCTATGCTAATTAATTATAGGTAGGTACGTATATAAATTAATAATTAAGGTAAGTTACATATATGACAGAAATAAAATATGACAAGTATCCACTCATAAGAAATGAAATTTTAAAATACTTATCCATGTTCGGAAACACTTATATTTGCGAAAAAACCTTTTCTAGCCTTAAGTTAATCAAAACAAACCAAAGAAACCTTTTATCACAAAAGCATTTAGAAGCAATTCTGCAATTATCCACCTCTGATTCGACAATAAATATTGGCAATTTATTAAACAGCCTTGAATAAACTTGTCACTTATTGTTATTATGTAATATGTAGATACATTTTTTTTTATATGTACGATTTCATATCTTAATTTAATATAAATAAAATATATTGTAAATATTGTACATATGTATGTATTTATGTTGTATGTAAAATTTTCCAATCGTATAATAAAAATTTACTTGTAGTTTGTAACTTTTTTTTTTAAATCTAACACAGATTTTTTCTCGGTGCACTAATAAATTTTTGTAGATGTATTGGAGTTTCCCCATTCAATACGAGAGCGTTGAGCACCCTTGTTTTATATAAACTGAACTCGATAACAGAAATTGATACTAAATACTTTTTTTCTATCGTCAAATATTTTTTTGTTATAAATAAAACTCAGTAGCAGATAGAAAAAACTTAACAGCAAACAAAACAACAAACAAAATCGGTTCAAAAATTTTAATAAATTTTTGATATTTGATTTTGACAGACTGCAGAAATGAAATTTTTTCTGCCAAAAGGAATCTTTAAATAACTCAAATGCCCGTTTTTCGGTATTTAACTTTAAAGGAACTTTTATCTTCAAAAAGACTTTATGAAATCGATCAGCAAATTAAAGGCTTCTTTAGAATTTAAAGGAACTTTTAATTTGATTATGAAATCAGCCCTAAATAATTGTTATTTTAAAAACCTTTTGAAAGTACTGAGAGAAATATTTCATCTCGGAGAAAAAACACCATGTACCTAATTAAAAAATTTTGTTTTTTTTTTTTTTATTTTTTTTTTTTATTTAAATTTTTTTTTATTATTTTTTTTTATTAATCAAATTTCATTATGTGAATGAAGTTTTTTTGTATTATAAAATACAATTATTCGAAACTATTTCACCTTTCGGCGAGCCTACTATTAAAATTTCGTTATTTTCTGCCAACTTCGTCACACTCGTGCTTAATTTAGGTACTATTATTTGGAATTGTACTACATAGCTTCCCAAAGCGAGATACTTCTTTGCGGGTACCTCTTCGTCATGCCATAAGTCGATTATAAGCTAATTGAAGTATCTGTAATCGATGGGAAATAAAAAAAATTTGAGTTTTCCGCAGCTAGCGTAGGCAAATCGCCCACTGTGCGGCAGCAGCAGCCAGTGAATTGGACAAGTTAAAGCGACTCAGAGCTGTGCTTAGTTGTCTCTCAGCGCAGCGTCGCACAGTGGGGGCACCTCCATACAAACGCGGCCAAAAATAGTAATAATTAAGCTAGAATCTTGAAACTCGGAACTTAAGCTTTTTTGTTGCAATTAGTAAACTGTGAAAATTTGAACAAAATCCACCCACAAATACGCCCACCTCCCATATAACGGTATTTTTGAAATTTCAGAATTTTCCTAACTATTATAGCTAAAATGCTCGATTTTGATTAGTGTATACATTTTTGAAATATAAATCAAATGCAGTAATCATTTTGGAAAAGGGGTAAAGCACTTCACCGTTTTTAAATTAGAAATATATGCACTTTTAAGTATTATATAAGCATTTATCATAAAATTTTCATACAAAAAAATCGCATTTCAAAAAAAATTTTATGCCATAAATGAAATTACACTTTTATAAAGGATTTCAGTGTGCTAAACCTGAATCTGGAGTCAGATTTTCCAAATTGGTTCTAGTTTTTGAGATATTCATGTCCAAATTGGCAAAAAACACGTTTTTTGGCTCTATTCACTGCTTAATATCTTTTATGTAATTACCTTCCACGCAAATTCGATTAAACCAGTTGAAAGCATAATCATTAACCTTGAAAACAGCGTTTAGTTTCTTCGAATATCTTGATTAGAATTGAAAATATCGATATTTAAGTTTCACCATTTTGACGAATATTACCCATACAAAAAATTTAAACTTTTTGAAGCATACTTCTGGGCATTTTGTATGGGAAAATGTACGAAAACTTAAAAAACACCTTCGATAAGAAAGTTCATAAAACAAAATGGAGCAAAGGAATTTTTACGATTTTTTCACCTGTTTATAAAAGACATTTAGGACTATGGAATATTAAAAAATTGAGGAGGTCATATTTTTTGTTTTTTTTTTAATTTCATTTTAAAGTTTTACAATTTTTACCAATTTTTTTTTATATTCCAAAAGAAAAAAACTGTCAAAGATATGAATTAACGCTGATAAAAAAAATTAGCTCATAATTTGAAAGTATGCACTATTTATTGCAGGACGATAAAGAAATATTCGATTATTCGCCTAAATATAAACGTTTTTCATAATGTCAAAATTAACATAATTAATGCGTTTACAAAAACGCAGTTTTAGGCAAATGGGAAAAAAATTATAAAAGCAAATGGAGCAAGTGGATTTTTAAAATGAAAATGCAGTTTGATTAAGAATATATTATTTCAAATCATAAAAAAAATTTGAGGTCATATTTTTTGTTTTTTTAATTTTTTTATTCAAAGTCGAGAAAAATTTTTTTCTTATCGACATTTTTGTCAATTTTTGAAAATTCATATAAATTCAATAGTGAACGGTATTTACAACTGCGTTATAATTTCTGAAAGAGAAAATCATTATCTATGTAATGATGTATTAATCGAGTTCATATGTTAACAATTAAATGTGATAGAGAATTTTGTATGAGGTGTGTTCATTGAGAAAAAAAAGAAGCTATTTTTTGCTCAACATTGGGCAGCCTGTACGGCTAAACGAAAAGAGACTCAAAAATTTTTATATAAGCTTTTTTATTACAATTTGATGTATCTGTCGATATCTATTTAAAAAAATTGTTTTACTCATACTTTAATTTTGAATTTATTTTTGGCCGCTATCACCCATTGTGCGTCGCCAGCTCAGCAAAAAGCAGGCAGTCGGCCAACAAGCTAACAGCCAGTTGATATGGAAATTCCCTGGCATATGTACATATGTATGTATGTACATACATAGACAGGCTATGAAACAAGTTGCATGACAGCAAAAAGAAAAATATCAAAGCAATTCCGAATTCAATTGCGTGCTTTTTTTCTTTTGTTATTCGTATGCAGCAGAATTCATCGGTTGTTAAATAAATTTATAATAACCGTAATCGATTCGCCAACGAATGGCGAATAGAACAAAAAACTGTTATAAGTAACTACATAGATTGGTTTTAGCAGTCAGCGAGTTCGACCAATTTGAGTATTACACTATGTGAAATTTTTCAGATTTTGAGTTTTTAATAGATTGTGTACCAGTATTTAAAGGTGTATAATGTCCATTACAAGGTTATTAAAAAATACTTCCGTATTCTGAAAAAATAGCATTAAATTCGAATACACTTTCAAAAGTCTCTATGAGTTTATTTGTACACATTCAAAAGTCTATCTAGCTGAAATAAGCACATCTCACAATGAGAAACTTCTATTCATTGTATGAATGCACACGTTTTCGCCTAAAAGTATGCAATATTTACATATGTACATTAAAAAGTTGCTCATACGCCCAGGCACACATTGGTGCAATTATAATTTGTTTCAATTTGAAAAAAAAAAAAAATACTGTTTCAAAACTAGCTATGTGAAATTTGCAAAAATCTGGCATATTGCGGTTTAATTTCTCTATATCGTTAAATTGCTTATGGACTAAGTAATAACAAAAAATATTTAAATGAAATAGAGCTTAATGTCGTAGTGTTTTTTTCTAATTTGTGGCTTAATATGAAAAATTTACATAGCACTTTTTAAAATTGGACTACTCATATGTAAAATTTTAAACCTTAAATTTGCAAAAACTATCATGAGATTATTTTTGGTCCAAATTTTCAGTTTATAAAAAAAATTAATTTTAGATGAATATTAAATACAATGGATAATGTTTAGTTTTATTTTGCGAAATAAATCACTTGCGCTTAGATAGGCGATACTAGACCTCCCGCAATGCAAGATGAGAATAGTGACATACTCCTTGAATGCACTGCAATATTTATGTAGATTCTAGAAGAAGGCAGAGAACACTCGGCTCGTATCAGCCGGAGAGCAAATACATACTAAGCCTAAGATCGACCACAATTATTGCATTCATGAATGAGATTGGACTTGAGAAGGTAATATGATCAGGTGGAGGGCACAATAGACCCAGTGCAATACACATCCTCCTATTATTATCTATATACATACACCGAAAAAACAACTTACTCAGATTATGGAAAAGTGGGAATGATTCGGCGCTAAAGACATATTTCCATATTTTGATGTACGATTTTCTTCAAATCAAGGAATAAAAACCACGTTTTAAAGAAAATTGTACATCAAAATATGGAAATATGTCTTTAGCGCCGAATCATTCCCATTTTTCCATAATCTGAGTAATTTTTTTTTTTGAGTGTATATATCTATCTAGACATGGCGAAACAAGGCAAATGAAATTAAGCCCTGCTTTTCACACATACTCGTACGTATGAAAATATATATGTACATATAGTTATCAGCAAATTACAGTCATTGCCGCAATCAGCTGATTTTATCTACCGCCCACCACATGTAAGCTAATGCGCTTTACGTGAAGCTATGCAAGCATTCGCCAATTAATTAATAGACAACAAACCCGTATAATTTCACAGGTAGTTAATAGGCCTTTTGCATTCAAATTATAAAATTCTAACTAAAAATGGCACGGTTCTTCCCCCAGCATTTTGAGCTCGTGCAATCTGACCCATTTCAATTTGATACTTACTAGAGTAAATTTATAAGTCTTCGTACTCCAATGCACTCAACGCGAATCGGCAACATTCAAATGTTTATTGTCTTTAGTTTTGTATGTAAAAATGTACATAAATATGTATAACTTACTGCAAAAAGTTTATGTATCGCAGAAGTTCTCCCTCTCTGTTACATGTACATGAGGACAAAGTTAGTCGAATAGTGGGAAAATATAAAATTAAAACGACATACACAAACAGTGTTGTACAACATTAAATCTAAGAACGATGACTAAGAGCACAGCATAACGGCAGTTCAACGGGCCAACGAAACATGTAGCGAAACATTCGCGAAACATCTCGCGAAACATCTCGCGAAATAACCCGCCTTCACGTGGCTGATCGTTATTCAGTTTGACATTTCTCATTCTTGTTCTTCTTAAATGTTTGTATGTTTGCTTGCGTTTTTGTTTTGGTCTGTGTGAGATTTCGATAGATTTTCGATACAAAATAAGAGAAGGCATCGATATTATCGGGGTTGGCAAGAGGATTGAGAACGAATCAAGTGTTTCATTCTTCATTCGCTCTCAGAAATTTGTATGGAAATTAGCGAGTTTCGGCACTGGTTTGGAGGTCGAACGAAGATTGAGAGCGCGAATGTAGATAAAACAAGTAAGGAAGCCTAAGTTCGAGTGGAATCGAACATTAGATACTCAGCTGTATGCTTTCATTGTTTGTTTGCGTTTGTTCGATATAGGGTGTATTTTATATGAAACGAGTGCTGCATAAACAGGGCGCAGCCACGCCCATTTTCAAAATTTGTATCAATCATCCAAATAAGCATATAAATATTATTGTTAGTGCAAAATTGCATCCCTCTATGACTTTTAGTTACAAAGACTTCACGTTACAAATTCCAAAAGGGTGTTCCAGAAATATCTTTGTTAAAAAGTAGGCGTGGTCATAAACCGATTTCAATAAATTTTTGCGTGTCTATTAACACAAGTTATAAAAGTGTATAAACTAAGTTTCGTCATAATATCTCAGTTATTTGTCGAGTAATAGGCTCATAGATTTCTTTGTATAAAAAGAGGCGGTGCCACGCCCATTTTATAAAATTTTTTTTTTTTGTGTTTCCAGTCTATTGTAGAACTCATGTCACAAAATTTCAATGAATTATCTTTATATTTCACAGAGATATCGCTAAAAATGATTTTATTAGGTCACTTTATAATACCCATATATAAAAGTGGGCGTGGTCGTATACCGATTTTGGTAATTTTTCGTCCACACATTTGGCTAAGTAAATATATCACGCGTACCAAATTTCATCGACATATCTTTAACGGTTTCTGAGTTATGGCTTATAAAACTTTCAATATTTGCCCCTTAATAAGTGGGCGTGGCACCGCCCATTTTCCAAAATTTTTATATGTTTTGTTTTACGTCCGTAGGTGGACTCGTGCCACAAAATTTCAGTGATAGATCTTTATATTTGACAGAGATATCGCTTAAAATGTTTTTATTAGGCCCCTTTATAGTTCCCATATATAAAAGTGGGCGTGGCCGTCAACCGATTTTTATAATTTTTCGCCAAAACATTTGTCTAAGTAAGCAAATTACGCGTACCAAATTTCATCGATATATCTTCAACGGTTTCTGAGTTATGACATATAAAACTTTCAATGTTTGACCCTTAATAAGTGGGCGTGGCACCGCCCATTTTCCAAAACTTCATCAAATTTCTTCATAAGGGCCTGAGCTCAATACGTGGGTAAAATTTTAGCACTCTAGCTATATTAGTGGCTGAGATACAAAATTTCCGATTTTTACTATATAGGGGAAGTGGGCGTGGTCATGGTCCGATTTCGCCCATTTTCAATACCAACCGTCCCAGTCTCGATACCAACTTGCATTTCAAATTTCATCAAAATATCTCAATTTTTACGCGAGTTATCGTGCGTACGGACGGACGGACGGACGGACGGACATGGCTCAATCGATTTCTCTTTTCACCCTGATCATTTTGATATACATAAGTCCATATCTATCTCGATTATTTCATTATGTTACAATCCACCGTTATGAAATCAAAATTATAATACTCTGTGTACTAGTACAGCTGAGTATAAAAAAGCGAAACACGTTATGTGGAGATATGGTTAGAGATGGCAACAATAACCGGAAAAACGATTATAATCGGTTAATTTCTTTCGGTTAACGGTTAAAATATATCGGTTTTTTCCCTTTGATTAACCTTTTTCCTCTCAAGTCGAAAATAATCGAAAGGAAATAATCGAAGTTGAGAATTTCCGCCTTTTCATCCGAGTCCGAATTCGGTTACCTACGGTTTTGTGAGTATATCCAAAAAAACCGCAATAAATGTTCCCTCCAGTTCCTGAATAGACGATTTTATCGTCATTTTGACAATTTTTCCTAATAAATGACGAATTTTTTTTCGTTTATTATATATATTTTTTTAAGGAATAATTGTAATCGAAAAACGATTATAATCGGTTAGTTCGCCACAATTATTCGCGATTAATAATCGAACGCTTTCGATTAACCTAAAAAGCGGTTAATCGGTTATTTCATTTTTTTTGCCATCCCTAGATATGGTATTATGGGGGCAGAATAATTCCCACACAGAACGAAAGAACACTATATTCATATAGTAAAATCCCCAAACCGTTTTGCTCTCTGAGGTCAAACATTTTTATTGCCATTTTAAATTTGCGAAATTTGGTTTAAACGATTTTTTTTTTAATGAAAAAAGGGTATTTTATACATATAGTATAAAAATATGTTCTTAGGAAACATATAGTAAATTTGCACGAGCTTTACTTTCGTAAGATATTTTAAACCGCCAACACCTCCACGAATAGGTCGTTTTGACCCTTTTTTGAGAGAGTCCGAAAAAATTAGTATTTTGAAAGTCGATAGTGTGTGAAGAAGGTTCTAGAAAATTATTCGCCATAAAATTTCAGTAGGCGCTCCTCAGACAAAATCTTTTTAGAAAGAACCTAAGAGGAGCAGTAATTTGCATCGTGTCCTGCTCAAAAACGTGCCTATTTAGGCCTTACAGGTGAACTGCAGTTTGTGCTGCTTTGTTATCTGCTATTGACATCGGCGAAAGTTCAATTACTCTATATACATGCATGTACATCTTAATGATACTTCCCTTCCCTTTCTTTGTTTTTTTTTTCTTAATTTTTTTCTAGGCTTTATATTCCTTTTTTAACACGCTTTTATTAGCTTCACCTGTATGTATGTATGTAACTTCATCCCATCCTAAAAGTTCCACTCAATCATTATTTTTTTGAAACATTCACTTTACTTTTATTGTGTTCTTCCTTCTATTATTTCTATTCTCCTCCGGATTCGAAACCTTACATCAAACATGAGATTCAGCCCACCGACATCATATAGTGGACATTCAACATTAGCTTTGTTCAACAACTTTACTTGCAAGAAGAGCGTCAGTGACAAATTAAGAGTAAAAACGAGAAAAAGAGAAAATTATCAACCAAAGTTATTGAACACAAAATCGTAAACATTTGCAAGTAAACAGCTGATGCGCTGTTTTCACAATTTGATTTTTAGGTTAGGTTGTAATTGAAATCTTTGAAATTGAAAATGAATGTAAATAAATAAGTTAGGAAGACGAAAATCTACTTTGGATATTCCACAACATCGTCAAGATTCCTTTTTGCGCTAATTTATTTAGTATGCAATTAGAAATTTGCGATTAAAATGTTTGCATATTTCCAATTGAAATTTTTGTGATCATATGTTTTTGACGCTTCTAATTTTTTTAAAGCTGCAAGTAGTAGTTGCAAGTGAAAATTTTACTTGCAACTATTTTCAACTCTCTCGAAGTCTTACTCTCCCAATTTGGGTCTCTTTTGCAAATTTTTTGGGTTATTGAACATAAAATTCGCAACTATTTGTAAAAGCAATTAAAAATTTTGAGTTATTGAACAAAGCTATTATATTCCATGCTTCATTGAGGCTTTTAAGTTACCTCTCTTCAAAATAGCCTCTATGAATTTCATTCAATTCACTCCCGTATGCAAGCCAATAAGAAACAAGCTTTATGTTTTGTTGTTGTTGTGTTTGCAATAAAAACAACCGCATGTACATACATACGTATGCAAAGCAAGAACTGGTTTTTTTGTTTTTCTTTGTTCAAATTCTATTTATAGGCTATAAATTATAGCACTTATAGCACGGTTGCCGAACTTGGTAAATACCAAAATAGGTTATTTTTTCGCTGTTGGTTTCTTGGTAACTTTCACATGTGTTTGGCAATTTTTATTTTCTCAAGAAGTTGTTTACTATTTTTAACACGCTTTTATTTCGTTTAGGCTTCATTTTTGAGCTCTCATGACCAATGTTTTTTCTATAAAGAAAAAATGTATGTGAAAAATTAATATTTTTGGTAGAAGTTATAAATACATATGTATGTAGATCTATTTCGGAGATCACCACATCCCTTCATCAGACTTCTTTTTACTTTTATTCTTGCGTCCGCATAAAACATCCTTTAATGAAAAATTTCACTAAAAAGTTAAAAATAAATAATAGCTTAAAAAAACTAAAAAACACGCTTTAATCTTAAAAATCGTACTAAAAATTGAAAAATAATTTAATTGGAAACAAAATGATGAACGAAAATATAAGTATTTAAGGAAAAGCGTGCGGGTGCTCAATAATATTTCGATTCATACAACTAGTACAAAAATATACATATGTATATACCTAGTTGCGAAATTAAAGAGTACGTTATATGAAATCTCAAAAAAGTCAAAATAAAAATATTAGTAAAAAACAGCGATTTTAAATATTTTTTGACATACTGAGCACCCGACGCTTTTCCTTAAATACTTATATTTTCGTTCATCATTTTGTTTCCAATTAAATTATTTTTCAATTTTTAGTACGATTTTTAAGATTAAAGCGTGTTTTTTAGTTTTTTTAAGCTATTATTTATTTTATTATTATGCTACTTTTATTTGCAACTTTTCGTTTTTATTAATTTTAACTTTAATTCCTACAAGTTTGTCCCACTATTGCCATACTCACGTTAGAGATTTCGCTCTCTGGAAGCCCAACAAAAATCTAAAAACTCTGCTAAAAGTTATTTGGCTTTTGCTCTCCGCGTAGAAAAACGCCGAACAGCTGAGTAATAAAAATTCTTGTTTTCCAAGTCTTCACCGGTTTGATGGGTTGACAGTGTCGGTGGTCAAAATCGCACAGCTGAGCTGGTTTGGAATGCAATCAAATCGTTGTCAGCTCTTTGAAGACTCTCAGTTGTACTATATATTAATATACGACAGATTTACATTTACATACTTCAATAATATCAGAACTCGCAAAACCTAATTTTTTAGTCAAGGCGAAAGGTTTTGCAATGTCTTACATACATATACCACCTCTATAGCATTTTTGACCGCGAATGCAGAAGTTAAAAGTTGTTGTATCGAAATCTTTACACGATATGATATATTGTAATATTTAAATTCTTTCATGTATGTAAATAAACATAACTCGAAATATGTGTTTTTACTTATGGCACTATTCAAGTAAATGAGCGTTATATATGTACATACATATATGTATTTATACATACATATATGGTGTATACTCACATGTGTATGTCGGTATGTAAAGGCTGTGCGCATTACGGACTTCGTGCACAAATGCACATCCGCGTACATAAGTATTCCATCAGCTGAAATATTTCATGTTGCTCTCTCTATCGCATCTAACAAAAGAAACAAAAAAAAGCATGCACTTAGCAGAGTATGTATGTGCAAAAAAAGACTCCGCAGAGTCAAGACAAAAAATGTTGCGTACATTTTTATGGCTTAACAAAAGGAATAAACTCCTGGCGAAGGCAGGACTAACAACAACAATTTTATAGCTGGTATTTTAACTGTTCTATTGCCTTTAAGTCACATAGATACTTTCGTAGATATGTACTCAATAGTATGTACGTATGTATTAAACTTGTACTAATCCATTTTGTGCTCAATTCGCTCTCATTGCCTCATGATTTCTGCTTTTTTATAAGAGCGCTCACTGAATGTTTCAGATACATTTGCACGGATGCCACTTTGACAAAATTTTGTCTACCTTATATTAAACAAAAAATCTACCAAATTTGGGAAATAAAATTTAGAAAATTTGAAAACAAAAAATCTAACGGGATCTATATTTTAGTTATTTAGAAAAAAAAAGCTGTATTATTTATTAAGCAGCATCTGCAGTTTGATATTTTATAAACAACACTGTGGCAAAAATTAAAGGTTGTTGTCTGGGGGCGGAATAATTGGCACACAGATCGAAACACCACATCCATGGATCCATAACTTCTACCAAAACTATTTTTTAAATTTTTCTTAATTATAAACTGGCCAATAGCTCATATCGATGGCTGATAATAAGATAATAAGATCGCCCTATTTCAAAAATTGTTTCAAAAACGCCCTATTTGAAAAATTGTTTGGGTAACGTCCTATTTCAGATTTTGCTTCAAGAACGCCCTATTTGAAAAATTGTTTCAATAACGTCCTATTTCAGATTTTGCTTCAAAAACGCCCTATTTCAGAGAAAATTCCATATATATTTCTCTGAAATAGGGCGTTTTTGAATACTTGTCTGAAATAGGACGTTATTGAAACAATTTTTCAAATAGGGCGTTCTTGAAGCAAAATCTGAAATAGGAAGTTATTCAAACAATTTTTCAAATAGGGCGTTTTTGAAACAATTTTTGAAATAGGGCGATCTTATTCTCAGCCGTCGATATAAAATTCACATAAAATAATTATTAGAATTAAAACGGCCATGTAAAAACAAATGTAAATATGTAATTCGGAGAGCCTGCCGAAAAAACAAAAATCTGAAACAATAACAAGCATTGCCTGTACAAAAGCTTTGCTTGTTAATAGGTTTAGAACTTTGTATAAAACAAACACACAATCGCACCAACATACTAGGTAGCAAAGACAGAGTGTCATTAAGCTACTGTTGTTGGTATGTGGATTGTAATATAAGGAAAATTGAGAAGTAAGCGAAACAAAGCTGACGGCGGTGGTAGCTCAATGGGATAGACATTGGACTACCAATCGAAACGACCTAAGTTCGATTCCCGGTTGAGGCCGCAGGAAGAAGTCTGATGAGGGGATGTGGTGGTCTCCGAAATGGATGCATAACTTCTACCAAAAAATTTTTTTCAATTTTTCTTAATTATAAACTGGCCAATAGCTCATATAAAATTCACATAAGATAGTATAAATTGTAAAAGATAGTAAAGTTGCGCCAGCTTTTATTTATTTATTTTCGGTAGAATACTTTAACCCGCTAACACCTAGAGGAAGACGCCGGTTTCATCACTTTTTTAGAAAGTCCAAAAAAATAATAGTTTGAAGGCCGATAGAGCTTTAAAATGTTCTAGAAAATTGTGCACCATACAATTTCACTAGGGGTCCCCTCAGACAAAATCTTTCTACAAAGAAGCTAAATGAAAGCAAAAAACATATAGGAATTTGCAAAAAATCAAATACTTTCTTTGTATGCATTGATGACACATATGCAATGAAGTTAACTGCATATAAAAGTAGTTGCATATTTCTTGGCGTGATTTTCCTTTATTTCCTGCGGACTTTTAGGTTTCACCTCTACGTACATATGTATATATGCATGCGTGTAAACGATTGTGTAGCCTAAAAATATGCAATAAACGCAATTGAATTTTTACTCTATGGACAGCAGTGTTTCATACCGTGTGCGGAAAATTCGAAAATTGTACTAAAATGGCGAAAAAACTACCAAAATGGATAAAATCTACCAAAATGGAAAAAATCTACCAAAATGTAAAAAATCTACCAAAATGTAAAAAATCTAACAAATTGGTAACACTATACATAATGTATCTCAGCGTGTGTACAATATACATATATATGTATGTGCATATGCATGTGTGCATTGCCACGAGTCAAGTCAACCAAACCAAACCAAAAAAGAAAGACAAGTGTGGAGTGTGTAGCATAGAGTGGGGAGTGGCAAACGTGTGGTGCGATGAGAGGTGATGATGGCAATGCTGTCGACCGACCGACCGGTCGGTTTGCTGCGGCTGCAACAACCAGCTCGCCAGCTTGCTTGCTTTAACTGGATGGTTGCTTGGAATGGTTTGTTGGTGAGATTGATTTTGGTGGATGATGAAGTCACTTCATCCATCGTTTCATTTTTGTTTGCTTGTATGTGATTTGTGTTGTATGTGTACATGTTTCGCTCGTTCTCTCATCACGCTCGTGCCAGCAACATTTCTACATATGTACATACAAGTGTAGAGTGTAGTAGATAGTGGTACGTGTATATGGTTGCATGAATTGGATATTCTCGAATGAGTAGCTGAGATGTGTGACTAGCTGGCTGGCTGATTGTTGGGCTGTTGGGCTCTTGGCCTGTCTTGGCAATCGAAGCCAATCCAACAAGCAGCAGCGCAGTCAACGTTCATTGTCCGCTGCGGCCGTCAGCCGTCGCTCGTGTTATTATTGTGGTTGTTGTTGCTGGGAATTTGGAAGGCGACGACGACAACGACGACAACGACAATGACAACGACCAAAGTGGCACTTTCATATTATGTATAGCGAATAGTCCGATTCTAACATTCGAAGCGAATGGTTTAAAAACTAAATTTGGGAAAAGTCAAAGCGGTGTTGTACTCGTCGCGAACTTCTTTTCACATATTTGCTACAAAGTCCATACACAATTGAATTAGATATATGTATATGTGTAAACTTATAAAAAAAATAAATATTCAGTTAATTTTTTTACGAAATATACGCGAATATATGTGTTATGTATTTAGTAAATATATAGCAGTTAATGTAAGCAAACTTGAATGCCTACACATATATACATATATGCATATATGTATGTTGCAGGTACATAAGTGAAAATTTTCATGCAAATTCTTTTCGTATGCAGAAATGTATGTGGATATACATACATACATATGTACATATATAATACGTACCATCATACATAACTATTCACATACGCTTTATATACTTTCAAATGCAATGCATACCATCGTGAAATACATACATAGGTACAGAAAAGAAAAAAATGGCAAAAACAACAACCAAAAAATTTGCATTGTGAAAAAGTGAGAAATAATGGCTTTTGCCAAATAATTACAAAAAAAAAAAATATGCATACAATTACCTACGTATGTACCTATGTATGCATATATGCATCCACATACATACATACTACATACACACTTGCATATAACTAAGTGAAGAAGAAGAAAAGCGCAAATTGTGGTTGCAGCAACTTTTCGTCGTATACATACATACATATGTGTGTATGTATGTAATACGTGCATACAAATTTATTCACTTTGTGCGAATTGGCAGCGCACAAAAGAGGAATGCAAAAAAAAAAAATTAAATAAAAAGACAAAAAAAAAACAAGAAAACCGAACTGCAAAGCATAGCATAGCTGCGCGAGAAATCGTTAAAGAAATTCCAGTTTCGGACAAAGCGTATACGAGCAAACAAACCAAACGCGAAGCTACGACACAAAGCTTAATTTTTTCTTAAGATTTCTTCATCAACAGCCGTCGTGATCGGGCGTGAATTGTAAATTGTATGTAATAAAAAAATTTTATGTGTATGTGTGTCTGTATGCGTTGTGAGAAAGAAAAACGTAATTGAAAGAAAATGAAAAAAAAAAATAAAATTATTGCAAAATTCAGAAACATAACAATATAACAATGGTTGCGCTTATATGAACATAAATAAATGTTTATACACATATGTATACATACATGCATATGTAGCTAAATTAAAGCGCATGAAGTGAAGAAAAAATTTTTGGGCAAGAAAACAAGCATGTAAAATGTGTAAAAAAAAAAATAAAAAATGCAACCGCATCAAGCACAATTGTGATGCTGTGAAGACAATTTAAAGAACAAAAAGAATAAATAAGCATATTTATTTATGTGCATACATATATTCAAAAGCTTATATTTATATATATGTATGTACATACATATAAATAAGTAGTAGCAGAAAGGGGGCGGTCAACTTAATTGATAAACTTGTAAAAAACAACGTACGTGCTTACATATGTATGTATGTACATACATATGTATGCTTATCTCTATGTATGCATATACATATATATTTGCTTTCTTTATTTCTTAGCTCAGCCTAGGGGGATCACCATGCTCACTTTCTAAAAACAAAGAATATAAAGTGTACAAATATGTTGATGACAGGGCGCGGTACGATATCGCCAGCCATACACACACACATTCATACAGAAACACAAACACATAGATACACACTTTGCCATATACAATAAGTAGGGGCGAACAGAAAGCGAGCGATAAGTGTGACCTGCTTAGCATGCGACTTGAGCTCTCTAACTTGACTATGACGACTTAGTATTTACATATGAATAAGTATATATGTACTTTATACATATAATATGTACTTATAAATGCCTATGTACTATAAATATACATATGTATATACATATGTATATGCGAACGTATGTAGCTGTTTGCCAAAGCGTGTAGCAGATTACAGAATTCTCCTCGATTTCAATTATGATTTCCGGTGCGCGGAATTGTGTCGGGCAGGCGACAATGCGTACAAAAAAAATTAAATCTAAATAGTCATAGTACATTATAACGAATACTGAAAGTAATACAATACAATGTGACACAAAGTAAGTGTCAAAGAAAGCTAAAAAATAAGCTTATAAAAAAGTGCAACATAAGGGAAATATGCATAACTTATGGATAGGTATATGTACGCACCTATAAATATGTATTTGTGTACATACATATATGTATGTACATACACAGCTAAATATCTAGCATGCATTTCTACAAATAAGTACATACATACATATGTACATACATATTTGTAAACATAAAGCTCAAAAATAAATACGATAATACTAAGAAAACACCCTAATCCACCTGCTTTGACGCGTTTACACTACGTATACATAATTTGTTTACATACAAACATACAGGTGAAACTAATAAAAGAGCGTTAAGAAAAAACAAACAACACTGCAATGGCAATATGTACATGCATATCGTCGTTGAAGATGCATTTTTGCGTAAGAGGTATTAAATTACATACCTCTTACGCAAAAATGCATCTTCAACGACGATATGTAATTTGGCGACTTTGCGTTTTATTGCTGCCATCAACAAAATTAAGCAACATTCGCTATTTCCCCACACATTTGCATATGTAACATTTGTAATTTGTTGCCAATCTTTCTCTTCCATTTGCATCTGCAACATTTGTATTTTGTTGTCTAGCGTCTATGCCACTGTTTCTAAAATATGTCTGTTGCATGCATATTTGTTGCAATAATAAAAATATAGATTTGTATATATGTAGTTAAAATAATCGCCAATATTCGAAACAATTACAGACTATTGCCGTGTAGAATAATCGGAAACATTGGCCTACGCATTTCTACATTTTCAGCTTATTGTTATATATACTCAATTGTTTCGAATATGTTTCTTAAATATATATGTTGCATGCATATTTGTTGCAATAATAAAAATATAGATTTTTATATATAAAATAATCGCCAATATTCGAAACAATTACAGATTATTGCCGTGTAGAATAATCGGCAACATTTGCCTACGCATTTCTACAAGCAGCTTGTTGTTATACGCAATTGTTTCGCTTATGTTGCCGCAACATTGTATGTATGTACGTTAAAATCAAGACAAAGAAACAAGGCAAATTTGTGACGTGACATTTGTCACAATAAACAGCGTACAAAAGCGTTGACGTGTCTAAATGAACTCAATAGAAGTACTGCAGAAGGGGGTATCAAGACCGGGGATAGCTTTATAAAAGTATATACACTTTTACATACATATGTAGCTACACTCATATAAATGTTTGCAAAAACGTTGAAAGTTGTAGGAAGCGGTGATTGATGCTCAGTTGTTAGACAGACGCAAGAAAGAGCGCAGCGAGAAACGAATTGAAAGGGTTTCTTCATCAATCACGACGTTTCATGACCAATAAACCAGCACAAGTGGCATGTTTTTTGTATCTACTTTATTTGCTTTTACTTACTTACATTTTTCTTGTCTTCTTTGTTTTCGCCAAGAAAATATGTATTGTGCTGGATTTTGCTAAGTACATACCCATATCTATACCCACTCAACTCAGTTACGGTTAAGGTTTACTTTATTAAAAGAAAATTTAAACATACACGCAGCTACTACATACACCCACACTTGACCGCCCCACATTCACAGTCGTTGGTGGATTCTTGTACTAAAAGGGAATGTTGCCACTTTTTTTGTTGGTAAGAGAGTAATAAAGAACAAAACGACAGTAGACTGTTCACAAATAAATAGGGCTAGGGCGGGTCAGAGTATGGATGTTAGCAACACTTACATACATATGTACATATACCTTTTGAAAAAGAAGAAAAAGCCAAGCAAGGATACATTTATACTCGTATATACTTCGAAAAACTAGTATACCTAACGGCGAAAAAGACTGTAATAAAAATAAGAAAACCAACAGATATATTTTCGGTTGCTTTATAGATTTTCTTTTATGAACTTATGCACATATTTATTTAGCTATAAAGGAATATTTGTTTGCATTTCCATTTGACGCTGAGCAATAGATAGCACTGTGAGAAACATTTGCTCTTCATTTTCTTTACCTACGTTGCGTTTAATTAATTAGCGTTGCTGTGAAAAGTAAATTGTCTTTTTTTTAATTTAAATTTAACATGCACTTGTTCGTGCACCTTTATATACATACATATGTATGTACATTGTTCATACATATATGTATGTTTATATGTATGTATGTACATAGGTATATAAAACAATAACGAATGAGTAGAGATTATTTTACGGACAGGAAATTACTTTTTTTTTTTTAAATATTTTATTGATGTTCGCCACAAAAGCAAAAATGTAAAAAAAAAGAACAGCAGAAAAAAATTATGAACGCAGAACGTTTAAAACAATTGCAGAAAAACGAATCGATAAAATTATTAGCTAAGCAATTGAGCGGTAGGTAACTACATTAGGCCGGGGCGATTTACGAACCTATGTACATATATCCCCACATAGTACATATTTGAAAGATTGTTTTATGAAAACTGACTAAACTGAGCGTTTTTCAATTCCTTTTGTTGATCAAAAACTGATAAATTACTTCACGATTAGAAGAAGGCTCGAAAATGATTGGAAAGTGATTTTATTTTTTTTTTCGTAGGTATAAAAATCACCTTACTGCGTTTTTCCGAGCCCCTTTGCCGTTTAAAAAAAATAATGTATCACAAATTTAGCATGCGTAAGGTCAAAATGTGATAGTTTATTTTGCTTTTTTAGAAAAAAATATAAAAAAAAATATTCCTTAAAGTTACAATTTTTCAAAAAATTTCAGGAAATTTTACCTATATTAGATTTTAGTATTAGCAAATGTTGTAGGGCATGTATGTATATGTTTTTCTTGTGGTCGTATATTAGGGTACCAAAATTGGGAAATGATTTTTTGCTTTGATTCATATATGTATGGATTCAAATTATTTTATTTAAAACTCCTTATTTGTTAAATATTATTGTAGGCGAAAAATATGTTTCAGAAGTTTCAACTAAAATGTTTTTTTTTTGCGATATTGGTGAAGGTTAGGCTAATGGTAATTCATACGTATGTATATCTAAGAGAATTGAAGATAGGAAGAAATACGGTTAAAAAAATGAATATGAAAATAATAGAAAAATATCCTAAATAAAAACATTCGAAAAGTGGTCGAGAGGGGTCGAAAAAGACTGAAATTGGATAAATAATTTCATAAAATGCTATGTGGGATCGTGTCATCGAAATTCGAGTTCCCCTAATTTTTTGTTATTTACCTTAAGGTACTGCCGAACGATGCAATGAAAGTGCTTTCCGAAAGTGTCAAATCATTGAAAGAACTTTCATGAGTATCCATACGACGCAATGAAAGTGCTTTCAGAAAGCACTTTTTACCTCCACTTTCCGAAAACTTTCAGGAATTACTTTTCGTTTGTCCACACGGTGAAAGGGAAATGAGTTTTTGAAAGTACTTTCTGGCAGCTGTCAAATTAAATTCAAACAGCTGTGAGAGCAAGACAGATGTAGGAGAGCAAACAGCTTGTTGTGTGACTCACACAGTGTGATGATGCTAGCCACACACCTTGCAATTTTTTATACAACTTGAGCAAGTTGCGCTGGGGCTGTTGTATGAAGTTGTGTATCGGTTGTACGAAAAATCAAAAAGTTTTGATTTTTTGGCAAGTTGTATAACTTGGTTGTATCGTTTGGGGCATGTTGTTCAACATTTCATTTTATGAGAATTCTTGAAGTGAACACATCAAATTAAAATAAGTAAAAATAAGCGAATTCAACACAAAAAACATAAATATTTGTAGAATAAATAACGCAAAATGGAAAGCTTGCAGGAACCACTTTTTGTAATATTTTTTCCTACAAGCGCAATATTATCCTATTCCATGTTCACTCAGAGTAATTTTTTACAAAATGAGATTGTACAACATGGCTGTTCAATAAATTGCACCGTATGTAGGCAAACAGTCCAACTCGATTGCAACCGAGTTGGGTCAACGGTCGCACCGTGTATGGCTACGGTAAGAGCAAACAGCTGTGCGTGGAATGGTGATGGTGGAGACTTTTGTGTTTTTTGTGTTGATATGAAAAACATAATGTGATAATTAATTATTTTAATAATTGTATTTTGTTTATACATATGTATTTTTATAAGGAAAACATTTACATGCCGGTTCGATCATTTAGACAACACTCGTATCAGCTAGCAACTTTCAGAAAGTAAAACACTTTCAGATGTTACAATTGAAAGTGAAAAGTATTTCTGAAAAGTATTTTTCTCGCAGCTAGACGATGAAAGTTTTTCGTAAGAAAATAAATGCAGAAATTTCGGAAAACACTTTCGGAAAGTACTTTTTTGGTGGCTACACGAGAAAATTTTACTTTTTCACTTTCTGAAAGCACTTTCATTGCATCGTCTGGCAGGAGCTTTATTCAAATCTAAGAAAACTCAAGGTCACTCATACGCTATAGGGTACCTACTACTTAGAAAAATGAGAGGAATCCCAATTTCGACGGCGCGATACCGATTCATTTCCCTGCATACAAATCGCGCCGGCCTAATGTACCTGCATGAATAGAGGTACATATCGAACGTACATATTTACATTTATATGTATGTATATTTTTTGATTTATTTTGCAGATTGTTTCACATTATTTGCATTTTTAATTTTATACATTTATTTAGGTACATCATGTATGTACATATGTATATTTGTGTGTATGTATTATTAAGGCAAACTTTGGTGTTGAAAATTAATTATGACTGGAATGAATGAGTGAATGCATTGTTAAGCAAAAGGCAAATAAACATTTGAATTAATATTAGCATAAAGAGAATGTACAGATGTAGATTTATTTAAAAAAAGTGTTTAAAAAATAAATAAAAAATAAAAGAAATAAAATTTAAATAAAAAATAATACAAAAAAAAAATTATAATAAAATAAGAATAAAAAAAATAATAAAAAAAAATATAAAAAAAACAATAAAAAAGCAAGTTAAAAATTTTAACTCAAAAAGCCAAAAAAGAATAATGATTTTTAATGCGAGAACTACATATGTATAAGCCTAATACGTACATAATATATATATTATGTATGTATGTATGTACATATGTACATAAGTGACAGTGAAAAAATCGATAAAATCCTTTCAATGTATTACAAGAGATAAGAGATTATGCCGCTGTAGTAAAATGCCACGTGTAAGCAAATTGATGTAGTAAACAAAAGAAGAAAAAAAAGAGATAAACAGCTGACGGAACCGGTCGTAACATATTAACTAAGTTACAAATATAAATGCATATGCACGGAAAAGCAAAAAATTAAAAAAAAAAAAAATTTCTAAAAAAAATTATTAAGTGTTCTTTATCTAGCTCCATAAATAATAATACTAAACACGTAAAAAGAAAACTAAGCAAAAAACGTAAAACCATAAAAATTCGACTAACAGCCATTTAAACACACGCGTCATTATACCAACGAAAGACACACGTCATTATACGAAAGACGCAAATTTTTTTGCTTATTAACGCTTTTATTTCTCGCCGCTGCCGCTTTGCTTTTATACAAAAAAAAAGAACAAAAAACGCAAAAAAAGAACAAAGAAAAAACAGAAAAATCTAATCAACAAACTAAATTATAACATAGAAAATTACTTTTCTACTACGCTGCTGAAATAAATTATCTACTACACAAAAAAAAATAATGAATTTCTAGCTAAATGAAATATTGATAATTTTTTTTCCAAACAAACAAAAAAGAAAAATCAAAAAAAAAAAAGAAAAAAATCAAACAACTAAGTAACTAAATCAACGACTTCATATTTTTTTTCGGCGCCGCATCAAAGCGATAACAAATGTTTTAGAACGTATATGAAATCGCACAAATCAAACATTATTAAGTGTGCTGTATTTTTATTATTACAATAAGAAACAAAAACGGACATTTATTAGCTGTTTGTAAAGAGGTGTCGATGTGCGATTAAATTTACAACGCAAGCTTCACATTAAAGCATATTAAATCACTGTTATATTTACATACATACATATTTACTTATATGCAAATTATCATGTAATTTACATACAATTTTAATTGCCCATAGAATCACTTGTTTTAAACTTTGTATGCTTTAAATTGCAGGACATAGTATAAGACGCAGTTCTTCTGTTATGAGATCGCTTAAACATGCATTCCTGTAGTACTTATTACAAAGTGTTTTCTGAAAAAGCGTAGCAGGCGGGTAGCAAACTTCCTCCTCAAACAGAGAAGCGGGCACCTTCGGGCACTTGTGGGTTTGATTACACAGGAAACAATCCATGTGGACACCACGCGGCCACTACACCGGCATCATCGAGAGCTCATTATGCTTATGCTTGTCTGGAGGAGGAAGACGACGGCACAGAGCATTATCTCTGCGCCTGTTCGGCTTTCGCTAAACTAAGATTACGCATCTCGGATCAGATGTACTGAGAATGGCGGATGAACATTCTCTACCACTCAAAAAATTTCTCAGATTTTTAAAGGAATCTAAGAAGTTTGCAGAGGAACACTGATTCCAATATCCCATTTTTCCCTAAATCTTGATCCTTTCCAAAGGCATTAAGTACAATGGGCAAATATGGCAGAGTGCTTGGGAAAAACAAAGTTTCCCCGGCCGAAAATACTACTCAGCCGGCACAATTCTTTTTCTGGAGTACTATGCATGGTTCGAAATAGTGTCAATTTATGTTGTTTATATTGGTCAATATGTATTATTGCTTGTCAGACATGTACACAGATTTCTGAAAGAAATTTGATAGCGCACTTCATGAAATTTTATGAAGGCCTCAAGGAAAAATAGTTTTTTTCTAGTTTGTCCTTTTTTGTTACAGCTTTTCTGTGATCCCGTCTCATTCTATAAATTTCACTCACATCCAACTATGTAATCCTAAACAGATAGAAAGTATGAGATCGATGCTTTTTTTTCAATACAACACTTATTATTAGGCTAAGAATCATTACCTCATTAGCTCATTCTTTCTTAAAAAAGTGTAATTTTTCATTCCGATCTGGGTTTTGCCTGATTCAAATGCTGATAACCTTTTCTGATGAAATACATATTTTAATTATATTTATTGGCCCTACAGTTTTATGCAATAAACAATGTCGCAGTGGTTTGTTCTCTTCATGTAAACCCTGAATGAGTTTACAAAATTCCATTCAACTTGATTTTTCATTATCTTAAGCTTTGATTCTAAGCTGTGTTTTCTTTTCACTTAAACTACATTCGTAAATGTGCACTTATTGTATGCATTATAGATTTATCTACTTGTAAGAGCCTATACACACTTGCGACTCAATCGATTTAGTCGAATGTTGATTTGCATGGGAATGTATGGAAGCATTCACACTACATTCAATTAGTTGTACAACTGAAACAGTTGGATTTGCAGCCCAATTTCATTCCAACTGAAACAGTTGTACAACTGCTTGATCAGCAAGGCGCCCTTCTACGTATTCACACTTGAGACAATTTAGTCGAACGACTACAACAACAACAGTGATATTCGTAGTGGAAAGAGTTGCCATGCTGACAGCACTACTTTTATTTCACTTTTGGTAAATTGTAGAGATTGAATATTTCAATTAATATTTTCAAAATGTTTAAAAACAAAAGGTTCGTTTCTTATTAACTACACCATTTCCAGATGGATTTTAGAAAGCGTTAACTGGATTTTAGAAAGGGGAAATTGGATTTTAGAAATGTCAATTGGATTTTAGAAAGCGTTAAAAGGATTTTAGAAAACAAAATTGGATTTTTGAAAGCTTGAATTGGATTTCAGAATGTGCGTTTAAAATAAATTTTACACAGAATTTTTCGAATAGAAATTCTTTATTGCGTATGAAAGTATAAATTAATAATTATATAAATTTTCGAAAATCCAATTTACAGTTTCTAAAGTCCAATTTCCCTTTTCTAAAATCAAATCGACATTTCTAAAATCCAATTTTCCCTTTCTAAAATCCATTTGGCTATTCTAAAATCTAATTTCCCCTTTCTAAAATCCAATTGACATTTCTAAAATCTAATTTCCCCTTTTCTAAAATCCAATTGACATTTCTAAAATCCAATTTCCCCTTTCTGAAATCCAGTTGACGCTTTCTAAAATCCATCTGGAAACGGTGTAGTTATAGACAAGAATTATCTAACTAAGGATATTTACTTCCGTTTTCATATGTTTCTTGATATTGTTGTTCTCTTCAAATGTCATTAATCGCATTTTAAAATAGAAATAATGAAAATGAAATTTCATGAAAATTATTAATGGCTGATTTTTACTATTTTTCCGTTTCTTGTACTTCTGTTCTTTTCGCTTTTATGAGCGTAATTCCTTCCGTTTTTCTCTTTTCATTTACTTGACAGCTAGTTGCTAGTTTAATAAGAAACAAAGCCAAACAATGTATGCACTTTTTGTTTATTTTATTGTTTTTTATTACAAGCTTTTATTTAACTTCACTTTTTGTATGTATGTCGTGGAATTTTGCAACGAACATTTAAGATACTTCTAGTTGAGCTAGGTACTTGAAATTTGGAACATAGTTCAGGACCCGAAGACAATGCAATGTGAAATAAAAAAAAATCCGATAGATGGCGCTGGTGTCGAGATATTTGTAAAATTCGTATTTACCGACCGAATTTGTTCATATTCGGTATATATATTGCCTATGAGAAAGTAAATACATCCGAGGAAAAAAATCGCCGCTAGGTGGCGCTGGTGTCAAGATATTTGTAAAATTCGTATTTACCGACCGAATTTGTTCATATTCGGTATATATATTGCCTATGAGAAAGTAAATACATCTGTGGAAAAAAATCGCGGCTAGGTGGCGCTGGTGTCAAGATATTTGTAAAATTCGTATTTACCGACCGAATTTGTTCATATTCGGTATATATATTGCCTTTGAGAAAGTAAATACATCCGAGGAAAAAAATCGCCGCTAGGTGGCGCTGGTGTCAAGATATTTGTAAAATTCGTATTTACCGACCGAATTTGTTCATATTCGGTATATATATTGCCTATGAGAAAGTAAATATATCCCTGGAAATAAATCGCCGCTAGGTGGCGCTAGTGTCAAGATATTTAGAAAATTAGTATTTATGAACCAGATTTGTTCCTATTTTGAACACGTATTACGAAGTAATCTATTCACAAAAGAGTATAGTAAAACCAGATATTAGATGTAATATGCATTGTAAAACTAAAAAGGCAAAAATAAAACAAAGTAAAAAAATTTTTTTAAAAAAGCTTTTATTTAATATTAATATAACAATTTACTAAAAAGGAAAAAAATTATTTTTTTATATTTTTGAACAAGATTTATATTAGTCCTTAGTTCATTTGGATCTTAATTTCAATCTAAACATACATTTAACGTATTTCTTCAAAGCATTTCTGTATATGTATCAACATAAATAAAAGCGCGGGTACTCATTACATATTCATGTTATAAAACCGTATTGGCGAAATGGAAGGAAGCGATAAAAACTTTAAATTCCAATTACGTAAGATATGCATTACGTAAAGAGCACCCGCGCTTTTATTTATGTTGATACATATACAGAAATGCTTTGAAGAAATACGTTAAATGTATGTTTAGATTGAAATTAAGATCCAAATGAACTAAGGACTAATATAAATCTTGTTCAAAAATATAAAAAAATAATTTTTTTCCTTTTTAGTAAATTGTTATATTAATATTAAATAAAAGCTTTTTTAAAAAAATTTTTTTACTTTGTTTTATTTATTAATCAAGTTGACAGCTGACAAGAAGGTGCTTTCATGTAAGAATGCAGATAAACTTTAACAATTTAATACTTCATCACTTTATATGAAGACCACTAATGTAAAATTTGCTGAGTAAAATGTGAACATTGGCAACACTATGTCATTGTCAATCGCACGACTATTTAGTCTCAAGTGTGAATAGCTGCCACCGATTCGACTAAATAGTTGGAGTAGTGTGAATACAACAGTCCAATTCGACCAAATCGATTGAGTCGCAAGTGTGTATAGGCTCTAAGTATTAGACATATACGCCGACAGTGATTCCGGCGGCGGCGGCGCTATTCCAAAAACATTTCGGCGGCGGCGACGCCGGCGTGCTTTTTCGCGCCGGCGCGCCTGTCCCAAATCTACAAATCACAATCCTTATTCAAATATTAATTTTATTTAGTTACCTTAATAGCGCCGGCTGAATGGAATAAATAAACTAATTTCCACCTTAAATTGTTGAAACTTTTTTATTAACAGCAAAAAACAATTGTTACATAAACTAAAATATAAAATAAAGAAAATAAATATTAAAGAATATACACAAATCCATAATATATAATAATAATATATAATAATACAATGGCGCTATTATAACTCTGACGAGTTTTATGGCCGAGCTTCTCCCAATTCGAAGTGTGCTCCTTTTTGTTTTTCCTATGTAAGGGTAAATTTAAATTCATTTGCTTATTTTGTATGATAATAAACATGTATACATATATTTACATATGTATGTACATCTATATATATAAAAGGAAGTGGCGTTAGTACAAACGCGTATAACTCAAGAACGCCTGCACCGATTTGGATGATTGAGACAAATTCAGATTGTTCTCTGGCCAGAATAGGAGAATATCCAATAAAATTCCCGAAAAATGCAAAAAAAAAAAATATTTTCCCATATATTTTGTATATCTTCTATATATGTATATAAAAGGAAGTGGCGTTAGTACAAACGCGTATAACCCAAGAACGCCTGCACCGATTTGGATGATTGAGACAAATTCAGATTGTTCTCTGGCGAGAATAGGAGAATATCCAATAAAATTCCCGAAAAATGCAAAAAAAAAAAATATTTTCCCATACGTTTTGAGATAGGGATAGGAATGGGGATAGAGATAGAGATAGAGATAGAGATAGAGATAGAGATAGAGATAGAGATAGAGATAGAGACAGAGATAGAGATAGATATAGGGATAGGGGAAATTAGGTTTGTCGCGGCGAATATATGTATATCTCTTTTGTTCAGAGAATTGACAGTTTTATAACTTTATAGGAATAAATTTTAGGCAGAAAAACGTCTGCCGGGCCAGCTAGTATTTATATATATATATAAGAGACTTTAAAGTAAATATATGTACCATATATTGATGCTTACACGGAGAGGACATACTTCATTGGCTCTGTGGTGGTTTTTGTATAATAATTTAATTTTTATGAATAAAAATAATGAAATATATAATTTAATTTGGAAATAATAATAGGGACAAACTTTAAATTCGATTGTTTTTTTCAAATAAACTACAATATTACAGCTGCAGCTAGATTTAAACTAATGTTTAGTTGAAGCTCCTTTATTTTTTATAACTTCCTTACTTCTTCGTGGCATAGGGTTGACCAAATCAGCGCAATTTGCAACTGGTATTAAGTACCAAGCTTCTTTAATTTTTTTTCCATAACTCTTGCTTATCTTTCCATTTTTGATCCCCCATCGTCTTCTTTAATATTCCCTATAGGGCTGAGGTTCGACAACTGTGAGGGCTACTCAAAAACAGCAACTTTCTTACGTTCAAACTATGAGTTTTCGATTCTGGAGGCATGTTTGGGATCATTTTCGGCATCTAATGATATCAAGGAGGGTTGAAATGGTGCAGTTTTGAGTAGAACAATTAGCAACAGACCTCGAGAAGTAGGACTAAATGGAAGAGATCCCAGAAAAGTTCCGTATCTGAGAAAAAATTATGTAAGCCAACGAACAGAAATTTTCCAGTAGTTTAAATTCTTTAGGACTGAGGCTAGTAAAGTAGGGAACAGCCAAAGTTTTTGTTAATAACTTTTAACCAGCAAAAAACAAAACATTTCCGCATTCAGCTTCGTGTTCCTGAGGTCAAAACACGTCGATTGGTTCCTTTTTTTTTAATTTTGAAGAACTTTAGCAGTTAGCAAAACTAGGAAAATATGTACACATCTCGCTCCATACGGGTATGGCGTGCCAGCGCACGCCGCCGCGCCGATACGTCGATTTCGCGGATTATGGCGGCGGCGGCCGATTATGAAGGTAATCGGCGAAGGCGGCGGCGGCGTATATGTCTAGTAAGTATGTGTCAATAATACATTAAGTGAGCAATAAGTATTTAGTTAGTCAGTAGCAAACACTATTGTTTATTGTTCTCATTTAAGTCAATAAATAAGCAAATAGTTGAACTGTCTAACTACTTTCCAACACGAGTTTACTCACTGCTTTTAACAGTCTTAGCCGGTTTTGTAGAGCAATACGGGTTTCTCTTTATCTAACTGTGACAATAGCTGATACATATTATTTGCTTAGATACATACATATGTACATATACTTATGTATATTTGTATGAACAGTGTACATATGAGTAGTCCACTTTCAAACAGGGCTATGTGAATTTTTCATAATAAGCCAAAAGTTAGAAAAAAAAAAAAACACTACGGCATCAAGCTCTTTTTTTAATTTGAATATTTTTTTATTATTAAAGCACAGTACTAAGTACGAGTTTCATGTGAAACTGCTGTCAAAATTCATACAATTCACCGCCGTGAAATTTCGCCAGCAACATGCATTTATTTTGCCATGAACTGTTTCAAGAATTTTTTTTTTTGTCAAATGAGAATAAATGCCAAAACGAAAACTGAGCAAATGTAAAAAAAATAATTTGGAGCATCGCCTCAGAACAAGAATTATCTAAAGAAGGATATCGCAGTAGATAGGCTGATTGGAATTGTGTATGTATACTAAAAAGTGTGAATGTCAGACAAAACGAATTGGCAAAAATTTTTCCTTGATATTCATTTCTCTTCTCTTTCACATTGACATTTTTAAAGAAAACACACATATAAAAACGGAAGTAATATAACCTCTATTTGGACAAGCCTTGCCTCAGAACTTTCAAATCCTGGCCAATAAAAAAAATTGTATACAAAATATAAATTCCAATTTCAACAAATGTCACTTTTCACTCGTAAATAAATGGCATTGTCTTATTAAATTGGCGTGAAAAAATGTTGCTGGCTTGATGTTGCTAGCATGTTGCGCAACGTTTTCACGGCAGGAACCCAGTACAACTTTGTCGTGAAATATTTGTGAAATTTCACACATATTTCACGACCAGTTTTTTGTATGGATTTTGACAGCAGTTTCACGTGAAACTCGAACTTAGTACTATGCTTTGCCTTAAAGCTTAGCCCATGAGGAATTTAACGATATAGAGAAATTGAACCGCGCTATGGCAGATTAAATAAATATCTTATATGTATATGTACCTCGTTGAGACAGTATCTAAATTTTCACATTGCTAGTTTTGAAACAGCATTTTTAGTTTTGAAAATGAAACGCATAATCTTCCTGATTGTTGTGCTAGGTTAAGAATTACAATAAATACAAACACAATCACATAATAATTACACCAATGTGTTCCTAGGCGTATGAGCAACTTTTTAACGCGCTTTTTAAGCTTCAGCTGTATGTATACATTGCATACTTTTAGGCTAAAGCGTGTGCATTCATAAGCTGAATAGGAGTTTTTCAGCGTGAGATTTGCATATTTCAGATAGAGACTTTTGAAAATGTATAAATAAAGTCATAGAGATTTTTGAAAGTGGATTCGTATTTAATGCTATTTTTTTTTCAGAATATAGAAGGATTTTGCAATAAATTCTTAATGTACATTATATACCTTTAAATACTGGTAAAAAATACATCTAAAAATGAAAATCTAAAAATTTCACATCGCACTGTTTGAAAGTGGACTACTCATAGTATGTACATTTGCCATGCTCTTTTGATGAAATCACTTAGCTTTGTACAAATTAATTAAAAAATGTGTTGTCTGTGGGAAGCAGTAATGGCTTTTTAACACGTAATTTGAACTTTTTTTGCGCTAGAATTTTTTCCGTTCAATTAAATTTTTTTTTGTAACCAAAACAACCGACAAAATTCCAAAAAAAAAACTAGCCAAAACAGTTGATAACTAGTCAAGGGGGCGTACATAGGTAGTACATACATACATGCATTCGAATATACATATGTACCTACATTTGTATGTCCATATACGAATAATTCGTCACCACAATTGTCAATTTCTTAAATATCCGCAAGTGTGATTAATTCTCAGTTAATCGATTATCGATTTGCTGTACTAGACACAGCTGAATACAAAAAAAGTAACCAGCAACAAAATGCTGCTAAGCAAATTATGTAATACATGTACATAAATAAGTATGTACATATGTATGAGTATAACTGTAATTTAATAAGTTGCCAAACTTTAAGTAAGATTGCAATCTTTCGAAAATAATTTAAATCAACTTTTAGTAAGTAATTCGCTGTGACAGCTTTCAAAGTGCGGCCGCCCAAAATAAAAAAGGAGGCCAATTCTTTATTTGTTCTTTATGATTTGTGCGATGAAGAGGCGTTGACAGTTGGAAGCGCAGCGATAAATTATAGGCCATTTTCCAAGGCATATGTGTATACTTTTAAACGCTAATATGTACTATATATACATACATATGTATGTATGTATGTATGTATGTGAGCATATATGTATGTAGGTTTGTTAACGTTCAAAGCAAAGCTTGGGCTGCAATTCATTTGCGCTGAAATCGGGAAATCTAACCGTTTCGCCTGTAAAGGCGCCATAAAAGTTCTGACGCGCCTGAAGGGGGTTTACCACGTTATCCCCAAAATCAAAATCCCCAAATCAAAATCCCCAAATCAAAATCCCCAAAATCAAAATCCTTAAAATCAAAATCCCAATATTCTGTGTGAAATAAATTAAAACTAGGTTAGAAATCGCCGTGATTAATTAACCTGGCCTAATGTTCATACATGAGTTGAATTTTCTGAAGTGGGCTACTTTTTTTCGAAGTTGTACTATCTTTCTGAAACTTTTTTGTATAGTTCACAACAACAAAAAAAAATACGTTTGGCCCAGTTTTTCGAAATTCGAATTATTTTCAAAGTTATGGCTATCAACACTTTTCGAAGTTCCTCAGTTTTTGCGGATTTTCTCACGATTGGTCAAACCGATTTTGCTAAATTTTGATATATATATAAAAGATGATATCTTCTACCAAACTGCATTTCTTATTTTTGCAAATAATTTTTTTTGCAAACATTATTCGCAATTTTTATGTTCTGGACCGCGGTCGGATGTCGCTTTTGTATGATGCTGTTGGGCATTCCATTAGTAATAATAATAATAATACAATGGCGCTATTATAACTCTGACGAGTTTTATGGCCGAGCTTCTCTCCCAATTCGAGGTGTGCTCCTTTTTGTTTTTCCTACTAATTGGGTGGACCTACAGTTTTATGCCGGCTCCGAACGGCGAATGCATTTTTTGTGAGAAGCTTTTTCATGGCAGAAATACTCTCGGAGGGTATGCCGCCCACTGCCGAGAGGTGACCGCTGCTTTTTTAAAAAACCCAATAATTGGATTTTTACTAATTAGAAAAATTGTTTTGGTGTTTTGCTCGGACCAGTGGCACACTGGGTGATAGCGGCCAAAAATAAAATCGAAATTAAAGTATTAGCAAATCAAATTTTTTTGAAAGTGATTGACAGATATAACAATTTGTAAAAAAAAAGCTTATATAAAATTTTTTGAGTCTCGTTTTGTTTAGCCGTACAGGGTGTTAAAAACTGAGCAAAAAATAGGTCCTTTTATTTCTCAACAATTACACCTTATACAAAATGCTGTAACTCATTCAATTATTAACGTATGTAATCGAGTGATACATCATTACATAGATATTGATTTGGCCTTTTAGAAACAATAAGCCTTTTGTAACCAGCGGTAACTCTTAGATTTATATGAACTTTCAAATATTGACAAAAAAAGTCGTAAAAAAAAAATTTTGCTCAACTTTAAACAAAAAAATAAAAAAAAATAAAAAATATGACCTCCCCAATTTTTTCATATGTTTTGAAATGATATATTTTTAATCAAACTGCATTTTAATTCTTGAAATCCACCTGCGCTTTTCGCTTAAATAATCTTTTTCCCATTTGACTAAAAGTGCCTTTTTCAAAACGCAATAATTAGGCTACTTTTGACATTATGAAAAATCTTATTCTTAGGCGACTAATCGAATAGTTTGTTCACCGTGTTGTAGGCAATGGTTCACACTTTCAAATTATGAAAGAATTTTTTTTATCAGCGTTATCATTATTTTTTTGCAGCCTTTTTCTTTTCGAACAGAAAAAAAAATTGTGTAAAAATTGGAAAATTTCAACATGAAATAAAAAAAAAATACAAAATATGACCTCTCCAAATTTTTAATATTTGGTGCTAGTGAACGTGCTTTATAAACAGGTGAAGAAATCTTAAAAATTCGTTTGCGCTTTTTTGTTTTATGAACTTTTTTATGGAGTGAGTTTTTCTAAGTTTTCATACATTTTTCCCATACAAAATCCCCAAAAGTATGCTTCAAAAAGTATTAATAATTTTGTATGGGGAAAATTTGCCAAGTTAATGAAACTTAAACAACAATTTCTCCAATTCTAATAAAGATATCTGAAAAATTTAAACGCCATATTCAGGGGGATGGTTTATGCTTTCTAACGGTGTATTTGATTTTGAATAAAAAAATATTACATACAAGATATTAAGCAGGGGATATAGTCAAAAACGTGTTTTTTTGCCTAATTGGACATGAATATCTCAAAAACTAGAACCAATTTGAAAATTCTGACTTCAGATTCAGATTCAGCACACTGAAATCCTTTAGAAAAGTATAGTTTCATTTGTGGTATAAAAATTTTTTTGAATGTGATTTTTTGAAGGAAAATTTTATGATGAATGCTTATAAAATGCTCAAAAGTGCATATATTTTTAATTTGAAAACCATGGAATACTTTGCGCTTTTTCCAAAATGATTACTGTATATTATTTATATTTAAAAAATGTGTGCTCTTATTAAAATTGAGCATTTTAGCTATAATAGTTAACAAAATATTGAAATTTCAAAAATACCGTTATATGGGAGGGGGGTGTATTTGTGGGCCGATTTTATTCAAATTTTCACAGTTTACTATCTTCAATCAAGCTTAAGTTCCGAGTTTAAAGTTTCTAGCTCAATTATTACTATTTTTGGCCGCGTTTGTATGGAGGTGCCCCCACTGTGCGTGGTTTGAACCCGAGACCTCTGGCATAGCAGGCGAGCTACCACTGCACCACAGCGGCCATGTTCTGGACCGCGGTCGGATGTCGCTTTTGTATGATGTTGTTGGGCATTCCATTAGTAACTATTAGCAAAAAAAAAATTTTGGGGCACTTTAAGGGAGCGGGAGTTATGCATGCTTTAATTAATTATTCGTAGTACTCAGTAAGTAAAAAAAAAAATTCCATACAAAAATAAGTCTGTAAAAAATGTAAGTAATTCCCGCGCCGTTAAAGTGCCCCAAAATTTTTTTTTTGCTAATAGTTACTAATGGAATGCCCAACAACATCATACAAAAGCGACATCCGACCGCGGTCCAGAACATAAAAATTGCGAATAATATTTGCAAAAAAAATTATTTGCAAAAATAAGAAATGCAGTTTGCTAGAAGATATCATCTTTTATATAGATATATGTCAAAATTTAGCAAAATCGGTTTGACTAATCATGAGAAAATCGGCAAAAACTGAGGAACTTCGAAAAGTGTTGATAGCTATAACTTTGAAAATAATTCGAATTTCGAAAAATTGTTAAATACGTATTTTTGTTTAAGCGTTGTGAGCCATACTACCCACATGACCGTCGAAAAAATTTTAGGTGGCCCACTTCAAAAAATTCAACTCACATTCGTATATACGTAAATACGTATGTATGTACATTAAGGTGGAGTGAAACTTTTTTTTTGGAAATTCAATTTGTTCCAAAGCCAGAACGGAACCTTTCTAGCCCAGTAATAAGCCTGTAAAATTTTATTGATCTACTCGCATGTTTAGAGGTGCCCCCAGCCCTACAAAGTTGAAAAAATAGCACGATCTGGTACAAATATGAAATTTTGAAAATTATAAAATAAAAAAACGAAGTATGAGGATTGATAAAGATGGCTAAGCTGAGTATTAAAGTGAATTTTTTTTTTTGGAAACAACAACAACAAAAGTTATTAAAAAAGTTATACCTATCGAATAGTATAAAAATATTCGAAATCGGTTCAGTATTTTTTAAGTAATTGCAATTTAAAAAATGCATAATATAAACTTTGATCTTTAATAACTTTTGTTGTTGTTGTTTCCAAAAAAAAAAATTCACTTTAATACTAAGCTTAGCCATCTTTATCAATCCTCATACTTAGTTTTTTGATTTTATAATTTTCAAAATTTCATATTTGTACCAGATCGTGCTTATTGCTTTCAACTTTGCGGGGCTGGGGGCAGTTCAAAACGTCATCCTATCGCGATAAAATTTTGTGGGGTTCATTAACTCGTATAAAGGCAACTTTTCATTGCTGGTACGTTCAAAAAAAGAACAAACAAAAAATCTCCATATGATTTCACTCCACCTTAATGTACATCCCTGCAAAAATCATTGGATTATATGGGGTCTGGTACGATCATATATGTAATACTTCTATATTGCTAGTTGCCTATACTCTCAATGTGAAGAAAATTGGAAAACATACACAATCATGCTAGTACCGTTCAGCCATGGGTAATGGCGCAATTTTTTTGGCGCTGATACAATAACGCCAGCGCCAACCGTGGCGCCAACTCACGGTACTGGCGCAATAACACCTTTAGCGCAATTGTCATCGAATAATCGATAAATAACATTTTTTCGCTTGTTACTGTTTGCCATCCCCGTTTTATTTGTTTTGGCGCAATTCTGCTTACATATACGAGGGCACAATTAATTTTAATTTTCATAATCATTTGGAAAAATATTCCGTATATATGTGAAAATATGCTGGAAATTAGAGTCACTTAGATCACTATCAAGCACACATAATTGTGACGTTGTCATACGTATACATATACTATGATGCTGTTATTGGCGTTGTGGTTGCGCCATTTTACACTAGCGCTATATTGGAGCTGGTGTTAGCGCACGAAATTGAGTCAGTGTTATATTGCAATAGCGCATTATTGAGTTGGCGCTACATTGAGTTGGCGCTACATTGAGTTGGCGCTATATTGAGTTGGCGCTATATTGAGTTGGCGCATTTCCCAAATCGGAGTTAGCGCAATAACACCAGGGTTGGTGTTAGCGCAATTGCGCCGCGCAGCGCAGTGTTACCCATGCCTAGTACCGTTTTTGTGTTTGTATTGCGTACGTCCCTGCAGTAAAAATCTGCAATGAATCCTTAATGAATCACTGATAAAATTCACCTATCACGAGGAGGCATCAGTGAATACTTTCATATAAAGACTGATGAATTTTTCATATAAATGGTTTTCTTTCCTCAGAAAAAAAAAAAAACAAAAAAATAAAAATTGTACTCAGTTGTGGCGACAGTGATGAATATTCAACAAGGAATCATCAATGATCATTCAGCAGTGAAACAAATTTACTGCAGGGGTGTTGTGTACGTGTGTATTTACAAAAATAAAAAATGTCAACAATCGTCAAAACACTACAGGTGCGGATTTAATTTGTAGTGAAGGGGCCCGTCTGTGCTTTAAAAACGGGACTATAAGTAATTAAAAAATTGTAAGATCTGCTTAAGTAGGAAAATATATTTTATATATATTCTTTCGCCTTTGTTTTCATTTAATTAAATTAATTTTTTAATGCTCTTGGTCGGTTTACTTACGTTCGAATGAAATATCGCTTGGCCTTATCAGTGGAAGACTCGCTGGAAACTGGTTGCCCTGAGTTGATTGCATTTCCATTACAGGAACTGCATTGGGGCTTGATAGATGTGGGGTTCTTTCGGTGGAACAAGGATTTTCAGCTCTATTTTAAATTAAACGAGAATATCGTCGCTTTTTTTTCGATTTTTTTTATTACATATTTATTTAGCACTATATGCTAGCCACATTTCTGCATTTGCCGTTTTCTGATAACTTTCTTTGGTTAATATAATATAAAAATTAAAGATATATGTCAAAATTTAGCAAAATCGGTTTGACTAATCATGAGAAAATCGGCAAAAACTTAGGAACTTCGAAAAGTGTTGATAGCTATAACTTTGAAAATAATTCGAATTTCGAAAAATTGTTAAATACGTATTTTTGTTTAAGCGTTGTGAGCCATACTACCCACTTTCACTAAAATACATGGCCGTCGAAAAAATTTTAGGTGGCTCACTTCAAAAAATTCAACTCATATGTATAAAAACCCAAAATTCAAAATCTAAATTCAATTTCAAATTTAAATCCGCTCATGAATTTTTTATGTCACTTTTGAAATATTCATATAAGCCTGCCTCACTCTAATGATAATATATCTGTACTGTAATGTTTTCCGACGGTACTAGCTTTTGTTAGCAATATAGAAGTATTACATATATGGGTACGATATGTCGAAAATTTTAATGTCAAATCTAAATATGCCGAATAAAAAAAGACCGAAAAAAAAATGTCGAATGATAAAATGTCGAAGCAAAAAATACCGAATTTTAATCATGTAAAAATTTCTAATATATCATTAAAAAATAGCCCAACTTATGGAAGCTCGAATTTTACACATCAATAATAAAAAATAAAAAAATAACTCTCAGCCGGCAGAATTCTCTTCCCTGAGTAATATCTATGGCCCGGTCCACAGTGCTTTTGCGCAGAACAGTTTTCTGCATTGGCGGCCTTCGGCCGCGCTTATAAAAAATAACCCTGGGCTACGCCATCCGTCCGGACGTGTGCCCTAACAGTGGCTACCGCCACGGTGATGTCCTTCTGCGTAGTACACCCTTCAGCGGCGGCGATAAAAATGTAAGTATACAAATTTCCGTCTTTTTCGGTAATTTTCCTCATTTCGACATTTTTTAATTGGATCAAAAATGTATTCGGTATAATAAGTACTCGGTTGGTCCATAGCGAGCACTCCATGGATTAGCGAATGGAGTACTCTGAATTTTTGCAGGGATATATATGTATTTTATATGTATGTATACATATGTATATGTTATTACGTATCAGAGCTCAGATAAGACTCGGCATGCGGTTATTTAAATATGATCTTCAATGTTGTTTATTTAGTCATCTTTTGGAGATTTTGTGACGCTATCTCCGAAAAAATGTGGGGATTTCGTGTTTGGGGATTTTGATTTTGGGGATTTTGATTTTGGGGATTTTTTTTTTTTTGGGATTTTGTGCGTTGGGGATTTTGTTTTTTGGGGATCAACTGAAGGTCAACTTTTTGTTTAATTTAATCAAAATCGAAGTTAATCGAAGCTGTGTGTCTTTCTGTTTGGCTACAGCGAAAAGCATGTACATATGTACATATATGTTGGCGTGTGTGTGTATATATGTACATACATATATATATCGGTATTTATGTACATATGTTTTTAATTACATATAAATTTCCATGAAATATAGAAAAAGTAATAAAATTTGTTGCTTAAATCAATATTCATGCGGCGTGGAACACACACGAGCATATAGGGTCGTATCATATACAGTGGCTGTCAAACAAATAAGGACCAACATTTTTAGATTGAAGCAATTTTTTTTTTTTTTTAATAGTCCTAAAGTTTCAAGTTAACATTTTTTTTAAATCATTCATAAAAAAAGGCAATTTTCGGGAAATGTGTTTAAAATAACGCTATCTCAGAATAAATTTGATTTAAAAAACGGTACACCTGTAAGTTTTCTAAAATTTTTTTAGAAATTTTTAAATGTTTACACCCCAGAAAATTTATTTATTTTTGTAATTTCGAAGAATTTTTTTTTAAATTGGTTTAATTTTTTTTTAATTTTTCTAGATTTAATTAATGTTTTTTTAATTTTGAATAACTTTTTTAAATTGGTTTATTTTATTAAATTTAAGTACTTAAAATTTAAGAAATTTTGAAATTTTTGCTTTTCACACACAACAAAAAATTTTTTTTTTTTAATTTTGAAGAATTTTTTGTTTAAATTAGTTCAATTTTCTCAATTTTTTAATTTTCCAAAATTTTAAGAAATTTAGAAATTTTTGCCTTTTTTTAAATTTATATTTGAAGAATTTTTTTTTTTGAAATTGGTTTAATTTATTTAAATTTCCTAAATTTTAAGAATTTTTAAATTTTTGCTTTTTGCACACCCCAAAAAATTTTATTTTTTTTTTATTTTTTAATAATTTTCTTTTTCAAATTGATTTAATTTTTTGAATTTTCCTACATTATAAGAAATTTATGAATTTTTGCTTTTCACACACACAAAAAAAATTAATTAATTTTTTAATTTTAAATAATTTTTTTTAAATCTTTAATTTTTTTTAATTTTCTTAAATTTCAAAATTTTGAAATTTTTGCTTTTCACGCACCCCAAAGAATTTATTGGGTTTTTTAATTTTGAAGATTTTTTTTCAAATTGGTTCAATTTTTTTATTTTCCTAGAAAGAAATTTTCCTTTAAGAAATTTTAAATTTTTTGCTTCTCACACCCCTGAAAATTTAATTTTTTTTCAATTTTGAATAATTTTATTAAATTTTCGTAATCTTTTTTTGTTATTTGAATATTTTTTTCAAGTTGGTTTAATTTTTACTAAATTTTCTTACAATTTAAAATTTTTAAGAAATTTTGGAATATTCACTTTTTGAACACCCCAACAATTTTTTTTTTTTAATTTTGAATAACTTTCTTTTTAATAGGTTTAATTTTATTAAATTTTCTTAAAATTTAAACTTTTTAAGAAATTTTTAAATTTTTACTTTTCACACACCAAATTAATTTAATTCTAATGTAATTATACTCAGCTGTACTAGTACACAGAGTATTATAGTTTTGATTTCCTAACGGTGGATTGTAACAGAATGAAATAATCGAGATATATATAGACTTATATATATCAAAATGATCAGGGCGAAAAGAGAAATCGATTGAGCCATGTCCGTCCGTCTGTCCGTCTGTCCGTCTGTGCGCACGATAACTCGCGCAAAAATTGAGATATTTTGATGAAATTTGAAATGTGAGTTGGTATCAAGACAGGAACGGATGGTATTGAAAATGGGCGAAATCGGACCATGACCACGCCCACCTCCCCTATATAGTAAAAATCGGAAATTTTGTATCTCAGTCACTAATAGAGCTAGAGTGATAAAATTTCACACACGTATTGAGCTCAGGCCCTTATGAAGAAATATGGTGAAATTTTGGAAAATGGGCGGTGCCACGCCCACTTATTAAGGGGCAAACATTGAAAGTTTTATGAGTCATAACTCAGAAACCGTTGAAGATATATTGATGAGTTTTGGTAGGCGTGATATACTTACTTAGGCAAATGTTCTGACGAAAAATTGCCAAAATCGGTTGACGACCACGCCCACTTTTATATATGGGTATTATAAAGTGACCTAATAAAAACATTTTAAGCTATATCTCTGTCAAATATAAAGATATATCATTGAAATTTTATGGAAGGTGTTCAACTATGGACATAAAACGAAAAACACAAAAATTTTGGAAAATGGGCGTGGCACCGCCTCCTTTTAGAAGCAGGAATATACGAGATTTCTGAGCCCATAACTCGACAAATAATCGATATATTATGACGAAACTTGGTGTATACACTTTTATAACTTGTATTAATAGACACGCAAAAATTTATTAAAATCGGTTTATGACCACGCCTACTTTTTCACAAAGATATTTCTGGAACACCATCTGGGAATTTGTAACGTCACATCTTAGTAACTAGAAGTCATAAAGGAATGAAATTTTGCACAAAGAATAATATTCATATGCTTAGTTGGATGACTGATAAAAATTTTGAAAATGGGCGTGGCTACGCCCACTTTATGCAGCACTCGCTTTATATAAAATCCATCAAACGCAAACAAACAATGAAAACATACAGCTGAGTATCTAATGTTCGATTCCACTCGAACTTAGGCTTCCTTACTTGTTTTTTTCTAATTTTGAAGAATTTTTTTTGGTTCAATTTTTTAATTTTCCTAAATTTAAAAATTTTAAGAAATGTTTGCGTTTCACACCCCAAAAATCTATTTTTTTTAATTAGAATAATTTCTTTATTTTTAATATGTAATTTATTTTTTAAATTGGTTAATTTTTTTGTTGTATAGTACACAAGATTTTTTTTTTTTATTAATTAATTAAAATAACTAAATTGACTGAAACTGAATTAAGGGAAACCATTCTTATGAGCACTACTGTAAATGTATATGCCTAAGCAATTCCGCGAAATTTTTTGACCAATCAAAGGCAATAATATAAAGAAAAAAAGGAGAAAGTCTGCAGTTAGAGTATAAATATGTACATATATTATACATACACAAATATATGTAGTACATCCATACAGATATATGTATGTATGTATGCACATTCTTGTCCGCACATGGCAACCAGCGTGATTAGTATATTTCCTTGACCCCACTCTATATTCATCCTTCAAGCACGTGTGCGTGTGTGCGTTTGTCTATCGAACTAAATAAGATACATCGACCTTATTTCTCTGCCGCCCTCCCCCCGCCACACATTTCACTGCCCTTGCCATAGCTCTAGCTCGATGTGCGCTTCCTCCACATGGCGCACACAAGTTTTACTAGATTTTACTATGACTATCGGCGCACATACTTACATACATACAAATGTAGGTACATACAAGCGAGTATACAAAGAAAGTTTGCACAAGTTTGTTGCTTATACATTCATACATCTGCAGTGGCTGGAGCAAGGGGGGAAGGTGGTTCAAGGCTTATTTTACAGTCATATAACCTGTGGTATATGAAACAAACATCTTGTAAACTATAAGCCTCCGGCAATTTTTGATTTTAGTTTTGAGATCTGTGAGTACCCCTCTACTCCCCTGAATAAGTGATTTTTCTCAGGGCGTGCTTCCTTAATGGAAAGCCGACCCTCCTCTCGGCAAAAAAAAAGTATTTACTTTCGGAGTCCGCATAGTTGGTGGGTCCGGTCCATCCGTTGAAAAAAGCTTCCCACCATCACACTCCCACTTTTGAAATGAAAATGCCGCTCGCAGTGCCGCCACTGCTTTTATTGTTTCATCATTCCATTTTTTTTCGTTTTTTTTTATGTTGTTGTAATCTTTGCTTTTGTCTGCCGCATTTGACGTTGCGTATGCTGTCAGCTTTTTATCATTTTTTTGGCGCAACGTCTTTCATGCCAACAGTAAAACGAAAAAAAAAACATGTAGATATACATATACTATGCTTATTAGGGTGGTCCTTAAAAATCTAATAAACATTTTCTTTCAGTCTAACCCCCCCAAATCGGTTAAATGACGGTCAAAGATTCCGCATATAAACAGTTAAGGGGTGTTGCAGAGGGGTAAAATTTCAGATAACCATACGGAACCGCTGTGCGATACCCCTTAAACGTTTATTTGGTATCCTTGAGTACAATACTATCGATTTGGGCGCTGAGATATAAAAAAATTTAATTATTTTTTTTAGACTATATGGTAATCTGAAGTTTAACCCCTCTGCGACAAGACACTCCTTAATCGTCTCCGATCGGGACACAAAAATATCCGCATTTGGTATTTAGGAGCTCAGGACAATCGAATTTGGGCATTAGATATACAAAAAATTAAAATTAATTTTTTGAGTCTCCATAAAGTTTATTGGACTTTGACCCCTCTGCGACATACCTTAACCGTTTCCGATCGGGACAAAAATGTATATGTTTTATTTTGCGCTACATTATCATCGACTTAGGGGGTGAGGTTGAAGAAATATGATATAAAATTTGTCGCCACACATTTGGGGACCAACCTAATGCTTATACATATGTATGTCTACACATAATATAGTCAGTATATACATACATATGAACATATGTAAATACTCATATGAAAAAATGTACTTTGCTTTATTTAAATATAAAGTACATGCATACGTTCAATATTGTAAAGGGTGTTCTGTTGGTTGGAAGTTTTCAATATAATAGAACAATCATAGTTGGTTGAGATTAGGTACCAAAAATCTAATGATAAAAACCAGTCGCTTTAATAATAGTCCAGATTTCTTTCAGCACAACTAAGCCGGATTTACACGTTCTTCTATAATGAGAGGTGCTGAGGAGGGTGTTCTATGTTCTTTCAAAACATTCTCAGACAAGTTTCTTCTAGGATTCCATTTTCATATAGGTACATATGTATGTATACTTCGTCGAGCTAACGTTTTACGTTAGCAAAATTCCTTATTGAAGTTTGACCGCAAGTGTGTCTAGTACGATCTGTACGATCTGTTGTGAAACGAATTTCCGCCATGCCTTCCGTCAAGTTTGATTTGGTTATAAACCGATTTCGGCTATATGCCATCTTTAATATCTAGTTTCGTTCTGGCATGACACAACACATCGCAATACTACCCTGTCGGAAAAGCAAACAACAAAAAAGAAGTGAGTTTAGTGCACTGAAAGCTCTCGCGGTTATTATTATTTTTTTTTTTCTTTAAATCACCCTTTACTCGTTTATGTCTGTGTTTAGCCAAATTTGTATGTTTGTATACAAACCATTACCAGACGATTGTCATGTCGCAAAAAAATAGAAAAAACACAAAACTAAATATGACAAAATGCGCAAATGTCCTCGCGTTGGGGTCTTTTATGTACTACGGAGATCGGATGTACTATGCGCATACATATGTACATACACACATAAATAAAAAAAAAACAAAATTTGGAAATTTTCCTAATTTTTTCCTTTCTATAATGTTTTATTTTGCTTTTTGTTTGCCAGCATCTTGGCTAAGTGTGTATAACAGACAGAATGGATATTGACCAAGTACATATATTTATATAAATAAAGTAAAACAACTATAATATTTCAAAGTGCTAAAGTTCACTTGGGGCATGATTTGCCGCTAGGAAAATTATTTTGTTTTTTATTAAGGTGGATCTAAACAAAAAATGAACTGATTTTTTTTTCTATCTTACCAACTTAATCCGCCTTTGATGCTATGAAAAAACAAATTGCTTTTGATTTGTAGCAGTTTTTTGGACTTTATTCTATAACCCAATAAACACAATGGATTCGACTTGAATTCGAGACGAGATCGCTTCTCTGTTTATATTACCGCGGCGATATTTCGCAACGATAGATCGGCGAATACGAATTCCCAGTCACTCATGTGTTATTCCTGGCGATTGTAGCTATAACCGCAGATCGTTGGCCGATTTGAGATTTAGGCTCATTGGCGAATACAATCTAGAAAATATTCTTCTGCGAATCCGCCTTGAATTTGCCACAATATCATCCTCGCTTTTGTGTTTATTGGGAAAGAGCGAAAATTAAAAAAAAATCTGAGCTGGGAAGTTCATGAAGCGAATTTTCAGTTGCGGTGTTTTTGAACAAAAATTCGAACTCGAGCGTTTTTGAAATATTTTTTCAACTGGGATGATGTTTCACTCAGTTTACCATGAATAAATTCCAGAAATTTAAAGTTTGATAGCATAGATTAGACAGTACCTCCAAAAAAAAAAGAGAAAAAATCGCCGTACCCCACATCATATGATGCCTTTTTGGAAAACATTTCTGGAAATTTTTTTTTTAATTTTTGGGCGCCGCTAGATGTCGCCCAAATACATTTTTTCCATATCTTCGGTATTTATCTGATCTCTAAGTTTAATAAACGAATGTCTTTGGCTGGTCTTTACTATATTAACCCTATGTGTACCATTAGGATCGCTACCATCCAGTACTTATGTAGTTTATACCACCATCATCTATTTACGCCTCCACCGTCACCAAAAATCATTAATCTTTTGCAAAAGAAGTATTTCGATAGCTTCAGTAGAACCAGAAATAAAACACATTTTACATTCCGAGGAATATATGTAAGTTTCTTGCTTGCTATGGTCTTTTAGCTTCATTTTATAAAGATTTTTTCTCAGCTGACCCCTAGTGAAATTTTATGGCGAATGATTTTCTGGAGCATTTTAACCCTCTATCGACCTTAAAAATACTATTTTTTCAAACTTTTTAAAAAAAGCTGTCAAAATAATTTTTTCGTAGGGCTGTTGGGAGGCGGTCCCTATAAGGCGAGACGGCTAAATGTGCATATGTATGTATAATAAAATTAGATATACAACAAATAATTTTGTAGAATATTTTAAGCCGTTATATTCCTCAAGAAAACGTGTTCTTTCAGTAAACAATTTTGTATTTTCATACACACACACACGCTTAACCCGTTAAATTTTGCATGTGCCAAAAGGATGCACGCAAAAAATAGCATTCCTAGTGGGTTATAGATACATATGTATATATGTACATATGTATTTTTGGTATATAAGTGTGTATATATGTATGTAGATACATACAGTATGAATCTTATATCGCATGACATACGCATGGTTTGTCAAAAATAAATTGGAATTGTCAAAATTGTCATTTAAGCAGAAAAGTGATTACGTGTTTATCACTGTTCTAACTTGCATACATACATATATATACATAAATAACTATATTCATACATATGCACATATTTACCAGTGGCGGACGCTTCATACAAGCCGAAAAGCCTGGTTTGCGTAAATATTTTCGTTCATTTCATTTTAGGAATTTCTTTGAAATCTGATTATTTTACGCTTGAAATGTGTTTACTGCTTTTGTAGATAATTCATGTTCTGATGATGAAGTACTTGAATTTATTACTTTTTGGTTGCTTGCTTTTCGGACAGGGTAGGAAAATGATGTAGATATTCCGTCATCCCTTATCAACTTGAATTTACTTTCGAATTAGTCAGACTTGTTGCTGTGCTGCGCAAAAGTAGTTATAGCTAAAACCACAAAAGTCCTATACATATCATCTTATTATTCACACTTAACTTAATTATTCTTCATCATCTTCATTTTCTCGATGTATTCCAATACACTCAGTTTCATATGGTATGCCTATAAACCTCAAACTAAATATACAAACCGAATTTAATCAACGTCAATGACGCAACGCAATCAAACTTCCAGATAATACAGCAAAGAAACTTACACAAATTTCTGCCCCCAGCGGGTTAGGGGGCTTAGAATATACCTGCGGTAAGGAATGCCACTCGTTGGAGGCGACTAAAATTCAACGGCTTAGAAGGTTGATAGTGGCAAAAACAAAAAAAAAAATCGTTCGCACGACAGCCGCGCTAGTGTCAGATGGGACTAGTACCCGAGCGTACCAGATTTAGCCGGCAAAGGACTGTCACTTCCACTACGCTCCGCAAAAGTGTCTTGGTGGCTACAACAACACAACTTTCTAATCCCTATGCTCCATATATAGGCTTGCCCAGCCAGTTTATGCTAGAGCCGCCACTGATACATATGTCTTGCTTTTCCATCTTTTTTTTAGTGTTTTGTAATATTCATTTGCGACAAGCAAAAAGCTTATTGGAAACTTGTTTTGCTGTCGCTAGACGTCTACATAGTATATTCCTTTTAATTCTGCTTTAATTCACGAATAATTTGGCGAAGAATTCTTGCTCGCTTTTAACTGTTAACTGAAATGAAAAAGTGATTTTGTTTAATTCTACGCCTTAAAATAAAAAAGCAATCCTTTAAAAGTGCGCAGAGTTGCATTTTTAGAATAATAAATTAATGTGAAGCTTCGTTGTTCGATAACAGTCTTTAAAAAATAATATTAAAACTTATGCATTAGATACTTATTCATAACAACAACTAAAACATTTTCAGATAAACTAAGAAAAAGTGCATTGAAACGAAAAGAAGAAAAAACTGCCAAAAAAACTCTAGTGTATAATTGAAATTATGATTTATGCTTTTTTTTAAAGAAAGCCATAGTGAAATTAATTATATGAAATACAAAACTAAATACAAAAACAAAATATAAAACAAACTAAAATTAAACTAGCAACAACTAAAACAAAAATACAACGCCTAGCAGCGCATTTTTGAAGATGTTAGCCAAACATCGTAAGTGCGCAGACACACCACTTTCAAACTAACGGTAAAACCAACAACAAAAAAATAAAATAAAATTAACAATTAATTAATTCGAGGTAGTAATTGTATTAGAATATTTGACGTTCGAGCCCGCTTAGCCAGCCAGCCAGCTGAGCTTGGTGTTGTCATGGTGCGTTTGAATGTCTCCACCGCACAGGAGCAACAACAACAGCAACAGCAACAACAATACACATTACAACATCAACATCAACAACTACAACAACATCCAGTGCATTATATAAACAGTAATAATTATACAATAAGTAACAGTATTCAAAATGCGGGGAATCGCAGCAACAGCATTCCATCGCCATCATCCTCTACTTCCAGTTTGAATAGTAATGCTTCCTCCTTCGAGCCGCAACAACAACAACAGCAACAGCAACACCAGCAGCAACAAGCACAACAACAACAACAACCGTATAATCATCATCATCAATTGCAGCAGCAACAGCAGCAACAGCGCCACCAGCCGGCGGCGCCAAATATTGTAATGGTCGTGCCTCAAACGCAGCAACAACATTCACAGCAACAAGCAACACAGCTCCAGCAACATTTGCAATATACGCATGTATCCAGCAGTGTGTCAACGCAACATCAGCATACGCAACATATACATCAGTTACATCACCAGCACCAGCAGCAGCAACATCAGCAATATCAACAACAACAGCAGCCATCACAACCATCGCCATCGGAGGGATCAGCATCATCAACACATTCGGCATCACCGCCGCTACATCAACAACAACAACAACAACATCCACCACCAAATTCTCAACTGGTGCAACCGGTGTGTGCCGTACATCATCCACAACAGCATCAACAGCAATTGGCTTTGGTTGCGGCTATGCATCAGCATTTAGCGGGTCTGGGACATCATGCCCAACCACCACTACCGCAATCACAACCACCGCAGCATATGCACCACCATCCCCAACATCCCCATCCACATGCACATGGCGCACCACCGCTGCCGCCGTCAAGCGTTACTATGTCGGCTGCGGCGCCACCACAAGCCCAAATGCAGTTACAAGCGTTAACAGTGCCAACTGGAGGAGTAGCAGCAGCAGCAGCACCGGGCACAACAACACAGCCCCAGGCAACGCAACAACAGCAACAACATTCCCAACAACAACACTCGCATGAAAATGGCCAAATGAGCGTTGGTTGTGTTGAAGGCAACGGCAGCGGCATCGGAAACGGGGCAGGTTTATCACCGAGCGGTTCAACGAGCAGCAGCGCGAGTAATTCGGCTGCTGCGCAATCACCCCCTGCACCCGCACCCGCTCCGGCACCAAGTCAATTATACATTCAATATCCGGGCGAATTTTATCCAACGGAATATTATATTGCCCCACATCCACATGATGGCATGTGCCCGCAACACCATCCCCACCATCATCAAACGTTGTGCGCTGTTCCAACGGAATATGGTAAGTTAATCAATCGATGGGTTGACTTTCCAATAATGTCACACGCTCTCAAAAAGATGACTTTTACTGGGTGGTAGTGGAGGGGAGTAGGTTCTGAATTAGTTAAATTTAAGCGCCGGACGTAGTAAAATTTTTTTTTTTGGGCGTGCAACATTATTGGAAAATTTTCTCCAACGGATTTTTGACCAAAGGCATATAGTGTGGCAAATCGGCGATAATAAGCGGTCGAAATAGCATATACATATGTACATATGTAGTACTTATTTATGAATCGTTAAATAATGTTACAAGGCATTAGTACCCACTTATGTACATATGTATAATATTTTATTGTTTCGTTTTACTGAAAAGGGTTGCCACCTGTTTGACAATTTAATTTTCCGGTGTAGTTTTATTGATTTTGAAATTTTAGGCGTCATTTGGAAGGACCTGACCTGAAAATGGGTAATTTATTGTAATTTGTACAAAAAGGGTTGCCACCTGTTCAAGAATTCAGTTTTACACCACAGTTTGTTTGATTTTTAAATTTGAAGTGTGATATGAAAGGGCTTGCCCTGTAGATGGATAGTAAAATTTTATCAAATAAAAGGGTTGCCACCTGTTTAAAAATTGTACTTGGAGTTTTTTCAATATTAGAAAGGAATGGAAAGGAAAGGTAAGGAAAGGAAAGGTAAGAAAAGGAAAAGAAAGGAAAGGTAAGGAAAAGAAAGGAAAGGCAAGGAAATAGAAGCAAAGGAAAGAAAGCAAAGCAGAGCAAAGGAAAGGAAAGCAAAGCAAAGGAAAAGAGAGGTAAGGAAAGGCAAGGAAAGGAAAAGAAAGATAAAGAAAGAGAGGAAAGGAAGGAGAGCAAAGGAAAGCAAAGGAAAGGAAAGGAAGGAAAGGAAAGGAAAGGAAAGGAAAGGAAAGTAAGGGAAAGGGAGGGGTAAAAGGGAACTGAATAGGAAAGAGTACGGAAAATAAGAAGGATAATGGGAAAAAGGAAGCGCAAATAAATTGGAAGAGAAAAGAGAAAGAAAAGGAAACTGAAATGAGAAAGAGCAGTCTGAAAAATGGCATTTTGGAGTTCGCTAGAGGATTCAAATATTCTACAAAGATATTCGAAATCAAATTTCACTATGGGTCTTCTCCGACATAATCTTTGTGCAAAATATCTATAGGTCCACAGGAATTGAAAATAGTCAGTAACTATATGCTTCATTTCATTTAATAAGAAACCATGGGCCTAGAGCCCATTTAGATATTTTATGGGGAAGGCTCTTAGTCCAATTAATAAAATATTGTGGATTAGATTGAGAGATAAAAACGCGTCGAATTTCTTACGCGGAAGCTGGAGTAAACTTTCTCGAAATTTTTCAAATTTAAAATGGCAATTTTACTATACGTCTTTCCACCCTCAAAGTGTCGCACAGTGTAATTGAAAGCCATAACATCGCGTGGCGGGGTTTACTAGTTAAACGGTTTTATTTAGCTCACCCCGTTTGTTTTATTGTTGGGTCAAATTTAGTAATTCAAATTTCACCCTCTTCCTGTCAACCGATTAATCTGAAATTTTGTACGCATGTATAACCCCGATGACAATGCAATATTATGAAAAAAAAATTCCGATAGGTGGCGCGTGGGTCGCTATATTTACAAAAATCGCATTTATGGTCCGATTTGGCTGAAATTCGGAACATGTATTACTACCTTGAAAAGAAATATTTTCTTTAAAAAAAAATTCCGCTAGGTGGCGCGTGGGTCGCTATATTTACAAAAATCGCATTTATGGTCCGATTTGGCTGAAATTCGGAACATGTATTACTACCTTGAAAAGAAATATTTTCGTAAAAAAAAAATTCCGCTAGGTGGCGCGTGGGTCGCTATATTTACAAAAATCGCATTTATGGTCCGATTTGGCTGAAATTCGGAACATGTATTACTACCTTGAAAGGAAATATTTTCCTAAAAAAAACTTCCGATAGGTGGCGCGTGGGTCGCTATATTTAGAAAAATCGCATTTATGGTCCGATTTGGCTGAAATTCGGAACATGTATTACTACCTTGAAAAGAAATATTTTCTTCAAAAAAAATTCCGCTAGGTGGAGCTGAGATCGGGGTAATTAAAACTGAAAATCCTATTTGCAGGGACTACGTATAGAGGCGTTGGACTGCAATAAACTAACGGGCAAGAAACCTTGCAATAATGAAGCACTAAATGAATTAAACAGAATGCGAAATAAAAACTAAAAACTAGAAAATAAAAATAGGTAAAAAAACTTTTTAAGTTAAACAGTTTTATGTTATACATACATTGCAATGCTTAAGATAAATGTACTAAAAACCAAAAAATAATAAAATAGATACAGTCGTGGGAATTATAAACATTTGCATAGACTAGACTAAAATAAAACCGTGGGGCACGTCAATTGTCTACAATCGTTGATTAAAATGTTTGTTTTGTAATGTTACACTATAATTAGGCAGTTGTTCAACCGACAACGATGGACGTGTGATAAGTAGGGCTAGAATGTGGAAAAAAGCTAGCAAGCTCGATTATAAGCGAGTTTTAGGGTTTCATAGTGGTGAGCGAGTAGTACTTTTATCATATGTTTTGTCGGTTAAAGACAAACTACGAGCAGTGAAACGATTCCTCGTGTGAATGTCCAACGATAAACTAGTTGAAACATCTCTTTTATTAACATGGAGTGTATAACTATTGGAATTTCCATGAGCAAGAAAATAGTATGTAATTTCCTCACCGTCTGCGGGCCAACTGCCTAACGACGAATTAAACGATTCTTCTATCGCACATTAAGTCGATAATTTGTAGACAATTAACGTGCCCCACGGTTTTATTTTAGTCTAGTCTATGCAAAGGTTTATAATTCCCACGACTGTATCTATTTTATTATTTTTTGGTTTTTAGTACATTTATCTTAAGCATTGCAATGTATGTATAACATAAAACTGTTGAAAGAGTTTTTAGTGCTTAGCACGAAATTTTTATTTTAATTCAATTTTTAATTGTTGGGGTAAGTGGAAAAAAATTCAACAACTATTTACAGCGAAGGTTGAGTGTATAGCTATTTCACGAAAAACCATTTTCGATCATCAGCACTCTTTTCGGAAGTGGAAGAGGATTCACCGGGGATTGAACCCGAGTCCATTCCATCTTCAGCCGCAATGACCCAATGCTTAACACACTCGGCCATTGAGACTCTGTGCAAGCTGTTGGATTTTCACCACTTTTGCCTTTTTCATTTTCAACATTTAACGTTAGTGTGTATATGCTTTTGCATATATTCTACCCAAACGTGCTGAATTTTTTGTTGGCAGTTCGCAATGAACATTTGTTGTTGGTATGTATTTTTTATATACCAACAACGTTAACAATTTTACTTGAAAGAGTTTTTAGTGCTTAGCACGAAATTTTTATTTTAATTCAATTTTTAATTGTTGGGGTAAGTGGAAAAAAAATTCAACAACTATTTACAGCGAAGGTTGAGTGTATAGCTATTTCACGAAAAACCATTTTCGATCATCAGCACTCTTTTCGGAAGTGGAAGAGGATTCACCGGGGATTGAACCCGAGTCCATTCCATCTTCAGCCGCAATGACCCAATGCTTAACACACTCGGCCATTGAGACTCTGTGCAAGCTGTTGGATTTTCACCACTTTTGCCTTTTTCATTTTCAACATTTAACGTTAGTGTGTATATGCTTTTGCATATATTCTACCCAAACGTGCTGAATTTTTTGTTGGCAGTTCGCAATGAACATTTGTTGTTGGTATGTATTTTTTATATACCAACAACGTTAACAATTTTACTTGAAAGAGTTTTTAGTGCTTAGCACGAAATTTTTATTTTAATTCAATTTTTAATTGTTGGGGTAAGTGGAAAAAAATTCAACAACTATTTACAGCGAAGGTTGAGTGTATAGCTATTTCACGAAAAACCATTTTCGATCATCAGCACTCTTTTCGGAAGTGGAAGAGGTTTTTCGTGAAATAGCTATACACTCAACCTTCGCTGTAAATAGTTGTTGAATTTTTTTCCACTTACCCCAACAATAAAACTGTTTAACTTAAAAAGTTTTTTTACCTATTTTTTTTTCTATATTAGTTCTGCATTGCTTAACACTGAATCGATTTTTAATTGTTCCGTCAATATATTTTATGCATATATGTAGGTACTGTGTATGTAAACATATACATATATGTATGCACATTAGTTCGGTTCGAACTAATGACAGATCACGGTAATTGAAAAAAAAAATACTTAGAAAAGCAACAGAAAACTAGTGGGTTTAACAAAAAAAGAAAAAAAAACCAAAAACGAGCACGATGCCGTGATTTAATGCAGATTGACGTGCCGATAAACCGCTTAAAAAAATGATAAAAACTTGTCATTGCTTATTTATCTATATATATAAAAGGAAGTGGCGTTAGTACAGACGCGTATAACTCAAGAACGCCTGCACCGATTTGGATGATTGACACCAATTTAGATTGTTCTCTGGCCAGAATAGGAGAATATCCCATAAAATTCCCGAAAAATTAAAAAAAAAAATTATTTTCCCATACATTTTGTATATCTATTATATAAAAATAAGTCGCATTTTCCTCCCTGATGATTTAACTCCAGAACGGCTGGGCTGAATTAAATGAAATTTTGCACGTAGTTTTCGATTGAGCCCGAGATGGTTTATGGCCAAAAAAAGTATAAGAATCCGGGATGGTTTTGGAGATATTCCACAAAATGTGGACCAGGGTAACCCTATAACGGGATCGTACGATATGGGTATCAAATGAAAGGTGTTGACGAGTGCTTGAACAAGGTGTAGTTATTGGTCCCATATAAGACCCCGTATTCGAGGTATTTCCTGAAATATGAACCAGGTGTGACCCCAAACGGGTTTTCTACAAAATGGGTATCAAATAAAAGGTGTTGGTGAGTATTTAAAAAGAGGTGATTTTCAAGACCCTATGCGACCCGTTTTCCGAGATATCGACCAAAATGTGGACCAGGGGTGACCCTAGAAAGTTTGGAGGGATAGAATAGTCATAGGGATAGGGCTAGAGATCTGGATAGGGATAGGGATAGGGATAAGGATAAGGATAGGGATAGGGATAGGGATAGGGATAGGAATAGGAATAGGGTTAGCGATAGGAATAGGAATAGGGATAGGTATAAGGATAGGGATAGGGATAGGTATAGAGATAGGGATAGAGATACGGCTGCACGGCAATCTAGGACTTTTCCTTTATGCTTTATAGGAATAAATTTTAGGCAGAACAACGTCTGGCGGGTCAGCTAGTATATAAATAAAGCTGGAACTGTTGTGGAATTATTTTCAGAATTTTACATAAAACAATTTCGATTTAGTTATACACTTCTACACTTTTTCCTTACTAAATTCACGTCATTAAAATTAAGTAAATATGTACTTACATATATATGTAGGTTGAGATTAAATTTCTTATAAACCCTTCACGATTCTTTTTTTTCGATATTTCATTCTGTTTAATTAAAGATTGACAAATCTTATCGATTCGATTATCTACGAGACATGCTCGAAATAAAGTCAATTTAGTTTGTTGCTAATATTCTAGAACTAAGTACATAGACAAGTACGTATGTAGTTACATATGTATACTATATGTCTGTACCAAACTATATACATACATACATATGTACATATTAGGGATTCCAATTTTTCCGATTTTTACGATCCCGGGATTTTCGATATTTTATTTTATAATCCCGGGATTTATCCCGGGATTTGGACTTCAATTACACAGGCCGACAAAATTTCCAAAAAATTTCCTAACTCAAATAAAATTCTACTTTTCTAAAGGATTTCGGTGCGCTGATTCTGAATCTGAAGTCAGATTTTCGGTAATATATGTAGGTTTTGAGATATTCGTGCCCAAAGAGGCGAAAAATGCGATTTTTTGCTATATTCACTCATTGAGCAGTGCTCAATCTATCAAATTACTTACTTTCATTAAAAGATGATTGCAGCTATTGAAAGAACGATCATTTCTCTTGAAAACAGCGCTTTGGTTTTTCGGGTATCTTATTCAGATATCTACGTTGTCTTCAAAATAAATGATCGTGCTTCCAATAGATGTAATCAGTTTTTAATGAAAGTGAGTAATTTTAAAAATATTGAGGAGTGAATATGGCCACAAACTGCGTTTTTGTCTCTTTGGACATGAATATCTCAAAAACTACACCGAAATCCTTTTGAAACGTAGAATTTTATATCTCCTACAAAAATTTTTCGACCAGTATTATTTTCCCACATTTGGGTTTGAAAAAAGTAAATACATTTTTAGAGAAACGCTACAACTTTAAAATGCGAAGAAAAAATAGATTTTTATTGCCATTTTCATTAGTAACAAAATAAAATAGGAATGTAAAATCATTCGTATTATTTAATAATACCTAAGAGTTACTTTAAAAAGCACAACCAACAACGAAAATTACATACATTTGGTGAACAAAACATTTGCCTTTGCAGTTGGTACTTTTAGGATATTAATAAAAAGGCTTGCAATCATTTGATAATTTCCAATAAAAATTTTTTTTAGAATTTAACGACGCACTTTGTTTAAGCGAATATTTCCAAGCTTGCCCAAAAATTCAGAAAATTAATGCAACTTCTGAATAGATAAATATCGGAGGCAAAATTTTGATATGAATTCCGAGTATCCAGCTGCGTATTTAATTTCAGTACAGTGTTGTAAGACTATCAAGTCTAATTAAAATTTTGTTTCCATTTTCTTCCATTGTTTACTTTCCATGTGGTAAAATTCCAAAAAACAATTGAGAAATAAATGACAAAAAATCAGGAAATAGAAATTATCAAATGAATTTTGCCAATGGACTTTTTTATTCTAGCAAAAATGTCGCACTTTCTTCCGGCTGTCACATTTTTTTGTTCTCTTACACAGACTCAACAGTTTTTTAGGGACGTTTGTTCTATTGACAAAATATAAAATTGGCCTACCTACGGGCAACATTTTCTGCTCTTAGCACAAGTAAAAGGGTGCATTATTTTTGTTTCATTCATCACATGAAAAATGCAACACTTTAATAGGACACAGAACACATGTTGATAATGCTGCAATGTAATAATGCAACATTTTCATTCAGAATAGGAAATGCTGTTAGTATACAGATCTGAGACCAATAAAAATTATATAAAATATAACTTTTCTTTGCTATAATAGCGGAACATTCCCTCTTTATCTAATCCCGAAAATCCCGGGATAAAATTCTAGCTATCCCGGGATTTTCGGGGTGTCAGATGCCGGATTGGAATCCCTAGTACATATGTAGTAACACAAGGCCAGAACAGAGTGAATGTTCTGTGGCCTAAATTTCATTTTCAAAAATTTTATTATGTATGTACTTAAGTATATATGTATGTACATATGTGTACATAAACTAACTCACCGAAGCAGCAATACCTACTGCAATTCTTTACGATCCGTTTGGCGCCTTCCACCCTTCCTCTCTCCTCACCTTCTGCAACGAAAGCAAAGATGTTAACACATGAAAAACTGTACAGGTTAAATTTATAAATATAAACCTTTACTGCATGATGCATGTAGGTATGTGCATACATACATATGTTTGTATGTATGAATATTGTATATACATATGTATGTAACTTCATCTCACATTCATGGCTTGCCGAGATTTTGATCATTGACCTTTGAAAATGCACCCGAGCAACAAAGCTGTTTATTATGGCCTTTTAACTCGTTTTGTTAGCTTATTCTCTACACTAAAAATAAAATTTCGTAAAAAAAATACGAAAGACTTTCGTAGTCTAGAGATTCGTAAAATGTACGAAAGTTTCGTATATATTACGAAAGAATTTTTCTCAACAAAATCTAATTTTACGAATCTTTCGTAAATATTACGAAAGGGCTTTCGTAAACCATTTTCTAATATTTTTTTCGTATATATTACGAAATATTTCGTAAATATTACGAAACACTTTCGTAAATTTTCTTAAAATTGTCTTTACGAATAATTTCGTATATTGTACGAAAGTTTTCGTAACATTATCAAAGGATTAAAAGATTTACGAAATACTTTCGTACAATATTTTACCGTACAAGTTTTCTTTCATTGTGAAGTGTTGAGTCGGTGCAATAATATCAAAAATTATTTTAAGTAGTAAGTGCGTAATGAAATAATGTATAAAAAAATAATGCATTGTATATAAAAAGACAATATTGATATATAAAATAAACTGTGATATTTTCCAACTTGATTCAACTTAAGGGTGAGTACATTAGTTGCATTTACTTTTTCCTTTTTTTCGATCTTATCTATTTTCCTAAATAAATACTTAATAAAATTATATAAAGAGATATTTCTACACTCAGAGAAAAAATTTTAAAAACATGTGAAAACGTGCTTAAAATGGGCAAAAACGTATTTAAAAGTGATGTAGATACGACCTTTTTTATTTTAAAAATGTTCATTGTAAAATCAAGAAAAAATATTTAAATTTAAAAATGTTTATTTTAATTCAAGCCCTATGAGATTTTGAACCTAAAAGTTACGCTTTTATTCCCTTCATTTTAATTTTGAATTTAAAAATGATTCTATTTAATCCAAAATACATTTTTATTTCAAAACTTTCATTTTAAATTTACAAATTTTCATTTTTAAAATAAAAACGATCTCGTTTAAAACGTGCATTATAAAAATAAAAATTTTTTTTATTTTTTTTTCTCCGAGTGTAGCTGCTTGAATTTTAGGGTTTTAAGTAGTTTCGCTTTATCTTTATCTTTATCTTTATCTTTAGTTACTAAAATTAATATAAATATAAATGTAAAATATTAAATTAATAAAGAACTTTTAAATTAATTGAATAAATTTATTTTAGTGGATATTTAAAACTAAAATGAAATTATCTAAACTTATTTCTTATGCATATATAAAACATTTTGCTCTTAGCATTATTTTATTGATATACATATTTCGAAAAAGTTTTCAAATTTCGTTGAAATATACATCATATATACATATATATATGTATGTAATAATTGGGGTTTTTTTAGCTTTAAGCTAAAAAATAATTTGGTCAATTGTACAACAATTTGATAGCTCTAACAGCTTTAGTAAATGTACGAAAGCGGTTTCGTACTATTTACGAAATCTTTCGTTGCTCAAAAGTACGAAAGTATTTCGTAAATAGTACGAAAGCGTTTGTAAATACTACGAAAGTATTTTGTTAATAGTACGAAAGCCTTCGTAAATATACGAAAGTATTTCGTAAATACTACGAAAGTATTTCGTAAATAGTACGAAATAGCTTTCGTACTATTTACGAAACCATTCGTTGCTCAATTTTACGAAAGTGTTTCGTAATATGTACGAAAGATTTCGTAATATTTACGAAATATTATTTTGAGTGTAGATTGGTTTCTACAATTTGTAATTTAAGTATGTATGTAAGTAGCCCTATACCTACATATACAGAAATATGTACAAGCATATGTATAGTTATATAAGCATATTCTTATTGCAACTGCAACTGTTGTGACGAATTGCACTGCTGCGCTGTGAGACAGTGGCGCACACAGAAAAATATTTTGGGGGGGGAGGTTTTCAATATCCAAAAAATTAAAAAAAAAAAAAAAATACTTAAAACTCGTCCAGACAATTTTTCCTCAAATTTATGTTTGGGGAGTGGACCTACGTATGGACACATTAAACAAAGGCACCTTTTAAATCTTAATTCATAGCATTTTCTCTGTTTTTAAACTAAAACTAACAAGTAAGGAAGCCTAAGTTAGAGTGGAATCGAACATTAGATACTCAGCTGTATGCTTTCATTGTTTGTTCGATTAGGGTGTATTTTATATGAATATGAGTGCCGCATAAAGTGGGCGCAGCCACGCCTATTTTCAAAATTTTTATCAATCATCCAACTAAGCATATAAATATTATTGTTTGTGCAAATTTGCAACTTCTAATAACGCTACAAATTCCGAAAGGGTTTTCCAGAAATATCTTTGTTAAAAAGTAGGCGTGGATACAAACCGATTTCGCTAAATTTTTAAACATGTATTACCACAACTGATACAAGTTTATACACAAAGTTTCGTTATAACAACTCAATTATTTGTCGAGTTATGGGCTCCGAAATCTCGTAGATTCCTTTGTCTAAAAAGGGGCGGTGCCAACGCCCATTTTCCAGACTTTTTTTTATTTTTTGTTTCCGGTCTATTATGGAACTCATGTCACAAAATTTCAGTGATAAATCTTTATATTTGACATATATCGCTTAAAATGTTTTTATTAGGCCCCTTTATAGTTCACATATATAAAAGTGGGCGTGGCCGTCAACCAGTTTCTCTAAAATTTTGAACATGTATTACCACAGGTAATAAAAGTGTACACACCAAGTTTCGTCATTATATATCAATTATTTGTCGAGTTATAGGCTAAGAAATCTCGTATATTCCTGCTTCTAAAAAGAGGCGGTGCCACGCCCATTTTCCAAAATTTGTACGGTTTTTGTCTTATGTTCGAAGTTAGACTCCTGCCATAAAATTTTAATGATATATCTTTATATTTGACAGAGATATCGCTTAAAATGTTTTTATTAGGCCACTTTATAATACCCATATATAAAAGTGGGCGTGGTCGTTAATCGATTTTGGCAAGTAAATCAAGCGTGCCAAATTTCATCGATATATCTGCTACGGTTTCTGAGTTATGGCTTGTACAACTTTCAATGTTTGGCCCTTAATAAGTGGGCGTGGCACCGCCCATTTTCCAAAATTTCATCAAATTTCTTTATAAGGGCCCGAGCTCAATACGTGGGTGAAATTTTCTCACTCCAGCTCTATTAGTGACTGAGATACCAAATATCCGATTTTTTCTATATGGGAAAAGTGGGCGTGGTTATGGTCCGATTTCGCCCATTTTCAATACCAACCGTCCCAGTCTCGATACCAACTTGCATTCCAAATTTCAACAAAATATCTCAATTTTTGCGCGAGTTTTTACAGACGGACGGACAGACGGACATGGCTCAACCGATTTATTTTTTCAAATTAATTTGCCACACAGCAACCACAAAAATTACATTCCAACAAACATATAGTCAATGAGGATGGTAGTTATTATCGATAACTACTTAAATTCTGATGAGAAAAAGGGCTGCCACCTCAACCTTTTTAATATAAAACAGATTTTAAACAAAAAGGGGAATATTCATAGTCAAAATAAAATATTGATTTTAACTAACTTAAAATCAGATTTTATCAAGACTATGAATATGCCCCAAAATAAATAAATGAGGGACAAATGAGGTACACTAGGAAAAAAACAGAACATTTTGAGGTTTTCCGAAAAAACAAAAATACGAGGGACAGACGTCTGAAAAACAGAACGGTCCCTCAAAAAACAGAACGGATGGTCAGCCTATGTATGTATGTAGGCAATTGAAATGGAGATCGAAATCGAATTCTTATCGAACTCAAAACCGAATTTGTAAGCGCTGCGGAAATCGAAGACGAATTTTAAATCGAAATTTAAATTGGATTTCATATGCAAATCTTACTTGAAATCGAATTTGTAATCAAAATCGAAATAAAATGAAATGGAAGCCGATATCGAAACTGAAATCAAATTCACAATGCAAATTCGAATTGAAATAAAAATAAAAATAAAAATTTTAATTTAAATTTAAGTTAAAGTTAAAATTAAAATTAAATTTAAATTAATATTAAAATTGAAACTGAAATTTAAATTAAAGTTAAAATTAAAATTTAAATTGAAGTTAAAATTAAAATCAGGGACGTAACGGTTATAAGAGAAATGGGGTAAAAGTCACATTTAACCATTATCATGAGAAAAAATTTTTTTTCGGTCCTTAATAACCATTATAAAAACCAAAAAACCGTTTTGGGCTTGAATAACCGTTATGGCAACCAAAAAAGTGTTTTGGGCTTGAATAACCGTTATGGCAACCAAAAAACTGTTTTGGGCCTGAATAACCAAGTTTCGTCATAATATCTCAGTTATTTGTCGAGTTATGGGCTCCAAAATCTCGTAGATTCCTTTGTCTAAACAGTGGCGGTGCCACGCCCATTTTCCAAACTTTTTTTATTTTTTGCTTCCGGCCTATTGTGGAACTCATGTCACAAATTTTCAATACGTGCGTGAAATTTCATCGCTCCAGCTATATTACGGGCTGAGATACCAAATTTCCGATTTTTCCTATATAGGAAAAGTGGGCGTGGTCATGGTCCGATTTCGCCCATTTTCAATACCAACCGTGCCAGCCTCGATACCAACCTGCATTCCAAATTTCATCAAAATATCTAAATTTTTGCGCGAGTTAGAGTGTTTACAGACGGACGGACGGACGGACATGGCACAATCGATTTCTATTTGCACCCTGATCATTTTGATATATATAAGTCCATATCTATCTCGATTATTTCATTCTGTTACAATCCACCGTTATGAAATCAAAACTATAATACTCTGTATACTAGTACAGCTGAGTATAATAATATTAAAATTTAAATTTAAATTGAAATTTAACTAAAAATTAAAAGTCCCCTATAATAATTAGGAAATATTTAGTGGGTTTTTGATACGAGATCTTTGGCTCATTCTACAGCAATAATGAAACTTTGTTATAGAATCCGGTCCATTATCGCAGGGAAATTTTAATAAGAAACCTTGTAGGATATCTGAGCAGACTTAGTATACCCCATAAACTAGACTGTAGTTGATTGTTGCTGGTCCAAAATTTGGTCCAATCCCATATAAAATGCTATTTACATTTAACATTGCATGCCCTAGGCTAGGACCAATTGTCCCTGTCTGCATTACATTTAAGTACAATTGACGTACCGCATTTCCATTTTCGAGACAATTGACCTGCTTAGCAATACATGGCATTCATTTTTTGAAGTCTGTTTGGCCTACTTACAATGCAGCTATACTTCGGTCTCTAATTTTAATACCATGTCTCCACATACCTAACGTCTTTTTATCTGCATTCGCTCTCTCAATCTTCGTTCGTTCTCGAAACCAGTGGAGACGGGTTATTTCGCGAGATGTTTCGCTACATGTTTCGTTGGCGAATCAAGTTATGCGAAGACGGGCTTTAAGACAATTGTTCACATATTTCCTTCAGGGAAAAGAGACCGGGTGTCTCAATATGTACATATATGTACCTACATAACATTTTTGGCATATCGTCGGCCTCTTGCCAGAAACATGAATGTGAAAATTTGTTTAAGGTCGAATTCTGATATTTATTTGATATACCTACATATGTACGTACTTATGTATATTAATCATAATATTATTGTGTATGTATGTATCTAGCTACAAATATATATATGTATATACTATACATTGTCTAGTATAGTATTAGATTAATATACAGTCATGTGAAAAATAATAGGGACACTTACCTTGAAATATTTCAAAGATCGATCCTGCTTCAATTTCTAAACAGTGGTCAAAACTTATACATTAATTTCTTGCTCAGATGTCTCCGAAGTTAGGAACAGTTATTTAATCGGCCATTTTTTGGGTCGTTTCATAATGGTTGATGATTTTGTGGAGTGAGTTCGTTTCAGCTTGTGAAAAATAATAGGGACACCTAACTTCAATCAAAATTTTTTTCGAAAGGGTGGAGATTTTTATAGATAATAAAAAACTAAGTCACTGACTGTCAAATAAAGTTTTCTAATATACTAGGTTTTTAACCCTGTAATACCATCAGTGGCTCAGACTGGGTCGAGTAGACCCCTGCACTATTCAACTTATAGCAATAAGAAAAAATCTCCAAAATAAGTTTTTTTTGTGCCGGAAAATTGACGAAATGTGAAATTGCTTTGAAATAATGTTGGAAAATGCTGTAAAATATAATCCAAAAGTATAAACATGTGAACGGAAGCCAAGAATATTCCCACTGGTTCAGAGGAATATAGAGATATTTGCAATAAAAGACCCTTTGCATCCTTCCATGACGTACAAAATTAGTTTTATTTAAACATGAAATCTCCCACAATTCGAAAAATATTAGTTTTAAAAGATTTAAAGCCAAAAAGGCCAAGAATAGCGCCCTTTATTTCAAAATAAAATGTTGCAAAAGGCAACTATGTAACTTGCTACTACGTGACGTTGCCAGTGGAGAAATGGTGTCATATATTGTGCTCAGAATCGAGTTTTTTTATACTGATTGTGGCACAGAACATGTTCTCAGACCAGTGAATACAGTTTTCAACCCACAAAATACCGCCAAGACTGTCAAACATGGAGGACGTGCTCCTTAGAAAAATATAGCCTTTTAGAAACATTTTATTTTGAAAGAAAGGTCGCTATTCTTGGCCTTTTTGGCTTTAAATCTTTTAAAACTAACATTTTCCGAACTGTGACAGATTCCACGCTTAAATAAAACTAATTTTGTATGTCATGGAAGGATACAAAGGGTCCTTTATTACAAATATCTGTATATTGCTTTGAACCAGTGGGGATATTTTTGTCTTCCGTCCGCGTGTTTATACTTTTGGATTATATTATACACCATTTTCTAACATTATTTCAAAGCAATTTCACATTTCGTCCATTCCCCGGCACGAAAAACACTTATTTTGGAGATTTTTTCTTTTTGCTATAAGTTGAATAGTGCAGGGGTCTCCTCGACCCATTCTGAGTCACTGATGGTATTGTAGGGTTAAAAACCTAGTATATTATAAAACTTAATTTGATATACAGTGACTTAGTTTTTTATTATCCATAACCTCAACCCTCCATAATCTCAACCCTTTTGAAAAAAAATTTTAATTGAAGTTTGGTGTCCCTATTATTTTTCACAAGCTGAAACGAACTCACTCCACAAAATCATCAACCATTATGAAACGACCCAAAAAATGGCCGATTAAATAACTGTTCCTTACTTCGGAGACATCTGAGCAAGAAATTAATGTATAAGTTTTGACCACTGGTTAGAAATTGAAGCAGGATCGATCTTTGAAATATTTCAAGGTAAATGTCCCTATTATTTTTCACATGACTGTACATACGTATGTACATATATGTCTATAAAATAAAGATCAGACATAGACCTTAGAAAATTTTTGCATTCGTGTTTCTGGCAAAAGGCCGAGGATGTCTATATTTTATTTTATTTTTTTCAAATACATTCGGAGTGTAGTATGTACATATTTTCATTATAGGTAGTACGATACTATGAAAGTTGGAAAATTTTATTATCAGTTCTAAGTTCATTCTCAATTCAATATTTATGTACTATGTATATTCGATGTCGAAGGTAATTTTCGCCCGTTCATCACAAAATTTATTTATTGAGTGCTTATATCCGCCACAGGTGAATATTTTTGCACATACATATGTACAACTGTTGAGAAATTTTGAGCTGTTGAGCAAAAAGCGGATCTTTAGCGGATGAATGGGTGGCTTAGTAGCGGACTTCTACTTCATTCGTTGCATCAGATCGTCAAACGTAATCATGTACATATGTATGTGTGTACGTACATTCTTACAAATGCATTCATTCTTTGCACATTTTGTTGTTGTTGTTGTGGTTTTTTGTTGCAATTTGCAAAGCAGGCGGCGGATTGACGAGTTGACTGCATATCCGGCTCTAGCAAACTTTACTACGGCTTCAGCCTATTTGGCGGGGGCGTTAGACCGTTATTTGGCGAGTTGTTATTTGTGTCTTTCGCTTTGTTTTACACTTTTATTTTGCTGACAAAGTGGTGGTGGAGTTTTTATACTATATACATATATGTATGTATTAGAAGGCTGCACGAATGGATTCGAAACGGCCAACAAAATATTCGCGGCCGTCCAATTACCTACTTGTTTCTGTCGTTTTAGAATAAACGCAAGTAGAGCACAACCATAAACAGAACCAATACAATTACTTATTCGTAGCGACAATTACATGACCTTAAAAAGGTTCTGCAAATAGTGTACACTACTTGCGAATACTTCGAATATAATCGAACTATATGTATGTACATACATATTTTCATAAACACACATCCAGACGTTGTGTTCAGCAAAATTACGCTGCTAGTGTGAGTGTGTGTATGTGCATATGCATACACACTAGGGCGGGTCGGTTGGTAGGGGCCAAACAAAAACAGGGACACATCGCAATTATAAAAATTTGGGTAATTTCAAGCTTTTTTGCCCAAGAAACCATATGTCTAAAATAAATTTCGAACCAGAGCTTTTTACGATCTACATATTTCCAACTGTTCTATATATTTTAAAATAACTCGGTAACCAATACTTCGATTCTTTTGATTTTTTCGGCATTAGTTAGGAAACTTATTTGGCATATTAAGGTGGTTTTATGAAGGAAATAAAGTTCCCCCGAAATTCGCGGAACAACCCGATTTTCATGCGAATATAATACGGAAATCTATACCTAAAAGTTTTCCTTAATATATTAAAATTTAGAGGTCGTGCAAATGCCTCCAAATTTCTTTCTCCTTTTATATCAGTGATGATACATAATTTTTTTCAAAGTACTTAATGAACAAGAAAAACATTTCTTATCATTAAAAAGTGGAACATATGTTTGTTGGGCTTTTATTTTTTGGTCAACCTTAATGCCATATGCACATTAAATAAACAAACAAACCAAAGAAGCAACAAGGTTTTGCGAATACTTCATAACATGGTTATTATTATGTTCTATTCGATCGTGGCGAATAGTGTACACTAATCGCTCCAACAGAGCAAATAGAAATAGTATTTGTATTCCAAATGAAAAGTAAGGGTTATATTCGTATCTGCATTGAAATTGTGCTGTGACTAATTGTACAATGCATAGAGTATTCGAAAATATAGAAGAGGCAAATGGTATTGTGCAGAGGTCTAATATGTATACATATACATAAATACATATGTACATACATATTAAGGTGGAGTGGAACTTTTTTGGAAATTCAATTTGTTCCAAAGCCAGAACGACACCTTTCTAGCCCAGAAATAAGCCTGTAAAATTTTATTGACCTACTCGCATGTTTAGAGGTGCCCCCAGCCCCACAAAGTTAAAAAAAATAGTACGATCTGGTACAAATGTAAAATTTCTAAAATTAGTGTAAGGATTGATAAAGATGGCTAAGCTGAGTATTAAAGTGATTTTTGTTTTTTTTTTTTTTGGGAACAACAACAACAAAAGTTATTAAAAGTCAAAGTTTATATTATGCATTTTTTAAATTGCAATTACTTTAAAACTGCTGAACCGATTTCGAATATTGTTATACCAATCGATAGCAGGGTTTGAATTTGCTTGCTGCAAAACAGCAATAGCCGATGTTTTTTGCTTATTGCTGAATTCAGCCGAGCCAAAAACGAAAACACGAATAATTCGCTTCAGTTTTCAGCTGAGTCGTGTTTACTTGTATACTCAATTTGAGAGGGTTGCTTTTACTTCCAGCAATTAGTTGAGTAGTAAATTTTTGCTTACAGTTGCTTATTTTGCTGAAACTAGTTTTTAAGCAAAATTCAACATGAAAAGATGTTTACAAATGGACATACATACATATTATGTGTATATACATACATACACATAAGTAAATATGTATAAAAAATCGAAATATGCGTAACAAATCGTTTCAGCAAAATAAGCAAAAGCAGAAAAAATGCAAAGACAACTAATTGCTGGAAGTAAAATGAAATCCCCCAAATCGCGTTGCTTTGCTTAACTATACAAGCAAACACGGCTCAGCTGAATACTTGGCTGGCCGAGTTTGCTAATTTACTTTTCGTTAGCAAAAGCAAAGCAAAAGCAAATGCAGCAAAAGTAGCTAAGCAATTTCAAACCCTGATCGATAGGTATTTTGATTCCCTTTAATTTGATATACATTTTATTTGGGTTCCATAACACCCGGCCTGCAGGGGTCAACCCCCCTTTTACCCCTCTTACTTTTCATATATAAAATGTATATCAAATTAAAGGCAATTAAAATGACTATCGAATGATATAAAAACATTCGAAATCGGTTTAGTAGTTTTTAAGTAATTGCAATTTAAAAAATGCATAATATAAACTTTGACCTTTAATAACTTTTGTTGTTGTTGTTCCGAAAAAAATAAATTCACTTTAATACTCAGCTTAGCCATCTTTATCAATCCTTACACTTCGTTTTTTGATTATATAATTTTTAAAATTTCATACTTGTACCAGATCGTGCTTATTGCTTTCAACTTTACGGGGCTGGGTGCAGTTCAAAACGTCGCCCTATCGCCGTAAAATTTTGCAACTTTTCATTGCTGGTACGCTCAAAAAAAGAACAAAAAAAAATCTCCATATGTTTTCACTCCACCTTAATACATATGTATACTTGGTATACAAACAGCATATGTACCTAAATACATTTTTGCATTCATACGTATGTCCGTATGTCTGTACAAGTGGGCGTACTTAATCTTGTTATTACGTCACACAAAACAATAACAACAACAGTTTGTATTACCTGCTGTAAGCTAAAAAAAAATCTACATAATTAAATAGAAACGGCTGAGCATTGCAAAAAAAAAATAGTAATAAAGATAAAATGAAAAGTAAAGGTGTCAAGTACTTTTTCTTCTTATTAAATGGCGCTTAACCGTCTAGACGTTTTTGGCTGAGTTTAACGAGGCGCGCGCCAGCCATTCTTATCTTCTACATTCCTCGTATACATATATATTAGTGATGAGCGATATATCGCAAACGGTGATTTTTTCACTGTGAATAAAAAATCACAAATCGCAATTGCGATCACTTTTTCAAAGTAGCAGTTCACTACTTATTGGCAACTGCTATCGATGTAGCAAGTAAGCAGTTCACCTATGTGAATCGCAATCGCAAAAGCATTATAAATTTCTTTTTGTTTACACTTTTGAGCAGACCACATACGTACATATATAGAAATATAAGAAAAAAAAATTATTGAATTTACAATTTGTCTTTGAAAAATATTTACAAACAGCGATATTACTGCGGAATACGTTGTTATTGCTATCATTTTGTTAACATAAAAGAAAGACAGGTTATATCGCTCAGAAAACGCAAAATTAATCTCTACCGGTAACAGATGATTTTATACCAGTCCATGCAATCGCAATAGCAGTTTAAAATCACAGTGATTTAAAAATAGCAATCACCGAAATCACAGATATCGAAAAATCGCAGTTTCACTCATCTCTAATATATATCGTCGTACCATACGAAAACTAACATCAGATTTTTTGTGGCTGACGAAAAGTAAAAAGTTCAAGTTTTGGCCGACGAAAAGTAATAAAATCGAGTTGTGGCTGACGAAAAGTAATAAAATCCACTTTTGGCGAACGAAAACTATCAATTTCGTTTAAACAACAACAATTTTAATGTAAAAACAGTATATAATTACTGATACTTTTCGTCAGCCAAAAGTCGATTTTATTACTTTTCGGCAGCCAAAACTCGATTTTATTACTTTTCGTCGGCCAAAAGTCAAATGTTCTACTTTTCGTACAGAATTTTTTTATTGATAGCTTTCGCCAGAAATTTTAAATATGTTAGTTTTCGTATGGTACGACGATATATACCTAACTGACGCCAGTTGTAAATACCTAAATGTAGCTAAGCTTTTGCTAACTGACTGATCTCTGAAAGCTGTGGAAAGGATCACTTCCAAGATTAGCATTTATATATGTACATATGTGAAGAACAATAAACAATTTAAAACAAAAAAAGTTTTCCGTTGATTCGTTTTGTTGTTGATTTTCGCCAGATGTCTTAATTATGTACATATTTGGGTGCACATATCTCTATATGCATACATACATACATATATGTATTCTGGGTCTATTATTGTATTAATTTCACCTTTTGCTTCTTTATTCAGCTCAGGTGTGATGTAGCCAGATACATGCATATGTATGTACATATGTGTGTACATACATTAGGGTGTTTCACTTTTAAACCAAATTGTTTTCTACCTTCCACTGGAAATATCTACATACATGTATTGTATTTACATAGTAAATATATAAATAGATACATATGTATATAAACATGTATTGCATATCATATACCACAAGTCATTTTGTCACAGCACATCGTCGACCGTCCAGTGCGTCCCTTCATCGTTCTTCACACTCGATTTTTTTTTGCTTTTTGTTTTCTGTGCGAACATTTCGCTTACACTTCATTAATTTTAAATGAGCGCTTGACTTCATTCACTGACTAAAGGTGTCTCGCCGTCTCGCCGTCTCGCCTGCTACTTTACTTAGTTAGTAGGTACATGCAAGGTAACACATTTTGTTATCCATCGCACTAAATACATAAGTTCGAATTTTCTTTGCTGACAACAAAAAGAAAAAAACAATAACGACAACAGCTTATTTGTCAATTATTAAATAAGTACCTAGATATAGTTTTAAAACTAAAAAATCGCACTTGACGGTTTTAATGACGTTGGTAATCCAACTGAATGTGTGCATACACACATCATACATTTTTACGTATGTACATACATGTGTCCTCAAAAAATGTTAGCAAAATGTATGGGCAAGTCTCTGATAATTATCTTTATTTATTAAAAAAAAAGGTATGTGGGAATAAGATCAGACGAAGGCCAAGCAAATACCCATATATATCTTTGGAACCCACTAATATCATTAAAAAAACACATTTTGTTTTTAACCGGTTCGATCTACACATTTAAAAGTGTGGTAAAATTCTTCATGTTCTATTTTGGAAATTTGGCAAATGTCTAATATGACAAATCCAATCCAATGAACATGAATTAAAAGCCAATGTCAGAGGTGACTAGGTACATATATACATACATATGTACATAGCAGACTCTATTTTGTTTTGCACTCTGGACCTACACCAAATTACGTGTGGTTTTTAATGCATCAAATTTAGAATAATCTGTTTGGAAGCCGCATTAAATACTTACATATATGTACATATGTACATATACTCCTATACATATTCTATTTTACTTTTTATTTTATTTTTGTATTCTATTTTTTATATACATACGTAAATCTAATTTAGCGAATTTAGCGACATTTCTAATATTTATTACCTATTTATTTTTTTTTTTTTCAGGTCCCACAACGGTACAAATGGTTTCACAAAATCGGCCAGCACCAATTCCAGTGCCCGTGCAAGTGCCCCAAGGGCAAGTGATGCAGCAGTATGTTAATGAGGGGGCACCGTTCGCGCATGTCGTGTTATCACCACAATACCAACAGCTGCATGCTAGCCAAGGGCATATTCATTCTTCATTCGTAAGTTTTTGGCGTTTTAAAATTTGTTTTTAATTGGCCGTTATTAATTTTATTTTTATATTATTTATATTTATATTTATACTACTCTTAGAATAATACATCATATGTACGTATGTGTGTATGTTCAACCATTAACACATCTCTTTAAATTAAAAAAATATGTTAATAACATTGTTATTACAATTAACATTAGCTGCGTTTCTCACGAACTTGTGATAATTCTACTAATTAATGGTAGTTATCATTAGTTATTTATATTTAACTATAATTGTGTTTTCCTGTACTTTATCTACAGCAAAAGTGAGCGAACTGTCCGAAAATTGAGAGCGTGAAATTGACAATTTAATTAGCTTACTTAGCTAATTTTTACTGGACAAATTTTCACATGAAAATATTACTAGAAAAAGAAGAAAATTCAAATCAAAGATGTATAACAAGTAAGGAAGCCTAAGTTCGAGTGGAATCGAACATTAGATACTCAGCTGTATGCTTTCATTGTTTGTTTGCGTTTGTTCGATATAGGGTGTATTTTATATGAAACGAGTGCTGCATAAACAGGGCGCAGCCACGCCCATTTTCAAACTTTGTATCAATCATCCAAATAAGCATATAAATATTATTGTTAGTGCAAAATTGCATCCCTCTATGACTTTTAGTTACAAAGGCTTCACGTTACAAATTCCAAAAGGGTGTTCCAGAAATATCTTTGTTAAAAAGTAGGCGTGGTCATAAACCGATTTCAATACATTTTTGCGTGTCTATTAACACAAGTTATAAAAGTGTATAAACCAAGTTTCGTCATAATATCTCAGTTATTTGTCGAGTAATAGGCTCGTAGATTTCTTTGTATAAAAAGAGGCGGTGCCACGCCCATTTTATAAACTTTTTTTATTTTTTGTTTCCGGTCTATTGTAGAACTCATGTCACAAAATTTCAGTGATAGATCTTTATATTTGACAGAGATATCGCTTAAAATGTTTTTATAAGGTCACTTTATAATACCCATATATAAAAGTGGGCGTGGTCGTCAACCGATTTTGGTAATCTTTCGTCCACACATTTGGCTAAGCAAATATATTACGCGTACCAAATTTCATCGATATATCTTTAACGGTTCTGAGTTATGGCTTATAAAACTTTCAATATTTGCCCCTTAATAAGTGGGCGTGGCACCGCCCATTTTCCAAAATTTTTATATTTTTTGTTTTATGTCCCTAGTTGGACTCCTGCCACAAAATTTCAGTGATAGATCTTTATATTTGACAGAGATATCGCTTAAAATGTTTTTATTAGGCCCCTTTATAGTTCCCATATATAAAAGTGGGCGTGGCCGTCAACCGATTTTGATAATTTTTCGCAAAAACATTTGCCTAAGTAAGAAAATTACGCATATCAAATTTCATCGATATATCTTCAACGGTTTCTGAGTTATGACATATAAAACTTTCAATGTTTGACCCTTAATAAGTGGGCGTGGCACCGCCCATTTTCCAAAATTTTTGTACTTTTTGTTTTATGTCCGTCTTTGGACTCCTGCCACAAAATTTTAGTGATAGATCTTTATATTTGACAGAGATATCGCTTAAAATGTTTTTATTAGGCCCCTTTATAGTTCCCATATATAAAAGTGGGCGTGGCCGTAGACCGATTTTGATAATTTTTCGTCCACACATTTGGCTAAGTAAATATATTACGCGTACCAAATTTCATCGATATATCTTTAACGGTTTCTGAGTTATGACATATAAAACTTTCAATGTTTGACCCTTAATAAGTGGGCGTGGCACCGCCCATTTTCAAAAATTTTTGTATTTTTTGTTTTATGTCCGTAGTTGGACTCCTACCACAAAATTTCAGTGATAGATCTTTATATTTGACAGAGATATCGCTTAAAATGTTTTTATTAGGCCCCTTTATAGTTCCCATATATAAAAGTGGGCGTGGCCGTCCACCGATTTTGATAATTTTTCGTCAAAACATTTGTCTAAGTAAGCAAATTACGGATACCAAATTTCATCGATATATCTTCAACGGTTGCTGAGTAATGACATATAAAACTTTCAATGTTTGCCCCTTAATAAGTGGGCGTGGCACCGCCCATTTTCCAAAACTTCATCAAATTTCTTCATAAGGCCCTGAGCTCAATACGTGGGTAAAATTTTATCACTCTAGCTATAGTAGTGGCTGAGATACCAAATATCCGATTTTTTCTATATAGGAAAAGTGGGCGTGGTCATGGTCCGATTTCGCCCATTTTCAATACCAACCGTCCCAGTCTCGATACCAACTTGCATTTCAAATTTCATCAAAATATCTCAATTTTTACGCGAGTTATCGTGCGTACGGACGGACGGACGGACGGACGGACGGACGGACGGACGGACGGACGGACGGACGGACGGACGGACGGACATGGCTCAATCGATTTCTCTTTTCACCCTGATCATTTTGATATATATAAGTCCATATCTATCTCGATTATTTCATTATGTTACAATCCACCGTTATGAAATCAAAATTATAATACTCTGTGTACTAGTACAGCTGAGTATAATAAAACAGTAAATCAAATTATATTTATTGAAAAAGGCTGAATATGAAACCAGTAGGCAAATTTATGCCAAAACATGGAAAACAAGCAGAGATTGCTAATTTCCATACTGCTCACTGCAAATCTTTTGCTACTAGAGATAAGTAAGCAATCGATTACTAAAACAGCATTCTTGTTTTTTTCCAAATAAGTAGCATCTTCAATTGGCAAATATTAAACGTCAAAGCGAATTCGTGTTCGCTTTGTGACACGTCATTTTTTGTGACAGCTTGAATGCATAAAATTGTACCAACGCTGAATTCGCTGAATGCATACGTATTTTTATAAAAAATTTAAATTTTTTTGAATTTGAAGTGCTTTAAAAAATGTCTACGTCGCCGTTATCAATGCAGGAAGATAAGCGAAATGATAATACATTAAATGCCAGTGGAAGCATATTATTAAACGTAGAAATAAATGTAAATACAAACATACGTATATACACAAAAACGCGTATACTCGCCCCAAAATAATTGGTTGGAACTTCATAAGTCATGCCACGATTCCAGGAAAACTGTTTTTTAAGGGGTCGTGGCACCTCCCCCGATTCTATATCTGAAGTCCAAACGGCAAGACAATAAATAGTTTTGGAAATATTAATGTTTAAAGTTGCGTAAATTGTCACACTGAACAACCCTTTTTTGTATCCAAATTGATTGGTCTGTTGGTCTAGTGCTGCCACACAACAACAAAAAATCCACAAAAAACAGCAATCAAATTTTGTCTAAAATGGACAAAGGTGTTTTATAAAAGTTATGCGTATAATACCCTTATGCGTTTTGAGTAGAACACCTTTTTGCGTTGGCGGCCTTCGGCCGCGCTTATAAAAAAAAACTCCGGGCTACGCCATCCAAGTCCGGTCGTGTAACCGTGGCTACCGCCATGGTGATGTCCTTCTGCGTAGTACACCCTTCAGCGTATTAAATTTCTTAGCACCCGGCAACTTTTTGTTCGCACTAATCAACTGACAGGTGGGTGTATTCAGTGGATGAGTGTATGTTCAGTTAAAGCTGCTAGTAAGAAGTTCTCGGGGGAAATGTTTCCATTATTCCAGCACGCCCCGAGAAAAATGACTTATACAGGGGTGTAGAGGAGCTCTCACAGATCCCAAATCTGAAAACCAAACTTGCCGGAGGCTTATGGTTTCCGAGATAGGTAAAATTTTAGACGAGTCCCCCACGGCTAGAAAAAAAATTTCACCACACATGGAGTTTAGCGAAAATTTTGCAAAAAAAAACTTTTCTGCGTTGGCGGCCTTCGGCCGCGCTTATAAAAAATAACCCTGGGCTACGCCATCCGTCCGGACGTGTGCCCCAACCGTGGCTACCGCCACGGTGATGTCCTTCTGCATAGTATTTTCACAACTTTAAGAAGGAATATCTCGGGAACTATAAGCCTCCGGCAAGTTTGGTTTTCAGTTTTGAGATCTGTGAGAGCCCCTCTACCGCCCTGCATAAGTCATTTTTCTCAGGGCGTGCTGGAATAATGGAAAGCCGACCCAGTTCTCGGTAACAAATAATTTAATTCCGTATTTTTGCAATAAAATTGTGAAAAATGTGTATAAATGGACTTGCAAATACCAGCTAAAATGTCAAACATTATAACAAAGTGAAATTTCACTGTTTTCAGTGAAATAAATACAAAAAAAAAACAAAAATAGAGGAAGACATTTTTATTAACAAATGCAGCAAAAACTATAAACATTTTCATTAAAAATTGTACATATATTTGTTAATAGACACTCCCACTACAACTCCTGTGAATTTCATTTAAAAGTATGAAGTGGTTTAGAAACTATGAACAATGGCACGACTTATGAACTTGCAGCCAAATAATTTTTTAGATAAAAACTTGCGTATGGTCGTGCTACTTCAAACTACTACGTATATTTTTAGATAGTGCCTTTGTATACAAACTAACAATTTGTGTGTACATTGTTTTTGTAAACTGTTTTTTTCTTTTTCATTATAAGTTGGCTACCAATGGCACCTCTCACTTCTATTCACCGCTGCCTGCTGGTTTTCCACCTGGCACTGGCGGTGGCCCACCACATTTCCATGCGCTGCCATCCGGTCATGTGCAAACACCGCAGCAGCAGCAGCCAACACAGCAAGCTCCAACATCACAACAACAACAACAAACAGCGATAACCCAACACCAGTCGTTATCGTTGTCACCTTCGCCACCCAATAGTTATCATAAGGATGAACGTACGCAACGTCAGCACACAAAGTTGCTGCGCAAATTGGAAAAGCAACGTGAATTGAGTAAGTTAACAGTTTATTTGCTTTGTTTTATACTTTTACTTATGTGTGAAAATACATGTTTTTCTTTCGTTCCACATCAACAGATTCTGGCATGTCTACGCCAACGCATTCGCCATCACCACGTCGGAGCGACATGAATGGCCATCATCACCAACCATTGGCGATAAACACGAATGGTCCGCCGCTCAACCATAACCATAATCATCATAACCATACTGCGAATTCAGGCATGATGACACCAGCGGCCACAGCAACATCGGCAGCAATTAATTCTAATAATAACAACAACTTATTAGTAGATAATCCAATGTTGCAAAGCATAAATCGTAATCAATATGTTAAGCAATATCCAGGCCAACAACAACAGCAACAATTCCATCAACAGCCAACGAGCAACAAGAACAACCATTACAACACACGCCGAATTTCTTCTACGCAAAGGCATAACAACAACCACCACCATTTAAATAATGTTAATAGTGTTGCTACTTACATTGCGGAAGATGGTGAGGAGGGTATGACTACGAACACTGCTGTTGCAGAGGAGGAAGAGGATTATCAGGCGACAATTATAGAACAACTTTCCTGTATAAAGAAGCCCGACGTAAGTGAAAGGTTTATTTATATATTTTTTTTTACACCGTTGTGATAACTCAACTTTCGCCTTCTCTCATTTTAGGTTATTAATTTAACTTCGCGCTCTGCCAAAATTATTTGGGAACCACCAGCTATTAGTGATCCACAAATTAATACGAGGCATTTGCATTATAATGTTTTATTTAGCGATCGCGCCAAGGATGGCAAATACAAGAGTCTATATAAAGGTGAATCATATGATTGTATTGTGCAGGATCTGCAGCCGGGTCAGGCGTACGTAGTAAGACTGCAGGTTAGTTCCCTTATCAGATTTAGCCATTATTATAGATACAAATGATTGAGTTTAGCAGCCACTGTATTAACATTTGTGTATTTCTTCAATTCAGGTTCATTATGAAAAACTCCAAGGCTCGGCTTCCGATCCCACTGAATTCACAACACCACCCTGTGAACCGGATCAACCAATGCCACCAAAATTGGTAATGCGTACAAAGAACTCATTGCATTTGCGTTGGACGAATCCACCGGCGAATGGCGCAGCCATACTACACTATTTGCTTGAATATGATGGTGGTAAGACTGGCGCCGCAGCAAGGCAGCAAAATGCTGGCAATGAAATGATACATTTCGTGGAGGCAACCAAAACCAAAGGCAAACACTACACGCTCACCAAACTACAGCCATCAACTATTTACAATTTCCGTTTGGCTGCTGTGAATGAAGTTGGTGCCTCGCTTTACTCAAACATTTGCTCCTACAGCACATCCGGTAATCCGCCTTCGGCACCCAAGCCACCTAAATTACAAAGTAACAGTTCAAATGCATTGCGCTTGTGTTGGGAGCGACGTCAACAGGATAACGATTATGTATTGCAAATATTTGATCGCGAATCCGGACATGGCTATTTGAATGCCTACAATGGTCCCGATTGCGTACACGAGTGTTGCCAATTGCGACGTGCCACATCGTATCAATTTCGTTTGCGCGCTGAAAATGATGCGGGCAGCTCACCCTGGTCCAGTGAAGTATCATTCCAAACATTACCCGAGAAGCCCGGCAAACCGGGCAAACCGCATGTCAAGGGTAAAATTCATGGCACACATTTTCGTGCACGCTGGGATCCACCCACCGATACGGGTGGTGCTGAAATTATACGTTATTTCCTTGAAATCACTTCGGGTGCCAAATTCGAGCGTATCTATAGTGGGCCGGATACAGAGGCCACTTGTGATCGACTACAACCGGGCACCACATACCAGCTGCGTGCCGCATGTGAAGGCCCAGCAGGCGCTAGTCCCTATTCCGATGTGGCACACATAACGTCTGAAGCTATAGTACCTGTGGCACCACCGCCACCATTCTACGATACGCCGCCTGGGCCATATGCGGCCGTTATAAAATTCGAGGAGCCTAACAATAATGGCGGTGCGCCAGTGCAAGAATTTGAAGTGCGAATGCGTAGGCATTTGGATGCGCAACAACAACAACAACAGCAAGCGGTGGAGAATAAAACGAATGATGATGCTGATGCCAATGCCAATGCCGCCACAATTGTATATCGTGGACGCGAGTCATTTTGTGTGTTGAAGGATTTACAACCTGGTTGCTCATATGAAGTGCAGGTGCGTGCCATCAATCGCATAGGTGCGGGCGCCTGGTCAACGTGGTGTCGCTTCTCAGCGGCTGCTGCGCCACCCAACGAGCCCGCAAATCTAAAAGTAGCTGTGAAATCGGCCACACACTTGCAGCTGAGTTGGCAAGAGCCATGCAGCAATGGTGCGCCCATACACGAGTATTGCCTTGAGAGTGCAAGTGTGCAAGGTGATGCCGTCGAAAATGGTTTGGAGAAATCATCTTCGACAAACACAACAGCAACCACAACAACAACAACAAAAAACACAAATGCCACAAACCTCACATACCAAACATGCTATCAAGGTGGACAAACTAGCATCGATTTGCGTAACCTCTTGCCATTCACTCTCTACTATTTCCGTGTGAATGCCACAAATGTGGCTGGCGTAAGTAAATGGTCGATGTGCGTGAGTGCATGTACACCAGTGGCTGTGCCAGCGGCGCCGCATATAAAAGACTGTGAATTTACCGCCACTGAAGTTTGCCTTAATTGGACGGAACCCGACTGCAATGGTGCAGCCATTACGGCGTACATAATTGAATATGCTGAAAAATCTATAACAACAACCGACACCACAAAAACAACATACACCGTTATCGGGCTAATGCCCGAGACGACGTATAAATTTCGTTTACAAGCTGTTAACAGCATTGGTGCCGGACCATTTTCTGCCTATGCCAAGTTCACAACATTGCCTTCACCGCCACCGCCGCCCGCACTGGAATGCACTGGCGTTGCGCATAATTTCATCAAATTGAAATGGGGCGATGGCAAGAATTTAGATTTTACAAAATATTATGTAGAAATGTTTGTACAACGTGCTAAAGAATTTCAAATTGTCTACTCCGGCACGAATTGCATGTGCAAAGTGAATAAGCTGCAGGAGCGTACCGCTTACACGTTCCGCATATATGCGAGCACGGATTCGGCTGGCACCGGCGACTATTCGAAAGAGTATATCTTTAGTACGACGCCTGCGCTGCCGAGCAGCATTAAGGCGCCACGTGTGGCCATGGAGGGGCCGGCCGCTTGCTTCCTAACACACGGTCCGGGTGGTGGTGGTAGTTTCATACCATCCGGTATGCTGCCAGAGACGCCAACCAGCTTTATAGCCGGCTTGGGTAATTTGTCGTTGGGTGTGCCGCTGACGCTCGAATGGCAGACGTCGAAGAATACGTTTAGCGATCGTGTGGAGTATGTGCTGCAGTATGCTATTGGCAAGGAGGGTGATTATAAGCAGGTTAGTTGTTATACCTAAATGTTGGTCTATGTATGCATACACGCTGTAGATCGTTTCGCCTTATACATACAAAAAAAAAAGTCCGCCGTACTCCCAGCCCCGCTTTTTAATGCCTTTTCGGAAAACACCGCTAGATGTCGCAAAAATAAATTTTTTTAAATATCTTCGCTATTTATGGTACGATCTCCAAGTTTGATACACCAATGTTTTTGGCTTGAGAGCAGGGTTTCTATTATGTAAACGTCTTAACCCTATGTGCGCCATTGGTGTCACTTCCACTCAGTGCTTAGTTTATACCACCTTTTTGTACCTTTTTTTGCCTGCATATTAAACTACCTCAATAACCATCTATTTTATGTGAAATAAGTATTTCGATCGCTTAAGTTGAAAGCGAAATAAAACACATTTAACATTACGCCGAAGAATATGTAGATGTTTTTCGCTTCTTGTGGTCTTTTAGTTTCATTTTACAAAGATGTTGTCTGAGGAGACCCCTACTGAAATTTTACGTTGAATAATTTTCTAGAACATTTTAACCCTCTATCGACCTTAAAAATACTATTTTTACCTAAATTTATAAGAATTTATAAGGGGTCAAAATAACCCTTTTGTAGGAGTGTCTGGTGGTCCTATGGGGTTATTCAAGGGATACTTCCTATTTTATGAAGGCCGAGGAAGTTCAGCCGATCAAATAGGCTATCAAAAGAGACAGCCGGAATAAAATAAAAAGATAATAAATTCAATCATACATTTCAAGTATTCAAGTCTTGAGTGTCGAGTGTTACTTTATTCATAAATCTTAGCCTATTTGATCGGCTGAACTTCCTCGGCCTTCATAAAATAGGAAGTATCCCTTGAATAACCCCATAGGACCACCAGATGGCGATCCTGCCAAATTAATAACCAGGCAATTCTAACACTTCTAGATGAGCGAAGAAATAATCAGCCAGGCTGAGTTCGACTCAATCTTCAATAGATACACAGAGCCTTATGTGCCCGTGCCAACTGAGCCCACAGAGCCATATCCAATATATACACCTACCCCAATAGATACACCTACCCCAATAGATACAATAGAAGAAGGCCCAAAAAGGCTCACGATCGAGGAGTACAAGCCAAAAAGAGAATTCCAACAACAACACCACCGCCACCCAAAAAGAAACACCGTAGCGGGAAGCAGTTCAGAGAAAGGAAGGAGAAAGCAATTTTATATAGGCAATTAAACTTAGAGCACAAAAAAGAAAATAAGCTAGAAATTATTAATAAATTGAAAATGTTAAGATATAAAAAATAATATTTTCAAAAAAAAAAAAAAAAAAAAAAAAAAAAAAAAAAATTTTTAAACTTTTTAAACAATTTAATATGGACTCACAGAAATCAAAGATAAGTGACCCAAAGGCCAACGTGGTCAATGAAGTTGTATTAGATAATACACAAAACGGTTCCTCCAGCCTTATAGAAATACTACTAATAATAATAACAATAATCTTAATTTTCAACTTAATACTAAAAATCCACGCTATGTATAGAAGCCAATTAAAAAAGGCAATAAACAAATCCATCAAAAATGAACAAATCTAAATTCTAAATAATGAGTCATTGGCAAAAAGTAGAAGAAAAAATTAAAGTTTCAGAAGAAAAATTCAAAAAATCATATAAATGCCTAAATAAGACTGTCAATGTTAAAAAAGACACTTTCCTAAAACACATTACTATCCTTTTTACGGAATTAGAAGCTATAAGGAGTATTTCTAATGCGTACTTTGAAAAGCTCACAAAGGAGCACAAAGCACAGGTATTAGACATATTCTGGCGCAAAAGGGATGAAATATTGAAAATCGTATCTAAATACGAATACGAAATTGAAATCCCACACACAATTGATAAAAATATTGAATTCCCTTCTGAAATTTTTGACCCAAAGCATACTCAAGAAGAATCAACAACAATGTCGGAATTTAATTTGCAATTAGCCTCAAAATCAATTCCTAATTTTTCAGGAAATTACAAGGAACTGGATGCATTTCTGAAAATCATTGAAATCATCTACAATGATTTAGCAGATACCGCAAAACCAGCATTAATCGATTTTGTAATTTACGTTAAACTGAGTCAGACGGTGAAAACAAACGTTACAGCGATAACCATTCCAAAAACTTCAAGAGCTAGATACATCCCTCAAAAGTAAATATAAAAGCACAGCCACCATACCACAAATACAAAATCAATTGGCAAATCTCAGCCAAAGAAATTTGAGCGTTCTCAACTATAAAAATAAAATTCTACAATTAGTATCGGAACTAAATACGTTACAGATAGGACAACTAGGTGCAACCGCAACTACCGAACATAAGGCTCTGATTACCAACTTAAATGAGCAATATAGCCTGACAGGGGGTTACAATATTCTAGAAAATTATTTGTCATAAAATTTTAGTAGGGGTCTTCTCAGAAAAAATCTTTGTAAAATGAACCTAAAAGACCACAGCAAGCGAAAAACATACATAATGCGATTATATGGTCGAAACTTTCCTCTCAAGCCAAAGACATTGATGTACTAAACTTAGAGTCCGGTCTACAAATACCGGATATGGAAAAAATATTTTAGTGACATCTAGCGGTGTCCAAAAAAATAAAAAAAAATTTCCCTAAATGTTTTCCAAAAATACATCATATGGGGTGTTGCGTACGGCGAATTTTTTTTTTTGCGATACGTTCTAATAGTGGAATAATGAATGATACATTTACATTTACATATATTTCAGATATACCGCGGCCCCGAAACAAAATTCACAATTGAAAATCTCGAACCCGACGGCATATATCTCTTCCGTGTTTGCCCCATACGCATTACCAAAACCGGTGATGATTTAATGGGCCAGTATACAACAGCCTTCCGTTACCAAGTACCACCGCTAACGGCATTCGAAGATTTTGATGCTAAAATATTTGAAAATATGTCCAATGTGTTTGGTGGTATGCCGCCGCCGCCCGATGTTGGCGATGATGGCAGCGGCGGCTGTCATGGCCACTCGCATATGGCAGCACATCATCTGCATGGCATGCATTCACACCACTCACACAGTCATCATGCGCATCACAATAGCAGACAATCTGCTGCGAATTTGCATCATCGTTCGGCGAGCGCTTCGGCGGCGGCAGCAGGTGCCAACAAATCTCACAACCGTAACAACAACCACAGCAGTGGCGGACACGGTGGCGGCGCTAGCAGTAGCAGCAGCAGCAGCAGTAGTAGTAGCAGTAGTAGTAGTGGTGGTGGTGGTGGCGGCGGCGCTGGCAGCACCATACTCATCGGCCCCAATTCCATCGGTCTCATACCCTTGGGCACAGCTATGGCCAATGAGTTGGCCGCTGTCGGTTTCGCTAGTTGTGATGATCCACTGCATCATCATCATCATCACCATCATCATCAGCATGCTGCTCATGTCGCGCAATTCAGCGCTAGTGGCGGTATCGTTGGTGGCACACGTTTGGACTCGGAAGCGAGTGCTTCATCGGCGGCGGCATCATTTTTGGCGGCCACCGCAAATAGTCTGCTCGCCAATAATACGCTGCTGACACATCATGGCAGCGGCCTTGGCGTCGGCGCCGGCGGCAGCAGTTGTGCTGGTGGTGGTGGTGCATCGCAGCATGGCATTGTAAAGCGTTGTGTAAATAAATTAACGGCGCTCTATACGAATCGCAAGCGTTTTACCGATCAAGAGAAGGCCGTTATATTTATGGTGTGTTTTCTATTTTTTACATTTTTATTTGCAACGCTTGTTAAGGCGCTCATGCGTTAAGCTGCAAGCTGTATATATAAATAGCTTTAGCTGTCGCTGCCGCTGCTCTCTTTCACTCTTTCACACTCTGCTGGCATTTATTATCTAAAAAAAACTAGCTACATACATATATTTGTATGTAAAACTCTTATACACTTGTGAATTTAAGTACATAATGGGAAAGAAGTAGAAAAAAAGAAAAAGCAAATTTTGTTAGAAAATGCAAAAAAAAAAAACAGAAAAGACATTGTAAATGCTGTAAATAAAAAAAAAAAGTTAATAAATAAATTAAATATTAGGCTATATACTATGTACATGCATACATACCTACATATGTACATACATGTGTACATGCATTTATAAAAATAAAAAATAAAATACATACATACATACATGCATAAAAATGCTGCAAGCTTATTGTGCACGCCTTTTAAGCATTTAGTTATTTTCGCTTCAATGTTTTTTAATGTGAAATTAAAATTAACTAAAAAATAATAATGTATCAAAATCAAAAATACGCACATCAAATGTGTTACGTTATGCTGCTTTTGTATTATTCAGCGAAATATTGTTTTTGTTTTTTGTTTTTTTTTTTTGGTTTTTTTGAATGCAATTTTTTGAAACACGCAATTAATTGGCAACTGTGATATTAAAATTTTAGTTAAATAAACTTTCGATTTCAAAGAACAAAAAAAAATATATATATATAATTTCGGCTAAAAAAAAAACTTCGGTTAACAGAAAGAAAAAAAAAACGTTCGGTTAAAAGAAAAAAAAAGGTTTCGGCTAAAGGAAACAGAAAAAAAAACATTCGGCTAAAAGAAAAAAGAAAAAAAATTATCCCACAACGTACCTTTTTTGTTAGAAAGTTACCGGTATTACAAAATGCAAATCAAAGCAATTTTTCTTATGTTGTTTAAAAGGGGTCATACATAGATAAAATGCTTGTCAAAAAAAAATTTTTAATTAAAAAAAAACAATTTTAATCTTTTTTGTTTTTTTTTAATTTTTTTTTATTTAAATTTTTTTTACTTTTTTTATTTAAATTTTTTTACTTTTTTTATTTAAATTTTTTTAATTTTTTTATTTAAATTTTTTTATTTATTTTTTTTTTTATTTTTAATTTAAAAAAATTATTAAGAAAAATTAATTTTAAAAAAAATTTTATTTTTTCTTTAAATTTTTTTTTACTTTTTTATTTAAATTTCTTTCTTATTTTTATATTTTTATATTTCTATACATATGTGTTTATTTTTATTTTTATTTTTTTTTATTTTAATTTTTTTTTTATTTTTTTTTAATTTAATTAAAAAAAATATTAAAAAATAATTAATTTAAAAAAAAATTTAACCTTTTATATATTTTTTTATTTTTTTTTAAATTTTTTTTTATTCTTATATTTGTTTATTTTATTTTTTTTTTATTTTAATTTTTTCTATTCTCATTTGTTTTTTTATTTTTAATTATTTTTTTTTGTCTCAAAATTATGCATTTACGCAAACATAAAGTTAATAGAGCATAGCTATTTTCGTATACATATGGTCAATTCCATTGTGACGGGTGTGACCATGATACTCATAATTTTCGCTATAATTTTGAAATGGAAAGCTTGCATTTCAAAAAAAGGCCGTTATTCCCAGCAATGGGAAAGTTAAAAACGGTGGATAGCAGATATATACTTGAAGGACACCATTTCCGACCAGAGTGGCCATTAGAAAGCTGGGACGGGTGTGACCTTATATATTTGAGCTTTCAAAAAATCCCACTTTGCATATAAATTTTGTAAAACTTTTCACAGAACGCATATAAAAAATTTAGTCCAGCACGTTGTTCAAAGTCTTTTTGATTGTATAGCATACTTACTATTTTGAAATTCACGTTTTTCTTGCGAAAACCCTGTTTAAAAAATTGGACGGGTGTGACCTCTCTATGTGACGGGTGTGACCCAGTACCAAAATTCAAAATTTTTGATGAACTAAAAGTTTTTATTGACTTCATTTATAACTCGTAATATGAAAAAAAGTAACATAACATTGTTTGCTCGCTATCATAAAACTCACATTATTCCAAAGGTGTATGTTTTAGGAAAATTTGTTTAAATTCAGATAAATATGAATCGCAAGCATACACAGAGACCGCATCTGCTCTTTTAAAGTTGTGCATTTTTTGAATATTCTTTATTAATTTTACGTTTTCCCACCTTGCGTTCAAGAAATTACTGTCGCGCTCAACATCGTCTTTTGATGCGTAAAAAACGTCGATCTTATTAAGTTTCTTTGTTTCAACTAGATATTGGAAACAGTCAACGGGTGTTTTCATAAAATATTCTCTAGCCTTAATGCCCGTACTTAAGGTTCTTTTTGCAGCTGCAGCTATTCCATCTACAGCGCCTTTACCATGGCCTGTAGCGAAAAAATTCCAAGTCATTTCTAATCCAAAATCCTTAGGGGCCTGGCAAATGTTAAAAATATTGTATCGATTTTTAAACTGAGATGCGCAGTTTTATTTGTTATCATTTTTTTTAGCATCCCTCCTTCTTTTATCTATTACTTTCTCCTTAGCTAGATGCAATTCATATTTTTCTTTGTTTTCTTTAAGCTTCTTCCTCTGTTCGCGCTTTCTGTTTTTCGAATCTATTAAAAAATATATGTATACTTCGCGTTGGTGTGACGGGTGTGACCAAATATTTTTTAGAACTGAATACTAAATTACTGCGATAAATTTTAAGAAAATTTCACTAAGTATTTATCGCGACTACTTTGTTATTATTGGAGAGTGTCAGGTGGTTAAAATGTAAAGTACCAATATAATTAAACTTTTTCAATTTTTTCTGTGACGGGTGTGACCGAAAATTTAAGTATATTAAACACGCCATAAAATTGTTACTGTAAAACGTATAATATCGAAACTTCACAGAAATGTAAAACAATGACCTAGTCTCTTCAGAGGTAACGGTTTTTATTAATATTGAGAATGGAAGAGTATACAAATGTTAAATAAAGAGACACCTTGCAGAGAATGTGAACTGAATGTTCAGTATAGACAAAGTTCAAAGTGTTGCCGAACTTATAAAAATTTACGTGAATCCAATTTTTTTTATTCAGCCATAAGAATCATCCTCTTGTGCATATTAACAAATTTAATTTAATTAAAAATAAGTGATTTATAATTTTGCTGGATAGGGCCGTTTTAGGTGGAATTGACCATATATCTGTATATGTATGTATGAATGTCGCTTGAATGCAAATGTTTTTTATACCCTAGTTAAGGATTCATTACAACAAACATATTTACTATGTGTGTAATTACATAGTTTAAAAATATTTGAAACTATCTATATACATACATACATACATATAAATGTATATATACGTATGGTTTCTGCCAAAAAATCGTTGAAGCTAAGATATGTCTATGTATAGTGAGTGCACCTACTAAATATTCTAAAACTACAGGAATTTATGGGTAAGAAAAAAAGAAAATTATGAAAAAAAAAATATTAATTGTTTGCTTTGTATATTGTTATTGCGTTGTGAAATAAAAAAAAACTGTACGGATAAAAAAAGCTTGTAGCGTGTAATTTACATAGTACATACCTAAATACTACTTACATAAATGCATGCATACTTCTAAAGAAAAAAAAAAAACTACTTCCAGCATTCCAAGTTTAAGTTAAGATTTAAAAAAAAAAAATAAAATCAATATAACTTTAACGGATTTATTAGTGTATACGAAAATACTTTCAACTTTTAATAGCTATAAAATTTGTATTTCTGTAAACGATTTATGTCTCACTATATAGATAAAAAAAAAAGATATTCTTCATTTTAAAAACACTCGAAATTGATTTGCGGTCCAAAATTAGAACGATTTATTGTTATAGCAATATTTTAAGAAAAAAAAAAAAAATATTCGCTTATTAAAATTTCTCTTCGAAAACGAGCTGGATTTCGAATTCATAACGAATTGAAAATTTATGGAATATTCAAGATAGCGTTTGGTTGCAGAATGAACTATTCTAGTATACATTTCATTTTGAAAATGTCTGAAATATACTTGTAAATTTCTGAAGTACAACTTGAAGCTGCTGTAGCTACGAAATCGCATAACAATTTTCTCATTATTAAGTGAAGTTGTACTTAACTGCAAAAAGCAATACGTTTTCCAAACGTTTTCGAATTATTAACCAAGCTTAATAAATAAATTGCAAAAATGCAGTGCTTTCTAAACTTGTTAAGGCATCTTTCGGTACTGTAGACCAGCGGTGCAAGTACAGTACGCTTTTGACTCTTTGTGACTCCCAACAACAGCACTGTAACTCCGTGTCACTCTCAATAATAAACGAATTAAGCGCCGTCGCCGCCATGGCGCAACTTAAATCATTTATTTTTTAAATAATTTTTTGTCATTACGCCCAAGATGTTGTACAAATTATGATGCTGTTGTGAGTGGCTCCGATATTCGGTTTAGGTCTGCACCCTTGCTGTAGACCGCTGTAGTGTTTATTATTATTATTTACCTTTCTTTTATTAGCTAATCTTTGCAAATAAGAAATCGTTAAATTCGAAATCCCTAAATTCGAAATTAATTTCTGCAATAACAATAAAAATTGTATGCTATGCTTTAATTAACAAAAAATTGTGCTTCACAGTTGATTAGCTTAAAAATATTAAAGAAATAGCTTTCTGTGGTTTTAAAATGTACATCCATATGTACATATGTATGTTATATGTATATCTACTCGAAATTTAGCAATACAACAAACAATTAAGTATTTTTTTAAAAAACGTACATTGCTGCGCGTGTACGCACATTCCAGTTCAATTTGTTTATTGTCATTTTGTTGTAATTTTATGCATGTACATACCCTGCAGCAAATTGCGTTAGTTCCAAACTAGTGCAGCACTAGTTCAAAAGGGAACATGTCTTGGTTCTCGTTCTATCCAACACAATGCTTTCAATTGTCTTTTTTAACACGGTGATGCCCTACGAAGTGGTAATTATCCAACTCTACTTCCTATATGGACAGTCCTGGACTAGTTCAAAAATCAATAGTTCGAAGTTAGTTCAAAAGGAAGTCTTCACTACTAGTTCAAAAGGAAGCACTTCAGTACTAGTTCAAAAATGTTCGATCTTTGGCCGTGCTTTACAAAAACAATCCTCAGCCGGCAGAACTCTTTAACACATTGAAAATAAATGCGGCATTATATTATAAAATACCAAGTTTTTGAAATTTAAGCATACAAAAGGTGGAAGTATTCCCATTTACCAACAAATGCTTTGATTATATGTATATACCTTCGTCCTTTTAACCAAGTTCCATTTGGTACTACTCGGCAAAAGATAGCAAACGGGGGCATTATTGTAAAGTGCAACATTTGATGTTGCTCAACATTAATGTAATAGCTGCAAACATAAATGAAACTTAAAAAAATCTATTAACACTATTTTTTATTTAATGACAAATATTATCAATAACACTAACACAAATAGTGGCGTTAAATTTTCTTTCACAATATACATAATTTTAAGTAGTGTTAGTGGATTTTTTTTCTACTAAATAAAAATGATGGTAGTTCAAAACGTTTGCATGCACTACGACTAAATTTTAATTAGTGAACAATTTTACCTGCACTGCAACTAAGCTTCTAGTGGCAGATTTTTTACGGGAAAATTTTCCAACAGTACCACGCGTTGAAAAAAACGAGTTATTGGGGGTTGTAGAGGAGGTTCTTATTCTAAATCCAAATGTCCCGTCGACCGGAGATGTTTGTAAGTTGTAGAATTTACAAAACCCCAATGCTAGCTATTACCGAAGAAAGGCACTTATAAAAGCACGAACATATGTGTGTAGAACACCTTTTTGCGTTGGCGGCCTTTGGCCGCGCTTTAAAAAAATAACCCTCAGCCGGCAGAATTCTCTTTCTGGGGTAATATCTATGGATCCATCCAACTACCAACAAATATCTATAAGCCTCCCGCAGGTTTTGATTTCAGTTTTGAGATCTGTGAGAGGCCCTCTACACACCTGAAAAAGTAATTTTTCTCGGACCGTGGTTTCTTAATGTAAAGCCGGCCCGTTTGGTAGACAGATGGAAATCTGAGCCTTTTTTACTGCTAGTGGAAGGTTTGCTTCCTTAAATGTGTTACAATTTGTTCAGAGGTGCACTACTTCTAAATTTTTGTTTTTAAAGTATTTTTTTGAATGAAACATATGTAATTAGAACAAGTAAAAGCGCGGCTGTCTTCGGCCGTACCGAAGACTTCATACCTTTCATGAGTGGGGAAATGAAAAGTTACCTATGTATGTACATAGCCGGATTAAGTTTAATTTATAATTTTAATTTTGTGGGTTATTTATGGAAAGATTATTATTATATCTTGGCTATTTAAATGGAGGAGTTATACACCAAAATGTCCATATCTGAACAATCGGTTGTAGGAGAGCTATAGGTTATAGTGGTCCGATCTTAACAATTTTCGGTAATCCCGTTTGAGCCCATATGGGTACAAATACTTCAAAATTTCACGCCGTTAGCTGTTAAAATGGAGGAGTTATACACCAAAATGTGTATATCTGAACAATCGGTTGTAGGGGAGCTATAGGTTATAGTGGTCCGATCTTAACAATTTTCGGTAATCCCGTTTGGGCCCATATGGGTACAAATACTTCAAAATTTCGCGCCGTTAGCTGTAAAAATGGAGGAGTTATACACCAAAATGTCCATATCTGAACAATCGGTTGTAGGGGAGCTATAGGTTATAGTGGTCCGATCTTAACAATTTTCGGCAATCCCGTTTGGGTCCATATGGGTACAAATACTTCAAAATTTCAGGCCGTTAGCTGTTAAAATGGAGGAGTTATACACCAAAATGTGTATATCTGAATAATCGGATGTTGTGGAACTATATGTTATAGTGGTCCGATCTTGACAATTTTCGGTAACCTTGTTTCGGCCAAAATGGGCACGTCTACTTCAAAGTTTCATGTCCTTAGCTGTTTAAATGGGGAAGTTATGCACAAATGACATCCAAAAATTTCATGTATATCTGAATAATCGGTTGTTTTCTATATGTTATAGTGGTCCGATTCGGCCGGTTCCGACAAATGATCAGCTGCATATAACAACATACCTGTATTCCGAATTTCATTCAGATATCTCAAAAACTGAGGGACTAGTTTGCGTTCACACAGACGGACGGACGGACATGGCTTAATCGACTCAGCTCGTGATTCTGATCATATCGGTATATATTTTGGTGGGTCCCCCACGCTTCCTTCTGGTACTTTCGACAAAAAATTTTTGGCACTAAGTTATAATACCATTTCATTCTCATGAAAGGTATAAAAATTAATAAACAATTGTATGTACATAGTTTCAAAATGTATAAAAATACATAATCACAATTAATTGCACTTTCTACGATTTTTCAATTGATTTTTTAGCCTTTTTTGTTTTTTTCGTTTAATTCTGTTATTTTTTATAAGCTCTGCAAATGCATTTTTTATTTTTTATAAACTTTTTTTTATAGCTATACCTAACATATATAAAAAAAAATAAAAATAAAAACTGCTCCAGCAAATGTTTCATACATACATACATATAACCGAAAAGTGCAATGCAAAAACAGTTATGCAGCAAAAAATGCTTCCTCTTATAAAAAAAAAAAAAATAAAAAAAGCATTCTGTTTAAAAAAGTATATGTATATTGTATTAAAAGAGTGTTTTGATAAGTCAACTTTTTTACAGACATACATACATACATAAAGTATATATCGACGCTTCCAAACAAAACTGTACTAAGTCTGAAAACTGTGTTTTACAGGAGAAGCTCTCAAAGTTTAAACTCGATATGAAACTTCTGTTGTATGCTAAGTACATTTTCACTTATAACTTCTGTTTGGATTGAACGATCAACACCAAAACTAGACAATATCAAAGTTAGGGTACGCTTTATATAAAACCGTAAGAAAAAATAAAAATTTACTACGTGGTTTTTCATGGCAAGCTCTCAAAGTTTTTATTTTGTAAAAATCCCGAGTCGTATTATATATACACTTTTGCTTATAACTATTGATTGGATTGTCCGATTGATACCAAAATTAGACAGCATCTAAATTAAGAACCGCTCTACTTGAAAACGCAAAAAACGGGAAAATGTACTAAGTCGACTTAGTACAGTATTGTTTGGAAGCGTCGATATGTAAATAATTTGTGCCTTTAGATTTGCAACTAATTTGAATGTAAAAAAAGTATGCATACATATTAAATATTTTTCTATGTACAGACATACTATGTACATACAATGTATATACTACATATGTATATGTATAACCCTACACTTTTAGCGTACTATTTATTATCTAATTATGTATGTGCATTGCATTTGCTTATGTATGTATGTGCATACATATTATGTTTTATTCATATACATATGTATGTACTTTGAATTGAATATGTGCAGATGTAGCAACTACTTACCTACTTACTTATAGTAAACTTATGAAAAATGTATAAATATATGTGCTTATGCATAGGTGTGTGTGTGTATGTATGTATGCGCATATGTACATACATATATAGCTTAATTAGCCAGAGATTTTGTTTATTTTACAAAAAAAAAATAATGTCCTTAAATTATTTTTTAACTACAATCAACATACTATATACTAAATATATATATATATATACATATATACATACATACTTAGTGGCTTTTTTTATTACATAAATATATATATACATACATACATATTTTTTTTTATTAAAATACAACTATGAAAAAGAAACAAAAAATAATAAAATAATAAAACAAAGCAAGAAACTAGGCAAAATTTGGAATGCTTTTTGGAATTAAAAATATTAAATTAGTACATACATATGTATGTACATGTGTTTGTTGTAACTGCATGTTCTATTTTTTTATTTTTTGTATATTATTATTTTGTGGTATGCGGCTTTTTTTGTTCTATAAAAAAAATTGTGTCCTAAATCCTAAATCAAAAAACCACTTGCCAGTGAGTTGAAAATATGTAATAACATAAGCGCAATCGCTCGCCCCTCCACGCCAACCACTATGGCGGCCGCTGCTGCTTTGCGTGGATAAATAAATAAATGCATATACTATACTATATAGATACATATGTATGTATGTACATATATGTACTTACAACTTGTTGATAAATGCTACGAGCTAGAAAACAAGAAGCTAGGCGGGCATTGCATGAAATTGACAAAAATAACACCCAAGAAAAAAAACAAAAACTATTAAATAATTATTGTAATGATAATGATGTGGCTGAAAATGATGACATAAGCGATGCAAAGCAAAACGGAACAAAAAAAAAATAAATAAAAAAAAAATAAATAAATAAAATGAAAAATTAAATAAAGTAAAAAAATGTTGCGAAATGTTGTATGTTTGTTGGAATGAAAAAAGTAAAACAAAACAAAAAATTACAGAGCAAATGAAACTATAAATAAACTATGTGCATTAATTACTAAAGGTATGAGGTTAATTGTAAACAATTATTGCCGCATATGTGCATATATCTACATACATATACGCATAAATATGCATGCATATGCACATAAATACATGTATGTATGTAAATATATGCGCATAAGCGGTACACACACTTGACACTTGACATATAAAAATAAATAATTACATTATGTACTTTTTTTGTTTGTTTGTTTATTATAAATAAAAAAAAACATAAATGATGCAATACACAAAAGAAACACAAAACAACAAAAAAGATAAAAAAGAAAAAAAAAAAAAAGATTTAAGTCTATATAAAACAAAAAATTATTTCAAATATATACCTAAATAAATATATTATATAAATATATATATATATATACATATACATAAATACATATATATTCTATATGTATATAACAAAAATACAATAATATATACAAAAAAAAAATACTTAAATTAGTTTTAATTTAGTTGAGCGCGTAAGCTAAGCAAATGAAATAAAGGTAAGTTAAATAAAAAATGGGTCATAAGTTTCATCATCGTATAGTGGGAATTTCATGGCCATTTTGGCGTTTAATTCAAAAATCGAAATTCATAGTACAAACGCGGGTCTGTTATCAAAATAACGAGAAAAAAATTTTACATCACAATTTAAACAAATTTTTGCAAGAAAATGTACCGTTTTTTTTTGCAATATGCCGTCAATACATCAATGTTGCCACTTTTTTCATTTGTGGAAGAATGGAAGTTCTTTTTGCGATATTGGTAAAGGTAAGGCCATTATTAGTAGGAAATAAATAATAGCTTAAAAAAACTAAAAAACACGCTTTAATCTTAAAAATCGTACTAAAAATTGAGAAATAATTTAATTAGAAACAAAATGATGAACGAAAATATAAGTATTTAAGGAAAAGCGTCGGGTGGTGCTCAGTATGTCAAAAATATTTAAGATCGCTGTTTTTAACTAATATTTTTATTTTGACTTTTTTGAGATTTCATATAACGTACTCTTCAATTTCGCAACTAGGTATGTATATTTTTGTATTAGTTGTACGAATCGAATATTTTCATGTTCAAATATTATTGAGCACCCCCACGCTTTTCCTTAAATACTTATATCTTCGTTCATCATTTTGTTTCTAATTAAATTATTTCTCAATTTTTAGTACGATTTTTAAGATTAAAGCGTGTTTTTTTAGTTTTTTTTAAGCTATTATTTATTTTTAACTTTTTAGTGAAATTTTTCATTAAAGGATGTTTTATGCGGACGCAGGAATAAAAGTAAAAAGAAGTCTGATGAAGGGATGTGGTGATCTGTTAAACGTTTGCAACTTTTAGGATGGGATGAAGTTACATACATACATACATACATACAGGTGAAGCTAATAAAAGCGTGTTAAAAACAAAAAGGAGCACACCTCGAATTGGGAGAGAAGCTCGGCCATAAAACTCGTCAGAGTTAATAGCGCCATTGTATTATTATTATTAAGGCTAAGGGTAGAATATGTAGAAGATGGGAAAGAAAAGCGGTTGTAAACTGACCCAAAAATGATAGGAAAATGAGTAGAAAAGTATTAGAAAATGATTAGAAATTGATCAGAAAGTTACTGAAAAACGACCCAAAAAAGATTCGAAAATGACCAGAAAAACGATTGAAAAATGACTCAAAAAAGATTGGAAAGCCAATCGAAAATTATCAGAAAAACGAAGAAAAATTACCCCAAAAAGATTCAAAAACGATCAGAAAACGATTCAAAAATAACCAAAATAAGATTCAAAATCAAAAGAGACTCGAAAATGATAAAAATACGATTAAAATAAGACTCGAAAACGACTCCCCAAGAAGAGTTGGTACCATTTTCTACAGACGAGAAGCTTTTTTATGATCAGAAAATGAGCGCATTTTCCATTTTTTAAACGTGCATAGGGATCGAAAAAGACTGGAATATGATCAAAAAATTCATAAAATGCTATAGAATTTTACTTGAAAGAGTTTTTAGTGCTTAGCACGAAATTTTTATTTTTAATTCAATTTTTAATTGTTGGGGTAAGTGGAAAAAAATTCAACAACTATTTACAGCGAAGGTTGAGTGTATAGCTATTTCACGAAAAACCATTTTCGATCATCAGCACTCTTTTCGGAAGTGGATGCACCGGGGATTGAACCCGAGTCCATTCCATCTTCAGCCGCAATGACCCAACGTATAAACACACTCGGCCATTGAGACTCTGTGCAAGCTGTTGGATTTTCCCCACTTTTGCCTTTTTCATTTTCAACATTAACGTTAGTATGTATATGCTTTTGCATATATTCTACCCAAACGTGCTGAATTTTTGTTGGCAGTTCGCAATGAACATTTGTTGTTGGTATGTATTTTTTTATATACCAACAACGTTAACAATTTTACTTGAAAGAGTTTTTAGTGCTTAGCACGAAATTTTTATTTTTAATTCAATTTTTAATTGTTGGGGTAAGTGGAAAATATATAGAATTTTTTATTTTTGGTCTTAACAATTTATAACTATAGTTATAATCGCTGTAAATTCATTCTAAAATCTATTACATACTTATCGTCGTACCATTTAAGCAGTTCTAGCAACTCGAAATTCTTAACGAACGCACGTTCTCCTGCTCAATCAACACGACGCAGCGTTGCAAAAGCAATTCCATATGCCGCGTGTTTATGCACTTGGTGTGGTAAATGACGGTAGTAAGCAGAAGGTTTCAAACGTTGCAGATTTTTATTAATATACATACATACAATTCTTAGCAAATAACTATCTTAACCAAACAAAAAAACTTCCAAAAAACATGTTTAGCCAACCATTCATCACTTTCAAAGTGCCAAATGACTTGTTTGTAATTGTTCAATTGATATTGATAACTGTTCGAGACGTTGCACCAGCTGTAACATGTTTTCCTGCGCTTTGGCTGCGCTAAAATCGTTAACATTCTCCAATGAATCCTCTTCGGCAGCAGCCAATTCAAAGTGTAGTTTTGCCAAGCTCTCTTGTTGTTCGCGTATTTTGGTCATTTGTTCCATTGTGCAGCCGGAACCTAAATAGAAATAGGAAAAAAAAAAGAAACAATACATATAGCATTACTCTACTCATATTTGGTGCTATACATACCAAAAGCTTTCAGTTTGCCAGAATGAAAATCATCGAGTAGCCCTAATAGCGCACGTTCCATATGTTTGACGTCTGGCACTTCTGAGACAAATGAATGATGTTTAATGGGACGATCATCAAATCGTACAGTTTGTGCTTGTGTTTGATTTGTGCCATTGGCGTTAGTGCTGGTGTTGTTGCACATTATTGTTGAAGGATCATTGTTTTTTTTCGCTTTGCCATTTCTTATTGGCGGTTGTGGCGTGCATTTGTTATTGTAATTGCTATCAGCGTCCACTATATCAGACGTTGCATCGCCGTCGTTGTTAGTGTGGTTGCTGTTGCTATTGCACAATGTTTCACTGCTAATTACTGTGATGCTGTTTACACTTTCTTCATCGTCGCCATCTTATATTTTTGATTAGCACATCGTATCGTCATATCGCAGTATATACATATATATATATGCATATGCATTTTACGGTATACATTTCACGATTTTCGAACGATTCAATAGGTGTACATACAAATCAAAAATGTAAAATAAAATAAAGAGAAATAAAATAATAGGTATAATAAAAATATGCGACTACATAAATAAACGATTTAAAAAATTAATAAATAATATTTACATATGTATATGTATGACTAAGAAATATGTATATAACTGTGTATAAAAAACGCAATTTTAGTTTTATAGTGTACTAGGCATGTTATGTGCATTTACACTTCGCTGCGTAGATGATCTCATTGACCCAAGTGCATGGTCTTGTAGACATGGAGTTTTGCTTTCTTCAATAAAAAGAGATCATGATTTATTGTAGGAGTTTCATTGTAGCACAACTTGAAAGTAGAAATTTGTGGTTTAACGGCATGTATCGCCTATTTAAATTCGGTGATCTTTTTAGAAATTTTACGTGATTGAATAAATAGTATTTTAAATATTTAATTAGGATGCTAATATCGATAATTGGATAATGCAACTTTATAGCTATTTATGAACATGTGTACTACAAAAAAAAAAACGAACGAAAACAGAAATATAAAAACTCAATAAAAATTGCAATAAGACAAAAGGAAATTGCTTATAAAATATGTATATTGCTTGCATATCAGAATAATACACACTACATTTTGCGTTATCTAATAGTCCTTCCAATGTTTCGCACAACACCAGCACTAAGCGCCTAACAACGACTGTAAAAGTCATGAAGTTAAGCAAGTGAAATTATGTACCTTTAAGCAGCTTGCGTGGTCGTGATTTAAAGTCAAGCCTTTCCTCATTACTACCACCTCCAGCACTGGAGCTTCCATGTAAATAGGAGCGCGGACGACGTTCATTTATATACGTAACTTTTGCTGATGTTAGATTACCCTTTTCCGAAGTGTGTTCAATAGAGCAATTTGCAGAGTTTCTACTACGCGTTGTATCGCCACTTGAAATGTTCTTCATCTAAAAATGATCGCATATTATTCCAGATTTGATTGCAGTGTGTTGATTTTCACTTTCGACTGCACTTACATTATTTTTTGGCATTGTGGGAGACGCTGGTGTTGGTACTGATTTGGAAGTTGTTTTTACTGTGTTGGTGTGATTGTTATGCTCTTCTTCGCCTTCAACATCATTTGGCACAAGCTTTTGTCTTTCGACCACTTCATTGGTATCCATTTTACAGCACAAGTAATCTTTTAATTTTTCTTTTTTTAATTTTGATATCTACAATTACTCACATACGCCCAATGCAATTTATTTTTATTGACATTTGACAGCAAACTGGAGATGGGTTCAACAATAGAGTTATCGATAGTTTAGTTCATTATGTCTGCGTTCAAGCTTGTCGACAAAGACTGGCGAGACCATACTTTGGGTGAGACTCAGAGCAGCTCCTGTCTGGTTGGCGAGGGAGCAACAAGGAAAGTTGTCGGGCACCGAGTCTGCTGATGTACATGTGTCAAAAGCAACAAAAAAATCCTTCGACGACGAAAACAGTTGTCTTCAATTTAAGCGATATAAACAAATTATATCGAACCTGATAAAAACCAGGGTACAATGATAAAAACTGAGGCAGGGCTCACTAACAGCGGCTGTAGGAAGGCATCAGCTGATTTTTCTTTTCTTCGTTGCGCAATAGCTTAATTTTCAAATTGAGTTGTATCTCACTGACACAGGTTGTGCTAAGAGACTAGCATATTTTTTGTTTTCTTCACTGTGATTGGCTGCGAGCAAGTGTCGCAGCACATAAATGTCAAACTGAGTTCTTTCTGATTGGCTTATAGCATTGACAGACGGCAGCGATAATCCGGAATATCTAGCTAATTCGGACTTAACTTGAGAATTAAGTGGAGGTAATCCGGAATATCTCTTGAGTAAGGCACTCTGCACACGGAGCGTACTGCTTTAGACGCGTATTAGATACTACAGACGAAAGCTGTACGCTTTGATGTCGCGCACGTATATTTCAATTGAGGGCTGCACACGAGTCGTCAGCTTCAAGCATTCGTCAAAGTATGCTGGCTACATGTCGCTTGGCGTAAAGCAGTGCTGGTAGCTAGGCGTACTACGCTTAGAAAACAGGAAGAAGAAGATGTTTGTTTACATTTTTCCAATTGGTGGAATTTATGAAAGCAGTAAAATTTGTGTAAAAAATCGGAAAAAATCAGTGTATAATGAAAGAAAATGGAAGATTCCGTAAAATTTTTCATCTTTTCTATTTAAAGCTTCGAAATTTAAAGCAAATACCGTATTATTAATTTGTTTGTTTTGTGCAGCGAAGTTTCATGTCGCTTCGTGTGCAGATCTTGAGGCGTAGAGAAATCGACGCTACATGAAATGTCTCGTACGCGTCTATGACGATACGCCTCGTGTGCAGAGTGCCTTAGTCCTCAAAATTTTAGCGGATTAGAGCATTTTGTAATGACATCCCTTGTTAAAAATGTCTATTGTGAATGAAAGGGAAGAAAAAGAAGAACTCAAGCAGATCTAGGAAGGTAGGCGCATAAGTGAATTCAGAAATTTCGAATGTTATTTGTTATTGTAATTGGTAGATTGTAATGTCAAAATGATATTTCGCCTTGGTTGAAATCTGAATTCGTTTGGGACTCGCCCATTCCTATTGACCATGATGTGATTTCGTTTTGATTTTGACATTACCCTACCTTTGGAAATAAAACAAGAAGTTTTTGAATTCGCCACTGCGCCTACCTTCCTTCAGCTGTTTTGTTAATCCGCAATACTTGCCGTCTGTCAGGGTAAAATTTTAATCGAATTAACGGCCTTTTCACATTACTCGGTACGACATCCGATCGACATTTTTTGCTCGGTATTTTCAGCTTACCGAAACGATTCCGCGTTGCTGTGTTTTTCACACTTGGGGGAATACTTTCGGTGCGTAATCGGCAGAAAATAGGAATACAAACATCGAAATTTGCAAAACAAAATTTTTAACTTCAACAAATCACTCAATAATAACAATAATGTCTTCTAGCGATGACGAAGACATTATAACTTGCTACATTTATAGCCGAAACGAGTTTTTTTCTGACTTTGTTCTTCTTCTTTTATTACGCCGCAAAAATGTCTGCAGTAATTCCTCAAATTTTACTGACCGGTCTTACCGCGTTGCGGTATACCGAAATTAATTCGCTCCGATTTCATGTATGCAACACTAATGTGAAAGTGCCAATTGAAATACATGTGGTCGGTAAGGTTTCGGTATACTTTCGGTAAAAATCAAAAATGTCGATCCGATACCGCACCGAGTAATGTGAAAGCGCTCTAACTGTGTAACCTAAATCAAACGCAAGTCGTCAATTTAACGCACGCACGCAAATTTTCCATATGCGTTGAACCGAAATTGACTTGCGTGCGTGTTCAGATAAAGAAATAGAAAAATACAGAAAATCAGAGAAAATCTTGTTATTTTGTGGAATATGTACCTAACAGACACGATATCAAAAGCAAGTGTCAATTTTTTTGCAAACAATCACCCACAATGCTTAATTTCAACTGTCACGCAAAACAAAAATTGGGCGTCGAATTTGCTTTTTACGCACGCCGTTCAATTTCGGTTACTCCCATACAAGTTGTATGGGCATGAGAAATTTTTGACAGTAAATTGACGGCGCGCGTTTGATTTAGGTTACACAGTAAGTGTTGCGGTAATCGGGATTATCGCTGCCGTCTGTCAATGCTATTACATAATTTCGCCATTCAATTTTCTTGCCTTATTTTGACAGCTAACTACCATGATGCAATAATAAAATGGTGGACGCAGCAGAGGACGGCTATTTTGTTTTTGGAAAAGCAAGCTGTCAAATTATCGTCTTTTGTTTTGATTTTACCCTCTTGCACGTGTTATTCCTGGAAATAGCTTGTGTGTTCGCTTATATGTTCGCTGGCGTTTTTTCTGTTTTTGACAGTTTTATCTACGGCCGTTCAACGGTAATCGCCTATTCCCTTTTCAGTGAAACGACCATATTATTATTTGGTCATGCTAACTACCGAACAGCACAAACAATACACACGTAAATGTTGTTGGTGGTCTAACGGATATCACTATAGTAGTTGCGTCATTGACAGCTGCTTGCCAAAAAGCACTAGCTTGTATGCTGTTGGTGGCGCAATGCTTCGACCGGTTAGTTGGGCTAAGAACTGATGAACCACGGTTGATTAATACCAGGTTGGGTTAAAGCACACCTATAACGTCTGTGTGTAGTAACGTAAAATTCGCACTACGGTTATGACTTAAATTAAAATTTCCGTGCCAATTGGCAAGCATTGAGCGCATTCTCGAAATCTTACGTAATTCTCAATCTCATCAATATTTTATCCAAATCGATTATAATTGACGTTTGGATTATTTTAAATTTATTAGCACCTTGTGAACACCAACTCCATGTCATAAAGCCCATATGACACTACATTTTTTTTCTGGTATTCTACCAGGTTTTTTGTGTGAAGGAGATGGTCAAATACAGTTTTGCGTTGGTGCAAGCGAGCAAGCTATATTGAAAAAAACCAAACAAAATACCATCTAGGCGATTAAAAACCAACGAGCCAGCTTGTATTTCGGTAGGTTTTTTGGCATTCGGTCATTTTTTCAGACAATTGTTTCAATTTGACAACTAGAAAATAAATTATATTTAAAATAAAAAATATATGGAAATACAAATTTTAAATTTGCCACTTGTAAGCTTCTGCTTTGGCCGCAAGGGTAAAGAAGAAGTCCGGAAGAAAAATTATATTGCGTACTGGCTTCCCTTTATAACATGGAATACACAGCTATCCTTCCCTTTGGGTTTCATTACTTTTTTATTCAGTAATTTAAATTCAAATTTCCAAAAAAATTTATTTTTGAAATAAATATTATTTTGATTTAGTTTGAAGTTTAATGTCAATCAAATTGCTTTTGAGGGAGTATTTGTCTCTTTTCAACCTACAGGAGAATTGTTTTTGTATTTTGACTTTCGGTGGGTTTTCAAAACCAAAAAAACCAGGGAAAAAATGTAGTGTCATATAGGCATAAGGAATTATTTTACTCGAAATTAGTCAACATTAATTTCTTCTCACCTACCAAAAATTGTTACTTAACACTTAAATGAGTTTCATGTGAAAAAAAGAAGACCTTTGCTATTTATTTTTGCTATTATAATTTATAGGTACATAAATTCACTTTCAAATAAAGAAGTTTCTTCTTTACATATTATTAGTATTTTTTTTTTTTCTTAATTTTTATTTTAATTAATTACATCACTTGTGCACCAAAAATTGTTTTTAATTCTTATTTAGCCAGACTTCTTCTTGAAACCCATGGTGTACATCAAATCGGCTATCCCAACTAATCCCAGCGCACAGAAGGCTACCGTTACCCCAAACAACACCTTATCCGCTGGTCCTCCTTTCAAGAAAACTGGAAGATTATTAGGAGCCTAAAAAATATATTTCTTTTTTATTAAATATATAAAGTTTTAAATATACATAAATATAACTTGAAACTTCTTCATGTTATTTGCAAGTTTTTCAGGCAGTGCCATTTTTGAATTACAGTGATTACGCAAGTACTCCTAAAATATAAAAGAGAAATATATATAAATATTGGCTCTAAAAACTGTATAAAATTTTTTTTAAATTAATTTCTCATTAGTTTAAAAATATGATCACTTAATTAACTGGTATATATATATTATAAACACACCAAACAATGAACGATATTAAAGTTGAGATGATTTCCGTGATATGCAAAGGTTTATGCACGATGCAATGCCAATGTTTATAATTAGATATTGATCAGCAGACATATATACACGATTATACAAACATACATACATACATACATACAGATGAATAGATGCAAATGTCTTATTGGCGATTAAATCTATTTGTAATCATTTAGATAAAGAGTTGCACATCTTCTATTTGCTAAATTTTATATGTAGATACGCGTACAACTTTTCTATTTCGAAGTGATGCTATGTTATATTATTATCTTATACCGTTATAGATTTGTTACCATTACCGCTACATATTTGCATTATTTTTAAATTGTATTTCAATTTAGCTCTTACATTTACTGGTATACTTTTATACAGCTATATTTTTATATAATTTTATTAGTTAAGTTTGCGTGAGGGCTAGTTGTATTATATTACCTATACTATTGTTATACTGTTATATGAAATAACTTATAACTTATATCACTGTTATACTGTTATTTTATGGTGGGGTGGGTTACCCCCTTCCATGTTAACCGTCTAGGAGCAGTTTGTTGAGTGTAGGAAAGGGTATGAGTTGCAGGAATTTTACCACAAAAGAGCGAGAGGATCAGAGGATGTGAGCAAGAAAGACGACTAGCTATTTGTAGGAATCCGCACACAGAATTTGTGTGGGTACTTTCCTAAAATGTGTCAAAATCTCTGAAGAAGAGGAAGAAATTGTAAACAGTGTTACCACAGCCTCAAAAAATTTGGTATCACAAATTGATACATTTATGGTTTTTTTGGTATCACCGAAAAATGTTTGAAAAAAAAAATAAAATTAATAAAATATGCTGCTTTTGGGTTCTAACACCGAACAATTTTTGAGAAAAAAATTAAAATTAATAAAGTAAGCTACTTTCGTGGTTTTAACGATATCGTTTTTTTTAATATAAAAATATAAAGATAATACTTAAATTTCACATGCAAATAAATATGAATACTTTGGTACTGTACCGAGTAATATAAAAGTTCTTTAAAATGAAATGGGTCAAACGAGCTGGGTGATTTAGTTGCCAGAGCTGATTTTGGAATTGAATTGGAGTCATTGAATCAGTTCTTAAATATTTGTCGCGCTGTCCTCCTTTAAGTCAAAATGCCTGCTAGGCGGAGTGGTCCAACCAAAAGTTTGATAAAAATAAAATTTGTTCTAAGCCAAAATAAAAATTATCTACGTATCATTCATATGTAATTCTGCTTAGGCGTTTGTTTTTTATAAATTTAATTACTCCCTCATGAAGGCGATAAAGGTATTCCACGCAGGATTACTGTGGATGGGTACGTAGATTTTGCCCCAGAAAGAGGATTATGTGGTCCTTTCAACCCGTTATCACCAAAATAAAGGTATTTTGAAAAAACAAATATTTATATTTCGAAAACTATCGGGACTGTTCCGACTTCAGATATAGGATCGGAGGACGGTGCAACGCCCCTTTTATAAACGGTTTTTACGATCGGTAAAGGAGAGCGTGACCACGAAAAAAAAACCATGAATGCATCAATTTGTGATACCATAATTTTTGAGGCTGTGGCAACACTGTTCCTAAGCGTCATTTTTGACACTTACGGCCTAAAGGTCCCCACAAACAGGAGCGATACGATACAGCCTACACAGCAAAATCGTGTGGTAACATAATTTACTTTACTGGTTAAATAAAGAATCTGGTACTTTAAACACTCTTTTCGTATTCTGGCAGCAGAAAATTAAGTTACCACCTCAATACGTGGTAACATTTTATTACCATTTTCAGCCCGATTCCATTCCGTTCGTATGGAAATGCTTTGACAGCGTTACCATTTGTGCCAGAATACCAATTGAAAAGACGGTAACAATTTTCAGCAACATAAATTACCAGTAAAGTAATTTTCCGGTAACGCTCGGAATAGCAGTGTAAGGGCCTTTTCACATTACTCGGTACGACATCGGATCGACATTTTTTGCTCGGTATTTCCAGCTTACCGAAACGATTCCGCGTTGCTGTGTTTTTCACACTTGTTGGAATACTTTCGGTGCGTTATCGGCAGAAAATAGGAAAACAAACATCTAAATTTGCAAAACAAAATTTTTAACTTCAACAAATCACTCAATAATAACAATAATGTCTTCTAGCGAAGACGAAGACATTATAACTTGCTACATTTATAGCCGAAACGAGTTTTTTACTGACTTTGTTCTTCTTCTTTTATTACGCCGCAAAAATGTATGCAGTAATTCCTCAAATTTTACTGACCGGTCTTACCGCGTTGCGGTATACCGAAATCAATCTGCTCCGATTTCATGTATGCAACACTAATGTGAAAGTGCCAATTGAAATACATGTGGTCGGCAAGGTTTCGGTATACTTTCGGTAAAAACCAAAAATGTCGATCCGATTCCGCACCGAGTAATGTGAAAGCGCTCTAATGTGAAAGCGCTCTAAATAGCATTTCGCACAAATGCGTTTGTTGAACTTTTGCCCTCATCTTCAGTTTGACATAAAATAGCATTCTACCCAAAATCTCACCAAACAGACCTATTGCCTTTTTAAAAGCATCGGATATCCCGCGGCAGTAGAGAATTAGCTAAAGATAAGCCTTGGCGGCAGTGAAAATGGTGATTTAGTGCAAACCAGCTGATTTATATAAACAAAGAATTCTCAATGGTCAAATTTATAGCTGGTAAATTTACACAAATTTTGAATTTTTGATCGGATAACTTGCCAAATTTTTGGCTTTGTCATCAGGTTAGTGCAAAAAATTTCAGCGAACGCTTTTTTCTGCACTGGAGTACTCTAGTGTGTTCATCAAACAGACCTAACTATTCACATCAGTGTTGATATTAAAAAAAAATTGTTGTACCTAAAAGAGCACAAAACTGTACCTAAAATGTTCCCAACGTATCTAAAATAGAAAAACTTGTTTAAAGAATTTATTCTACTTAATTTAAAGAAATTTATATTTATAATTTTTTGTAAAAAATTAAAGAAAAAATTGTTTATACTTCAATTACTTCGTAGGAATTAACATACAAATTAAAAGACAGATCCTTCTGATTATCTATATCTGTGTTCATATCGAAAAGTAGCTTATGTCGAAACGTAAAGTTTCAAGATATTCGTAAGCCTGTGTAATTTTCTAGCAGTTCCCTTCACAAGATTTTTAAGTGAGATAATTGCGACTGAAGCTGGTTGAACCCTAAGAAAGAGTTTAACAAAAGTACAGAATGTGCTCTCTAGCCGTGTTTCACATACGGTGATCCTAACCCAGATAAAAATTTTTGCATGTAAATGCAACAACAAAGATTTCAGCTCGATTAAACCAGATAAATTGCTGGTTCAATTTCTGATCCGCCCTGTTCGATTTGTTTTTTCCGTGCTGATTTGGCAGCACAGTGCTTTTTTGATTTGGCAGAACTGAAAAGTGACATTTGTGTATGTATACATATATATACATATACCCTGCAGTAAATTTGTTTCACTGCTAAATGATCATTGATCATTCTTTGTTGAATATTCATCACTATCGTTTTGCGTTGGTGCAAGCTATATTGAAAAAACCAAACGAAATACCATCTAGGCGGTTAAAAACCCATGAGCCAGCTTTTATTTCGGTAGGTTTTTTGACATTTGGCAGCTTTTCTGACAAATTTTTTTCAATTTGACAACTATAAAACAAATTATATTTAAAATAAAAAATATATGGAAATACAAATTTCAAATTTGCCTCTTGTAAGCTTCTGCTTTGGCCGTAAGGGGAAAGAAGAAGTCCGGAAGAAAAATTATACTGCGCACTGGCTTCTCCTTATAACATGGAATACATAGCTATCCCGCCATTTGAGTTTCATTATTTATTTCAGTAATTTAAATTCAAATTTCCAAAAAAATAATTTTTGAAATAGTTATTTTCATTTAGTTTGAAGTTTAAAGTCAATCAAATTGTTTTTGAGGGAGTATTTGTCTCTTTTCAACGTACAGAAGAATTGTTTTTGCGCTATTATAACTCTGACGAGTTTTATGGCAGAGCTTCTCTCCCAATTCGAGGTGTGCTCCTTTTGTTTTTCCTACCATTGGACAGTTTTATGCCGGCTCCGAACTGAGTCATATAGGCATGAGGTAAGCAAACCATTTATTTGAAAAAATTCAGGAGCCTTTATAGGAAAGCATTCACTGATGCCTCCTCATGATGAATTTCATCTGTCATTCATAAAGGATTCATTTCAGATTTTTACTGCTGGGTATATGTTGTATATGTTTCTTCTTCTTTTTAGTTCTTTTCAAGTGCAGCTAATTTTCATTATGAGCCGGATTGTTTCAGTAAAAATTTATCTTAACCCAGACCCAGATGTAATAACTGAAATGCCCCTTCTGAGTTTAATTATTTCAGCTTTTACGAAACTGACTAATTTTTTTCTTAGGTAAACTTAAGCCTATGTTGACCCGGCAGACGATGGTCTGCCTAAAATTTAGTCCTATAAAGCCTAAAGAAAAAGTCAATCATTGCCGTATTGCACACCATAATCTTAGAATACATATTAATGATTGTGAATAATATAAAATTGTCAACACTTTGATTAAAAGTTATATGCATACATATGTTCGACGCTAAAAACCTACTTTCCCTTATCTTTGTGTCTATTTTTATGAAAAAGTACCTAATTTCAAGAAAAAGTACCTAATTTACCTCCCATGTGGAAGAGGGCCGAAAAGGTACAAATGTACCTACAAAATCAACACTGATACCCATACAAAAGCTTAAGCACATTTCCATTGCTATCAAAACTGTAAGTAAGGCAGTTCGCTGTTTGCCAAATTTTCAGATGGACTTTTTAGTACGCGAACAGCTTATGATTAAAAATTTGTCAATTGAATGTGATAAATTGGGAATGCACCATGGAGGAACAATAAAGGAGAATGCATAACGACATACCTTCATACATAGTGGGCCGAGAAGTGTCATGCAAAGAGGAATGTAGAAGAATTTGACAGATGTAGGGGCCACACAAATGCTAGGGTGCGTGTGTGTGTGGAATATGTCAACAAAAAAATGCTTGTGTTCGTGTGTGTTTATGAAGATTGAAGAAGAAGTCAGCTGATCTTATGCATTCTCCTTTATTGTTCCTCCATGGAATGCACTTATATTTTGACAATTTGTCGTGTAAAAACGTAGAAGAAAGCAAAGAGAAGGAAAGGATTGTAGATTTCGTACAATTTGCAATTTCGCAAACACAATTGCCAAATCGGTATTTTAGTTTTATTCCCAAATAGCATATAAATTCGAATAAGGTAAATTTTATTGCTTAATTGAAGTTTATTGCAAACGAAAAAAATCATTGGGCCATTACTGCAGGCAAATAGAGAGGACTGTGCATCGAAAAAAAAGGATTGGCAGATTGGAAAGTGTGACGTAGGTGGGTGGTGAAAGAAAAGAAATGCAAAGGCAAAGATTTGTATTGTCGCATTGACAATTAATTAAATTTTAATATTTCTAACAGCCGACCAGCGATTACGCACCGACCACACAGCAACAAGTAACAAGAACAACACGACTCAAAGATGGAGGTGCACCTCAACGAAACTGAGTCGCGTTATTTTGGTGACTTATTTTTGTTCTGTGACGTGGAAAAAGCTGGTAAAATACACCTAACGAAAGCAATGGAATTATATCGTTCCGCTAATGTGCCAAACGAAGTCCTACTTGAGGTATGTAATATACATTATTTATGTATATCTGCGTAACTAGTATTAAAATATTATGAAATTACGTACTTTTTTTTTCATTATAATAGATTATTGCTATTGCCGGCATACCAGTAGCTTCATTGCATATCTCACGTGGACAATTTTATTCTTGCTTAAAACTTATTGCTGCTTATCAAGCAGGCGTACAATTACGTCAAGAGATTATTACTGCAGCTCTACCTTTACCCTTGCCACGATTCAGTTGGAAAGATTCGCCAAGTAGCATAGAATCGACAGTAATAGCTGGTGGAGTAAGGACGCAACAGTCTGCAAATAGACCGAATGTATTACCGCCACCTCCAGTAGCTGAACGAAGAAATTCCTTAACTCACAGGCAGGGCGATTGGCAGGCCGAAGCTGCTTCCGGTAGCAGCCTCCATCAGAGTTCTGCATCTATGCAAAAACATTTTCAACATAAACATCAAGACTCTGCTACAAATTCAGATGTGCATAGCACCGATTCTGATGTTGATCAAAATGAGTCCAGTTGTGGCGATGGTGCGGGATGTATTGCCGAAGCAGGGCGTAGTAGCCGCGAAGTGGTAAGTGTACAATTGGGTCCTAAAGACAGCTAGCTACAGTTTTTTTTTTAAATCTGATCAAATTTAATTATTTCGCAGCGTCGCAATCGCGGCTCACCAGAAGCCTGGAGCACCAACAGTGATAGTCCTACGCCAACGAATAGCGTTGCGGAACGCCAATGGGCAAAAGATACGCTTTGGCAAGGTTTGTTGGGCGATGAACATCGTCAATTGTTGGGCACAGAAGAGGAGTCATCAGATCGTCATAGCAGTGAAGATGAAAATGAGGTTGATTTAGAAAGTGTATATCAAATCTCGCCAGAGCAACGTGATTATTACTATAAGCAATTCAAGGCTGTGCAACATGATGGCTTACTTTCTGGTCAGGTTGCAAGGTACATCAAACATTTGTTTAATTATTAAAATATCTACTAATACGCGATACATATTCTTTACAGAGTATTTTTTGAAAAATCACGCATACCTGTTGAAGAACTACGGCATATTTGGCAACTTTGTGATGTAACGCGTGATGGAGCGCTCAGCTTAGCTGAATTCACAGCTGCTATGCATTTGGTTGTTACGCGTCGCAATAATATACCTTTGCCCACTGTGCTGCCAGCGTGTTTGCATCCGTCTGTGTTACAACATGGCAGCATGGCAGCTGCCGTACCACAAGAGCCACCGGAAGCAGATTTGCTGCATTTAAACGATGATGATGAAGAGGATAAAACGGATAATACAGTGATTTTAGGAAATGCGTCAAATGTTGCGCGTGTCGCTAATGATAAAAATGTCATGAATATGAGCACATTATCTACATCATCGCAAGTGAGTTTTCTTTGGTTGTTTTCGCCTATTTGAATTTATTTTCATGTTCATCTTATTTTCCATCCTTCTGTTTTTTTTTTTTTTTTTTATCTAGGCAAGCGTCGGTTCTAAAGGCAATCAAGCTGCACCGTTAACACCTCCTCTACTACCGCCGCCAATTAAGAATCACAGCAAATCAAATTCACCCAATGCCGAGCCAAACTCTACACCTCCAAATTTACCAGCAGCTGGAAATATTGTGACTAATAAAGTAAAAGATAAAAGTCTTTGGGGTCCTACGGTATAAAATTCGTTTTCTCTCTGTAGCCATTGACACACTAATTGTTGCCTAAATCTTTCTAGGATGTGCCACCTACACAATGGACTAAATTTACTGAATCTCCGACGTCGAATGTATCTAGTCCTGGCCCGAAGCCAGTCAATTTTGATATGCAGCGTACAGCACAAGCTGTTGTATCGGATCCGCAAATCTTGCATCCAGTGCCGTTGCGCGTTACACCAGTTGGTATGTGTTTATGTAAAATACTTATTGGAAATATATATTTAATAATAATAAAACAATGTAATTGTATTGCTGCATACTAGCTGGCACGATTGGTGCAAATGCACCACCACCACCAGCCACCGAAATCGTAACACAAGATTCATTTGAAAGCGCTAACAATCAAGACACCAATTCTAAACAAGCATCTTCTATAGCTGCTGCTAGCACAATGGCTGTGAGCTCACATAACAATAGCAGTACTAATGCAAATATAATTATACATAATCGAGAGTCATTGCCAAACAATGATTTGCGTGCCATTCAACGGCCACAAGCAAAAAAGTTGCCAACGAAAAATGCTGGCGCTTTACCACCGCCACCACAAAGAGAGGCCAGCATCGGCAGCGTTTGTAGTACTAATACTTTTGCTGCTGTTGGCGATGCTAATGATTCGCTGCTGCTCAATGGCAGCCAACAAAGCAAGAAAGATGTGCCACCATTACCACCGCCGCGACCACACCGTCACGGACGTAGCAGCAGTTTGGATTTAAATAAATTTAAGTTATGTGGATCAGGTGGTGGTCAACAGCCAGAGGTAATGTTAATATTCATAACTTAACTTGATTACATGTCAGTTGTTCCCCTAGTCAAAAGCATGTGTTTATGTTTGTATTTAATTTTCAAAAATAACTAATTAAATAAAAAATAACTAATTAATTCAGAAATAATTAATTAAAAATTACCTAATTAATTCAAAAATAACCAATTAATTCAAAAATAATTAATTCAAAAATATCTAATTAATTAAAAAATAACTAATTAATTCAAAAATAATTAATTCAAAAATATCTGATTAATTATAAAATAACTAATTAATTCAAAAATAATTAATTCAAAAATAATTGATAAAAAAATATCTAATTAATTCAAAAATAACTAATTAATTAAAAAATTATTAATTAAAAAATACTTAATTAATTCCAAAATAATTAATTAAAAAATAACTAATTAATTCAAAAATAACTAATTAATTAAAAAAATATTTATTAAAAAATACATAATTAATTAATTCAAAAATATCTAATTAATTAAAAAATAACTAATTAATTCGAAAATAATTAATTAAAAAATACCTAATTAATTCAAAAATAACTAATTAATTCAAAAATAATTAATTCAAAAATATCTAATTAATTAAAAAATAACTAATTTATTCAAAAATAATTAATTCAAAAATATCTAATTAATTATAAAATAACTAATTAATTCAAAAATAATTAATAAAAAAATATCTAATTAATTAAAAAATAACTAATTAATTCAAAAATAATTAATTCAAAAATATCTAATTAATTAAAAAAATAATTAATTCAAAAATAACTAATTAATTCAAAAATACCTAATTAATTCAAAAATAACTAACTAATTACAGATAACTGCGCAAGCCAGTTTTGATCTACAGACTTCAAGTGGTTTTGCTGACTTTACACATTTCCCCGATGATGATGATTTGGTATTTATTGCCTTTATCTGTTCATTTCATATCGCAAAATTGATTTATATCCTTTTTCCACCACATTACAGGACCTATCTTCGGAGCATCAGCAGTATTCCTTACCGCCAGCACAATTATCCATGTCCAAATCAACAACGGATGCATCAGCAACGGCAAATTCTATGCCACCAACACGTTTCTCATTGCAGCAGCCAAATCAACGTTTGTCTGCCTTCGAAGTATATAGAAAACCGCATAATCTACGTAATTCCCAATCGCCCAAGGCAACAGTCGCCGCCGCCGCCACTGAGCTAACATTACAGCAGAAGCAACAACAACAACAACCACTAAATATACAGCAGCAACAACAACCACTAACTATACAGCAGCAACTTAGTTATACCATGCCGCTAAATAAAAACGCTGCTGCTGCTGCAGCAACACAACAACCACCACCCATGCCCATGCCATTTGGTGCTGTTGGCGCTGCTGCAATAGCGCAGCAACCAACTCAAACGGCTGCCGTCGTGGTATTACCAAATGCCGATCACTATGAGAAGCGCGTAAATGCTATTAGCGAAACACTAAAACATGTCTCCTTCAAGCAAGACAATAATATGAGCGATGTACTGCGTCATTTGCGCGAACAAAATAATCTACTTTTACGTTTGTGCAATGATTTAAGCGATGAGCTGTTATCGGTGCAGACACGTAAAGAAGAATTGCGTTTAAAAATGGAAGCTTTAGCATTGAATGAGGCGGCAGCAGCTGGCGGTGGCAGCGTTTCAAACAACAACATACAAGAGCAAACACAATTAGCTATGCGTGCATACTCTTCCATTTCGGCGCCAGTTACAGCAAATATAACGGGTGGTTCAGGTAGCTCGGGTGTGCATTCAAATGTGTAACAGAACTGCCAGCTGTGACCCCCCCGTGTTGTCTGTAAAGAGTGCAAAGAAACATTTCTTAACTAACTATAGATTTAGACCATAGTATTTTCTTTCCTCATTTTTGGTCATTTTGTAACTGTATCCTTATATAATTTAAGAAATTGTGCATTTAACACTCTAGTAATGTTAGACTTAAAAACTGCCAATTTGTGGCAAATTGGTTGAACCTTAAATTTTAAATGCATACATACATTACATTTATGTATATGTAGGTAAGCCGCACAAGCACGGCATTTGCCAAGTCAGTTGTAGTAAGTAAATAATTGAACATAAATTATGCAGGCTTGTAGGAGATTGTGAATAATTGTGTATGAAAATGAAATTAATAGTTTTAATATAGGCAAAGCAGTGTCGAATTTTAATTTGAATTTTAAATATGCGATATATATGTATATATGTACCTACATATATATGTATGCACACCTATATGTATGTAGAGATAACTATTGTATAGAAAAACACGTATGAGTAACTACTGTTATGCTTTAGATATAGGCAATTTTCAAAAAAAAAAAAAAAAAAAACAGAAAAAAGAGAATGAGAAAGTCTTAGCGAAGAGTTGATCGCCTGCATGTATATGTACATATATACAACTTTGTTTTATTTCTACACGGAGAAAACTATATGGATGTCACATCCATATATACGGATAATGCTGTCTGATCCATAAACTATGGATATCACATCAAAAAAAAATTCTAACATATAAATAAATATGGATATGGCATCCATTATATGGATGTGACATCCATAGTTTATAGATCAGACAGCATTATCCATATATCGTCGCTCCGGAAGAAGAAAGACGCATGTCAGTAATTTGTCGACGAAAAAAGGAGCATAAAAAATATGTCGGGGAAGAAAGACGCTTTACAAAACATGTCGACGAAGATAGACGCATTAAAAAATATTTCGACGAACAGAGACGCATTAGCATTATTAACCGCGAAGAAAGACGCATTAGCATTAATATTGACAAAGAAAAATAAAAAATCGAATACGTCTTTCTTTCCCAAAATTATTTAAATGCGTCTTTCTTTATAGTAAAAAAAAATAATGCGTCTTTCTTCGTTATCAAAAAAATAAAGAGTCTTTCTTTCGAAAAATATTTTTAATGCGTCTTTCTTTTTTAAACAAAAAAAAAAAAAGGTTGCGTCTTTTTTCCTCAACAAAACAGTTTGCGTCTTTTTTCTTCTATAGCGGCGATATTTATATGGATGTGACATCAATATAGTTTTTTCCGTGTATATATTATTTAACGCTCAAGTTTTCCTAAAATTTTATGAAGAAAAAAATTTTTATAACTGTAATATTTGTTTATTTTAAAAGTGCTTAATGAATGGATTAGAAATCATGTTGAAGCACTTGATGTTATTATAATCGCTTATAAGCATGTTAAATTATGTTGCAAACATTTATTTTATTTTTTTTTTGTATAAATACGTATGTAATGTTCCATTTTGGCAGCTAATTTAAAACGCAAATTGTGTACCATTTAGCATAGCAACTTAAGTATACATATATTCATTCCAAACTAAAACTTATGTAAAATACACAAAATTTTTTGGACTAGTTTAATTGCATGCATTTTGTTTATGTTTATGATAATTTTTTTTTAATTTTTTTTTTAACTAAAATAATTTTGTTTAAATTAAAATCATTTTTTTTATTAAAATACATTCTTTTAAATAAAATAATTTTTTTTAAATTAAAACAATTTTTTTTAAATTAAAATCAATTTATGAAATTAAAATAATTTTTTTTATATTAAAACCATTTTTTTAATTAAAATCAATTTTTTAAATTAAAATTATTTTTTTTTTAATTAAAATCAATTTTTTAAATTAAAATTATTTTTTTTTAATTAAAATCAATTTTTTTAATTAAAATCATTTTTTTGAATTAAAATCATTGTTTTTCTTACTTTTTGGTAGAACTGATTAAAATGAATTTTTTTTTAATTAAAATGAATTTTTTTTAAATTAAAATAATTTTTTTTGAATTAAAACAATTTTTTTTAAATTAAAATCAATTTTGTTTAATTAAAAAAAAATTGTGTAAATTAAAATCAATTTCTTTAAATTGAAATGAATTTTTGTAAATTAAAATACATATTTTTTTTTATTTTATTTTTTTTTTAACTAAAATCAATATTTTTTATATTAAAACAGTTTTTTTAAATTAAAATATATTTTTTAACTAAAATCATCTTTTTTTCTTACTTTTTGGTAAAACTGATAAATGTATATACATATATATATGTGTATGTATATATATATAATTAAAAATATCTGTGTAGCACTCAGTTATGATCTTCTATACGCTTCATGTTTAAAAAATATTTATTAAGTTGCAAACTAAAAGAGGAAGAAATTGGAATTATATTAAGCTGTTTAGTTGGTGCGTAAATATGATTGCATGAAATTAAAACAAATTTAACACAAAAAAAAAAATCAACAAAAACCAAACGATTATATAACGAAAACCTACTTGTATGTAACATATGATATTTTAAGAAATATGAATATCTGTATTATATGTAAAAAAAGCTGCTGTATAAAAAAATAGAGCACCGAATAAAATTCTACTTCCTAATAATATAGTATACATGAACATAGCATGTGATTGAAAAAGTTTAAATAAAACGCATATTTACAGAAAAACATATGTATGTATGTACGTACATACATTCTTTACTTTCCCACTCGCTGGTTGATGTAATAGCTTAATAGAAGTATTTTATGTACATGTATGATGATATGTAAGTGTTTAGTAAAATATTGTTTGTTTTATATGTGACTAAAGTTGATGCAAGTTACACACTTGGCACATACACACATATTCCTATGTTTAATAAACACATGTCTGCGCTGCAATTATCTAGCTGATAATTACATACATACATAATGATTAGTTTAGGCTTCTCTGACATGCATATTAAAATTGCAAAAAAATAACTTGACAAGGGATGAGGGAAAATAGTTCCACAATACATCAAAAAATAACTGCTTATAATTCTGAAATATTTGTATTTATGTACGTACATATATGCGTATATATAGCGGTATTATTTAACAGTTTTTTCTCTTTTTCCCCTCCTTTTGATTAAAAGGCTAGTGTGAGTTTTTGAGTGTTGTATGTACGCTGTTTGTAGCCCAAATGAAACACTAATGCTAGTTCAATATCGCTTGACAATAAAACAAAAAACAAAACAAAAAATAAAAAATAAACAGCAAAATATATATATTGCTGGTGTAAACTGGTAATTAACATAATCCATTTTATTTCTTTCAATTCTTATAAGTATTTTGTTTTACTTCCTTCTCCAAGTTATTACTTCTCTTTGCACAAGACCAACACAAATAAAAATAATTGTTGGCATTTTTTTTTTAATTTACTTGTGCAACTTTGTGTCAAAATGTATTAAGATAAAATAGTATTTACATTAAATGCATATATGTTTAAAATGTTTAATTTTCTTTGGTTCACTACTAATTAATAATAAACCAAAAAATTAATAATGATGTTAATGAAAATGATTATGGAATTAATTATTTTTTCTTTTTAATGAATTCGTCGTTTTTTTAATTGCTGATGTAACGGTAAAAATGGCTACCGCAAAGTTAAAAGATGGTTAAAAGGAGCGTAGCCCCAGCAGTCTTTGGATTGATACAAAGCGGATTCTTTCGGTACTTAAACATTTAGGACGCAGAAACGTTAGTATAGCCAAATAATGTGGCACAATTTGAACAGAATTTCGTGTTGCTATTGCTTTTGTAGCATTTTGCGGGAAGTTGACACGTTTATTTCAGGGCTCAATTAGTGAATAATTAGTGTTTTATGTCATTACAATTGAGGGCTTGCGTAATTTATTTTGCGCGTAGAGCCTCGTTTAAGCAATCAATGGCCCTTTTTGCAACTCTGCATTTTGGTCATGCCACCTTTTTCAAGTGAACAAGAAAAAAAAAAAAACCGGTTACTAACACATATGATTTATATCAGAGTTCGGCGTGCTTACACATGAAAATCATTTATTATTTCAGATTGTGCGTATGCTGAGACCAGTAGTGAGTTTCTGTAACAAAATCGCGAAAATTTTCGATCAAAATGACGTCACATTAATACGTTCCACACTTTGTCACCACCTAAAAAGCAGGTGAGAATCTATCGATTGACGTCATTATGACGTCACTCAGGCGAAAAGATTGATAGAGTTCAGTTACAGAAACGCAGTGCAGGTGCTAGTGGTCGTAATGCACTTTTTGAAGAAGTACACATGTAGTAAATTTTATATAAAATTTCTTTCCGCTTTATGAGCGGATATTTTAGGATAGAAAGGGCACTACGCAGGGATATGGCAACACTGCATTGCCCAAATTCTTCTTCTGCAATTTGTCATTTTCGCTTTGCGGCATTGGGAAAAAATTTTTTTACTGCCAAAATTTATAAATGTGATTGAGAAACTTAACAGTATTGTTAAATACATTGTTCAAAATACATACATATAAATATAAGTACTCACCAAGCTTGTAGTTTATTTGGTAAACAAGATTTGGTCGATTTAAACGAGAGGATTACAACATTTGTAAATTTAAGCGGTGCTCTTGGTGAAAGTGTCGTCTCAGAGGGCTAGCATTGCATGAGGATTGATTCGGCAAAGCTCAAATTCAGTCAACTGAGTTCGTTTCACTCACCACGCCCTTATGCGTAAATGTTAATTACAGTTTTGGCAATAGTCGCGCTTATAAAGAATTCCATACAACAGTTGCGTGGGCGTGGCAATCCGGTGACACAATATAATTGTACGCATCTATTCCCGATTCGCAAAACTAATATGAACGTCAATTACTTGGGACAACAACAACAAGAAGTTGCAATGGGCAACGGGGGTTCGACCGGTTTGTCTAGCGACGAGCCAAATGCAGTGCATAGCGGTCCTATCAGCGGTAGCAGTGTCATGTAATTATAAAGAAAATATTTATTCTCAATTGTATACATATGGATCAATTAATTTTGCATAACGTACATACATATTTTACAGCACTTTTAAAGGCGATGAGGAGCAATGCTGTTATGAAATCACCAGTAAGAATGTTAAGGTCATCGGCAGTGCCGGCAACCACGATCATGGCTCATCGAAAGTCAAATTGAAAAATATCGTTGATTATAAATGGGAATTGAAAAATTATCCCGGACATTTAATAGCCGTACATTTGGATGGCTTACTTATAGCGTATGTTATTAATGGTGAGTATTTGGTACCTACTTATATTCTCGAAGTTTGATACTATATCTGCACTAAGAATTTTTGGAGTGTTTTTTGCCGCTTGAAATAACAACCGCACATTTATACAAAGTTACAAGTTTCATTTTTTCTTTTATTTGCAGTTAACAACAAAGCTTCACGCACCGAAGGCATGGTGCGCGTGGTAAAGGCTCAAACGGGTTTGCGTGCACTCATCAAGGGAATGTGTGGCGAAGTACTTGATCTACAATTTGCACATATTGAAAAGGAATACATATTGGCCTCAATTGATATGAATTCGCTATATATACATAAAATAGATTTGATAAATGGCAATTTGCTGTGTAATATTTATCTGAAAATTGAGGATCCAATAACAAATTATTCACCAAAATATGATAAAATATCATGGTGTCCGTATATTGATGTACCCGGCGAAGATGACGAAGATAGTCAGTTGATTGTGTGGTCAAGAGGCTCCACATTACAATGTTTTAATATAAGCGTTATTGCTGCCGAATATGGCGTAAGTTTAATGTGTTTTCAATTATATAATAATGCGTTATTATAAATATTTTTATACTTTTCAGATGGGCACTGTATCACCGAAATGGTTTACCACTGGCTATTTAAAAATACACGATGAATTGTGCACAATTAGTTGGGTGGCACTGTCGCCAGATGGTTCCACTTTGGGCGTGGGTAGTACAGATGGCGTTATACGTTTCTATCAAGTATATATGCATGATAAGGAACCAAGATGTTTGCATCATTGGAATCCACACAATGGCAAGCCAATTTCGTCATTCTTCTTTTTGGATAATTTAACAAAAAATGGGTCTGAGTAAGTATGCGGTAATTCAAATAAACAAGCATGAGAGTGTAATATTACATTTGCTTATCATATTTCATTGACTCTGTGATATATGTATGTACATACATAGGTACATAGGCATGTATTTGCATAAACAAATATTTATCGATAATCAAATTGTGTTATACTTAAATAGAACTTATTGGAAATATGCCATAACTGGCGCTGCCACCAATACCGAATTCAAAGTGTGGGATTGCAGTACATGGGAATGCCTACAATCCATAATTTTAACAACTGCTGCGGATGACGAAAAATCAGCGCGCTTCATTGTCGAAATCGATCGCACATCCTCATACTTAGTTATATCAAGTTTAGAAACGCGCACCTGTTACATCATGCAAATTGTAAACAATAGTAACAACAACAACGGCAGCGGCAGCACATCACTAATCAAAGGCAACGGCTCTGATACTGAAAGCAATCATAATTTGGGTAATGTAAGCAGTGGCAGTAGCAACAGTAGCTCAAAATCGCTACAACAAAAGACGAGCATACCCATGGTTTACATTAAGAGTATATCAGAATTTCCGCTAAGCTCAGGCATACTCTCCTTCTCAATTGTTGATGCGGCCGTACGTCGCTATAAATGTGGCAATGATAATTATCTATGTGATGAATTTTATGATTATGATGATGAGACCAATTCTACATATTGTGTGGTAGTGCGTATGTTTATTGTGCAATCAAAAAGTATGCAAGAGTGTCGTATACTATATCAACCAACGGTTACAGAGAATACAGATGTGCGTAGTACGCTGTCGGATGAAAGTGGCGGTGGTGGTGTCGAAGTGGATGGCGATGGCACTGCTATTGCTGCTGCAGCTGCTACATCGGATGATGAAAATGATGATGATGATGATGCTGTAACTGCTGCTGGTGTAGGCAAGAGTTTGAATGCTATAGAGAAATTAACGCGCATCAAAATCGAACCGCAAATCAATGTGGATGGCATAAAGACTGAAAAGTGTGAAGAAATCAGTTCCATAGAAACACTGTTGAGTATGGCTAAAAGCGCATCAGTCGCCAGTAGCGTCGCTAATCAATTAACAGGTACCGGCAACTCGTCCGTCGTAGCTGTAGCTGCTGCCGCTTCGGCGCTGCCAGCTGCTGTTGGCGCTGAATTGAAAGATACACGCCGCTCAGCGACAGCTTCACCACAACAACAAAGCGCAACAGCCAATAAAAGCTATGGCCAAGTGAATTTGATGACACCGGACGCCTTTAGTTCGACCTCAAGTGGTAATCGACAAATTTTTTTGGTTAAAAAAAAATATATTAATATATTATATTTTTTTACAAAAAAAAATATTTGATTAAAAAAAAATATTTCACAAAAAAAATTACTTAAAAAAATATTTTATTAAACAAAAATATTAAAAAAAAATATTTTATTGAACCAAAATAATTCATTAAAAAAATATTTTATTAAAAGAATGTTTTCTTTTTATTTTTATTTTTATTTTCATTTTCATTTTCAATTTTTTTTTGCATTTTCATTTTCAATTCTTTTTTTCGTTTATTTTAAATAAGAAAAAATATATTTTATTAAAAAAAAAATATTTTATTAAACAAAAATACATATTTCACAAAAAAATTATTTAAAAAAATATTTTATTAAACAAAAATATTTCACAAAGAAAAAAAATTCATTTAAAAAAATATTTTATTAAACAAAAATAATTCGTTAAAAACATTTTATTAAAAGAATGTTTTCTTTTTCTTTTTATTTTCATTTTCATTTCAAATTTTTTTTATTTTCATTTTCAATTCTTTTTTTTTTATCTATTTTAGATAAGAAAATATATATTTTATTAAAAAAAATATTGCAAAAAATATTTTATTAAACAAAAATTTCACAAAAAAATCATTAAAAAAATATTTTAATGTTTTCTTTTTATGTTCATTCTCATTTTCATTTTCAATTTTTTTATTTTCATTTTCAACTCTTTTTCCTTTATTTTAGATAAGAAAAATATATTTTATTAAAAAAAAAATATTAAAAACATATTATATTAAACAAATATATTTCACAAAAAAAATTATTAAAAAAAATATTTTATTAAACAAAAATATTTCACAAAAAAAATTATTAAAAAAAATATTTTATTAAACAAAAATATTTCACAAACAAAAAAATTATTTAAAAAAAATATTTTATTAAACAAAAATAATTCATTAAAACATTTTATTAAAAGAATGTTTTCTTTTTATTTTCATTTTCATTTTCATTTTTTTTTTATTTTCATTTTCAATTCTTTTTTTTATTTATTTTAGATAAGAACAAATATATTTTATTAAAAAAAATATTACAAAAGATATGTTATTAAACAAAAATATTTCACAAAAAAAAAAAATCATTTAAAAAAATATTTTATGAAACAAAAATATTTCACAAACAAAAAATTTATTTAAAAACATATTTTATTAAAAGAATGTTTTCTTTTTATTTTCATTCTCATTTTCATTTTCAATTCTTTTTTTTTCATTTAGATAAGAAAAAATATATTTTATTAAAAAAAAATATTAAAAAATTTTTATATTAAACAAAAATATTTCACAACAAAAAATTATTAAAAACAATATTTATAAAACAAAAATATTTACAAAAAAAAAAACTATTTAGAAAAAAAAAATATTTTACTAAACAAAAATATTTTATTAAAAAGAAATATTTTATTAAAAGAAATTTTTTCTCTCATTTTCATTTTAAATTTTTATTTATTTATTTTAGATAAGAAAACACCCGATTGCGTCAGTTCGGAAGTGCTGAATACGATTTTGATGTTGGCCAGCGTTGCCGGTCAGACGCCAGCACCCAAAACGGACAGCATAAACAATTTGAATTTGGTTAATAATAAAATAATTGAGGATCAGGAGCACAAAAAGATGCAATTGAAACAAACTTTAGATGCACAAAAAAATTTTATTGGTAAATTGTGGTTTATTTTTATTTTTAGTCTTTTTTTCATTAATATAGTTCTTTTTTTGCATTTTCACCTTTCCTCCAGCCATTGACAACAATCCCGTGCGTAATATGGGCAATCTAACCAGTGGTGGCTCGAGTCCGAGTCGTGAAGTGCAAGAGATTATGTCGCTGCAGGAGGACGATAGCTCCGATGATGATGATGATGATGAAGATTTGCTGGAGGATGCAGCGCTCACTAACACAGCAACAGCAGCTACTACAACTACTAAAATGGAGCATAAACAAATAAGCAAGGATGAAATGGATAATAACGCAACAACAACGGCAACAACAACTACACCCAAAAGCCATGCAGCCAACACAATCACTAATGCTAACCAACAAAATTGGCCTAAAGCGCCGGAAATGCAAAAAGTTGCTACAAAACAATCAAGCGAATTGCTAAATGCAGCAAATATATTTTCACAAGCTGTAAATGCACAACAACAACAAACAACAACAAATAGCATTACAAATAACGAAATAGCTGCGCCACAGTTAATTAGCAGTGTTGCTGCTGCCGCCAATGGCAAGCTGGACGAAACAGCAACGGCCGCAATAGGAGGCAATGCAAATTTCAATGAGTTAAATGGAAAAATGAATCAACTAATTGGTGAGTTTTTTTAGTTTTGTATATAAATTTTGCTAGAAAACACGTCTCAACGCACACCTATCAATCTCTCTACCACTCTCAATCTCCCATTCCCTCTATCTCTATCTCTGTGAAAAGCGCCTTTAACTTGATATCAGTATTGCTCAAAACCATTTCGGTGCCATCTGGATCCACATATGGACCTATATCACGGAAAGGGGTTGATATACCGGAATTAAATATGGTCTATATACTTTAGCGTCTTCATTTTTTTAACCACTAAAAATTCAAAAACAAAAAAAGTACCATAAATAAGATTTTCTAAATACCACGACTACAGCGCCATTTGGCGTGCTTCCTTAATGGAAAGCCGACCCAATATACGTGCAAAAAAACGAATTGAATCGGGTCGTCGATTTTCCGAATATAGCGACTCCAGCGCCATCTAGCCGGAAAAATATAGCCTATGGCGGTTAAGTTTTTGTAACCGAGTTCTTCATTGCAAAAAAAAAAAAAAAACATGCGCCCCGAAAAAAGCGGGGTATATCGTAAAGTATAAGCCTCCGGCAAGTTTTGATTTTGGTTTTCAGATCTGTGAGAGCCCCTCTACAAAAAACACCCCAAAATTTTATATATTTAGATTAAAATAAAATATATAAAATGAATATCGGTCTTAGTATAAGGTTTAATAACTGCTTTTTTTTTTTCTTGCTATAGAACTTGTTAAGATGCAGTCAGCGCAAATAGACAATCTACAATTGGAGTTGGAAACCATGAAGAAAGCAAATCCAATGGCAAATGCCAAGAGTATGTCTGAATTTTCATTTAAACTTGAAATGCAGTTGTCAAAGCTAATGGAACAATATCTAAAACGTTATGAGAATGAGCATAAGAAGAAGTTAACCGCTTTTATGGCCGGACGGTGTGTATAACTAAGCATTTCTATAATACATAGTATAACTAATAATTCATTTACTTTGAACAATTTAGCGAACAACAAAATAGAGAATTGCGCGACAGTTTCATACAAATTATCAATCAATATATATTGACGCATTTGGGTGAAGTTGTTTCGAAAGTAATAAACATTGAAATACAACGTCAATTGGCGCCAATGTTTGCCGCAAAGTTGGATCATCTGCAACAGCAAATACAGATTGATGTTGGTCAAAAGTTGACAGCATTTGATTTGATGTTGAAGGAAAATATTGCGCAAGTTTGCAAAAGCAAGGTAAAATGCTTATTTAAATGTTGTTAAACAGCTTTCTTTAGTGCTTAGTGTGAGTACTTATTTACATATTTACTTTTTTGCAGAACATTATCGACACTTTTGGCAAATCGGTGTTGGTTGGCGTACAAGGCAGCCTACAGGCAGCATTCATTGAATCCATGTCCAGCAGTTTAATACCGGCTTATGAGAAGTCATCGCAAAATATGTTTAGGCAATTGCACGATGCGTTTATTGATGGCATTAAAGAATGTATGTTTGCTGCACGCACAAAAGCAAATAGATTTAAAATTTGGGATGGGCTTTCGATTAAGGAAGCATGCCCAGAGAAAAATCACTTTTTCAGTGGCTTAGATGGGCTCACACATATCGCAAAACTGAAATCAAAACTTGCCGTAGGCTTGTGGTTTATGAGATATTTGTTGTTAAAGTTGGTTGGTTCCACAGATATTACGTCAGAAAGAGAATTCTGCCGGCTGAGGGTTGTTTTTTTTAAAGCGCGACCGAAGGCCATCAGTATTCTACACACTTATATGCATATATGCGTGTTTTATACGGTAATAGTGTGGTTTGATGTTTTGTTTGGTAAAATTTACAACTGTAACAACAAATATCTCGCTAACTATAAGCCTGCGGCAAGTTTTGATGCCAGTTCTGAGATCTGTGAGAGCCCCTCTACACCCCTGATAAAGTATTTTTTCTCATGGCGTGCTTCCTTGTTGCAAAATTTTTCCGAAGTTTGTGCTAAATTTAATTTATACATATACATGCAACTTTTGTTCCTTTTTTTCATTCACTTCAGTTATGGAACAGTTTGATAATCATTTGCAAAATTTACAACCAATGCATGACTCCACACAGGAGGTGTTGAATGAGTTGACAGGTTTTCGTGCACATTTAAATACAATACTTGCCGATCAATTGAATGCGATCAGAGAAACAATGCTGGAAACGCGTAAGCAAGTAAAGGGTTTGGAAATTTTGCTAACACGACAAATACAAGAAACTGTGCGCTCAGAGGTTTGTTAAAAAATAAATTTTATAATAACTGTAGTAAATGTTTACATCCCCTTCTATACAGACACGTCGTTGCTTTGAGAATCAAACTGCTGTATTACGTTCACAAACAAATACGCCAGCACCAACAATGTTGTATGACATACGGGACACCATTAAATTATGGCTACAACAAGGTCAAATAAATAAGGCATTCCATCAAGCGTTGTTGGCTAATGATTTAAGCTTGGTGGAGTTTACGCTAAAACATGCCGATCATGAGGCGGTATTCACGCCAAAATGTTGCCTAGAACAGAAAGTATTACTGTCGTTAATACAACAGATATCGGCTGATATGAGTAATCACAATGAAATCAAACAAAAGTGTGTATATGCTATTTAATTTGTGGGCAAATTTTCTAATAATGTCGCATGGCACCAAAACACGAACTTTACGAGGGTATTTGAATCCGTAAACTTTAGGCGCCGGACGTAGCTAGTTTTCGAGGAATTTATTGTTAAAGTTTAGTAACTCGCCATATAAATTCGCGTAAATATATACTAAAGTTACATTATGCAGTGCTGCCATATCAAATTAATTGTTTTTATTGATGGGTTTTTGGTTATGGAGCGAAAAAAATAATCATAAAATTTGTAATTAAAAATTTCAGTAATTTTGTTACCTTTATGGTTTGTATACATATTGCATAACATCGAGTCAGAAGGGTCAAGATGCCCCTTCGAAGTATTACTCGACAATTTTTCAACCATATGGTAAAACTATATATGGTAAAAATATGTTACTTCCTGGAAACTAGGTGTACGTCCGGCACCTAAATTTAAGTAATTCAGACGCTACTTCCACTCCCCTACCATCTAGTGAAAGTACTTCTCGCGGGCGTGCGACACTATTGGAAACTCAACCCAAATTTGTGCATGTTAACATTTTAATTGTAACTGTTTTTTTTTTTTTTTTTTTTTTTTTTTTTATAAATTCCAGTTACTTAGCAGACGCTTTACTCGCCATCGATCCACAAGATCCCATTACAAGTGAACATGCGCCAAAGGTATTGCAAGAACTATTCCGTAATTGCCAACAATTCTTGACCAACCACCCGAAGAGTTCACAATGCAGTAATGTGCGCATGCTGATGAAGGCCGTGCTATCGTATAAGGATATGTTTTAATATATGGCCAATGGTGGGCCACGTGCCGCATCCGCAATGTGTGTTGCTGCTCATACAACGCCGCCAACAATGCAAAAAAAAAACAAACGCAAAGACTGGTACATTCGACAGCCCAGCTGTAGCTGTATGTAGCGCAGCCATGCTGAAAATTTGTTTTGAGTATCTATCTATTATTAGAAAATCGCTCGGCCGTATGTGAATACATAGTTCTATTCGCGAGTTAGTAGCGTTACAGCAATACATTTTGAAATTAAAAGAAAGAAAAAAATATGTAAAACCACAAAAAAAAAACATGTAATACAAAAAAAAAAAAAACAAACAAAAAAAAAACACAAAAAAACAATTGAAGCATGCAGAATTTCCTCGGAATGCACATTGCTTTAATTATTTAAGTTAAAGTAGTAGCTCTAAGCAGAAGTTTTTTCTTTTATTTTATCATTAAAAAAATCAAAATTAATATTTTTATTTTTTATTTTTATTTAATATACATACATACATCAATTTATTACAATATCTCCATTTTCTTTTTTTTTACATTATTGACTTTATCTTAAAATTAGATTAACTTTACGTGCATTAAATAACTTTTCTTGTGTCCAATATATTAAAAAAAAGAGAGCTTCTTGATGTTGCTGAAGCTGGCATTTAAAATTGTTTGTGAGTCAAAAGGCATATTAGTTTGTGAGCGCAAATAATGACAATTACTAATTTTGTAATTTTGTGTATCTATGATTTCAATTACTACTCTGTGTGTTTATTTTTTTTCGAATTTAGAACTTTAATAATAAAAAATAAAAAAACAAGGTCTACAGAGTCTGAATGAGGGCGTATTCATATAAATTACAAAGGGGAAAAAGCGTGAAGACTAGTCGCCAACTACTACCGCTAGAGCATATATCGTCGTACCATACGAAAACTGTCACTTAAAATTTCTTTTATAGAATTTCTTTTTTAAAAAATTTTGAAAGTACTAGTTTTCGTATGGTACGACGATATACATATCGTCGCTATAGAAGAAAAAAGACGCAAACTGTTTTGTTGAGGATGAAAGACGCAAACTTTTTTCTTGCAAAGAAAGACGCATTAAAAATATTTTTCGAAAGAAAGACTCTTTATTTTTTTTGTTAACGAAGAAAGACGCTTTATTTTTTTACTATAAAGAAAGACGCATTTAAATATTTTTTAGGAAAGAAAGACGTATTCGATTTTTTATTTTCTTTGTCAATATTAATGCTAATGCGTCTTTCTTCGCAGTTAATAATGCTAATGCGTCTTTCTTCGTCGAAATATATTATAATGCGTCTCTGTTTGGCGAAATATTTTTTAATGCGTCTATCTTCGTCGACATGTTTTGTAAAGCGTCTTTCTTCCCCGACATATTTTTAATGCGCCTTTTTTCGTCGGCAAATTACTGACATGCGTCTTTCTTCTTCCGGAGCGACGATATATTCAAATAATAAAAAAACGAAAAAAATAACTAAAAAAAAACCACTAAACAAAAAATGCTACAATAGATCATAAAATCGTGCATCTAAACGAAATCATTATTTTTTGATTTGTTAATTTTAGTTTGTTTGTTTTTTTGTAGAATATTTACAGTTCAGTTCGCTTCTTTGCCAATTAATCGAAATCGAAATCGAGTTTAATTAAATCGGTTGTTTTTTTTGAAGCTGTTTCATGTGGTTCCGTTTGGAAAGGTACAAAAAAAAACAACAAAAAAGTGAAAAATATTAAATTGGAAAAAAAAAATATAATAAAACACATTAAAAATACACAATCGCATCCAAAGCTTGTTGTTGTTGTTTTGTTGTGTCAGATGATTTCAAGGTTGAGGCAAACAGGTTCCATCTCCACAGCAGCGTTTGTATGTTTGTATGTATGTATCTGCATAAGAGCATTTATTGCATTTATATCTTCAGTTAAGAGTATTCACTGACTTCTGTGTAAATTTAGCAGAAAATTTCAATTAAAAATTTATGCTATAATTATTAGAAATAATATTTTAATTATTATATATATGTACATATTATGAAAGTTGGCATCCTCAGTTTAAGCTACTCTGTCGTTAATTTGATATAATTTTTTTTATATATATTTACACGAACTAAAATTAAAATTTTTGCTTCATTGATTTATCGTGACTCCTTTCACTTTAGCTGATCCATTAGCGACATCAAAAAATAAATAAATCAAAGAAAACGTGATACTGTTGCTGTTGCTAACAAGTGATTGCCTGTTAAAACAAAAGTAAAAAATAAGACCTTGCTCACCTACGCAAAAATCTAAAATTTATGTGCGTATGTAAGTATTTAAATAAAATACCCACTAGGCGGATTTGTGAGGTGATGCGATTTTTTTTTCATGCCACGATACTTGCTTTTGTTAGATATAACGCAAGTACTCCTAAAGTATGTTGAACGGCACGTACAAATTGAGCACATATAATTTCTTCACTGACTAAAGTAGGAGTTAAGAAGAGTAAGACGAAATAGAAAAGTTTCTACGAAGGAAGTACATAACAAAGTTAGGTGGTCGGCAGCTGTATATTCAGCACTACAATACTGCTACGATTCATGCTGAATACCTAACAGGAATATAATAACGACCATATGAAAAAAGCATGCGGTATGGAATGAAAGCCCGAAGCTTTCGCTTCATTGCTTTTTTTACTATATAAAGTCATTCATACGAAGGCGGCCACCGTCGTGCGATAGTCATGAAAGTTGTTATCTTCCCTAAAATAAATGTAATGAGCAAAGTATTGATAACACTGGATCACAAAATGAAGTTTGTTGTCTGTACTTTGGACGAGACTATCCTATCTATATGTAAAATCGGTCGCTGATTCCGAAAATCGGGCTCATTTTTAATTCTATGGGACGGTTTTTGAGATATCGACAATTTACCGTTATTTGGCCAATGGCTCCACTTAATCCTGTATAACTCTTTAACGCAGTGAGCTATCTTCCTTGGGGTGAAAATAGACGAAAAAATAATTAAATTTCCTTTTCACGGCTCTTAAAACATTTTGCCCTAACTCTTATAGTTTCTGAAATATTGACGATTGAATTTGAATTTTTTTGATTTTTTACGATTTTTTGAAGAAAAAATTTACTTTGTCAGGCAATATCTTTAAAACCAATGTCTTCACCTTCGGTTTTACTCCTTTACGTGAAGCTCCATTCTATTGGGAAAAAGATATAAGCTATCAACGAAAAAACTCCATGGTAAAATGGAAAAGTTTTAGGCGATCAAGTAAATACAGCCAAGTCGCACAATGCCTCTACACGGGTATATTCTATCAGAAATATCTGGCGAAATTATTTTTTTTTCTCATCCGACAAATCTTATAGATATCGGACCGATTTCGTACAGATATTCCAAAATATTTTAAATTGTTTTCCTACCAGAAAATTTCTATTTTTCATCACTTCAATTTTGAAAAAAAAATTTTGTAAGCTGAGCTCATCTGCTGGAAATATATGTAAGTAATAACAATTGTTGTGTAAGAAAATAAAGAAAATTGCAATAAAATTTTGCTCGTACATAGGTTTTCTCAATTTCCAGAAAGCGGCACAAAAATTTGAATTACTAACAGAACTCAAATCCGAACAGGATATTAACGCCGAACCTTGGCCATACGATGCTGTCCTTTATCAACCCTACGAAGAAGTATAAATCTTGCTACCCGAAAAAGCCAGTTGCTTTTCCGTTAAAACCTTCCTGAAAATGTGCGAACTCCTATTCGAAGTGCGTGTGTGTGCCAATTCTGAATTCATGTCACCCAATGGCCACATGAAAAAATTGTCATAATTGCGTGGAGGTAATTTCAGTTTGGCCGAGTTCGAACCGATTGAGGCATTTGTCGAAAACAAAGGTGCAGCATTGGGTCAATGGCGAAGCGTGTGAGAAGCATTTTAAATATGATGTATTGTGGAACGATCCTCCGTCATCCCTTGTCAAGTTTGTCTCCAAACCAAACTTGACAAGGGATGACGGAGGATCGTTCCACAATACATCATATTCCTACCCTGTCGGAAAAACAAGCAACCAAAAAGCATTTTAAATATAATAGATCTTACACTAAGTACCGATGTATACCTACATACATACATATATATGTACTTATATATATCTATGCAAATTAATTTTTACATATATAATAAATAATTACAAATTAATTAATTTGCTACTACATGTACATATCGACGGCTGAGAATAAGATCGCCCTATTTCAAAAATTGTTTCAAAAACGCCCTATTTGAAAAATTGTTTCAATAACGTCCTATTTCAGATTTTGCTTCAAGAACGCCCTATTTGAAAAATTGTTTCAATAACGTCCTATTTCAAATTTTGCTTCAAAAACGCCCTTTTTCAGAGAAAATTCCATATATATTTCTCTGAAATAGAGCGTTTTTGAATAATTGTCTGAAATAGGACGTTATTGAAAAAATTTTTCAAATAGGGCGTTCTTGAAGCAAAATCTGAAATAGGACGTTATTGAAACAATTTTTCAAATAGGGCGTTTTTGAAACAATTTTTGAAATAGGGCGATCTTATTCTCAGCCGTCGATATATGCATGAAAATTCTTGAAATATCTGTATCGTCAGATTCTTCTTCAAATAAATCAGAAATTCTCACGATTTTTCTTCAGATATCTGTTAGATATCGATCTGATTCGTCGGCGAATATATCAGAATTCTGCACGATTTTCTTCAGATATCTGTTAGATATCGATCTGATTCGTCGGAAAACAAAGAATTTCCCCCCATTGTTCGTTCAGAAATCTGATAGATATCTGTACGAATCGTCAGTAAAAAAATAAAGAATTTCCCAAGACATGTCTGTAAGAATTCCTGTCAACGTCTTCATACATTTCTCTTGAAGAAGTCATACAGAAATCTTATTGATTTCGGAGTTTTTTGCCGACAATCTGATAGAAATCTAACAGATTTCGGGTAAAATTGTTAGCTGGGTGGGTACCAGAGCTGTGAAAAGCTGCAATCATTCGTCCCAGCAATCATTGATTGTTCTTCCAATTTTATTGCAATGAAAATTTATTGCAGTTTTTTGATTGTAAAAGTTGCAATTTGAAATAATTTGTGTTCCATAAATTGCAATAAACATTTATATAAAATTTTTGATTGTAAAATAACTACAATAAGCAATAATTTACCTTCCATTTATTGCACTAAATGTTTATTGAAATTTTTGGGGATCAAGTTCATTGCAATAAAATTTATTGAAATTTTTTGATTGTACAAATTTTCAATACAATAATTTACAAAAATTTCATTGCAATAAACATTTCTCATAAATCATTTTCATTGTAAAAATTACAATAGCAATAATTGTATTGTAATAAATTTTCATCGTAAATCATATTGATTGAAAAATGGTTGATTGCAAGGCTTGCAATAGCAATCATTTTCCTCATAACTTTATACGAATGTATTGGGACTGATGAAAGGCAAGCGCTTGGGTAATTCGAGCAATACCCGGCATTCATATAACACGGCTTGCGCGTAATAACCCATTTCCCGGGTACATATGTATGTATGTACATTAGGGTGTCCTTAAAATCAGATTAGCGATTTTCTTCGATCTCACCCCCTACATCGTTAACAGCATGATCAAAGATACCATAAATAAATTTTGGTCCCGATCGGAGACGGTTAAGGGGTGTCGCAAAGGGGTAAATGTTTAGATAACCATATGGGATCCCGGGCGACACCCTTTAACCCTCTCCTATCAGGACCAAAATTTATATTTGGTATCCTTGAGTACAAGACTATCGACTTTGACCATTAGATAAAAAAAATTAATTAAATTTTTTGGTCTTTATATGGTAGTCTGAACTTTGACCCCTCTGCGACAACCCTTAACCACCTCCGATCGGGACAAAAATTTGAATTTAGTATTTTGGAGTACAGGACAATCGATTTGCGCATTAGATATGCAAAAAACTAAACTTAAATTTTTGAGCCTCGATAGAGTTTTCTGGAGTTTGGCACCTGTGCGACACCCCTTAACGGTTTTCGATCGGGACAAAAATTTATATGTGGTATCTTAGACTATATTAGCATCGACCTAGGGGGTGAGGTTGAGAAAATATGCTATGTACCCTAATGTGCATATTGGCACACGGTACAGATAATATTTGCAGTCGTCAATTTGTATAAAGTCTAGATGATAAGATGATGAGAAAGAGGTTGAGGGTGCGGATGGGTATAAGGATAAAGATATGGATAAAATTGAACATGAGGATGGGGATAAGTATATATATATTTATGTTAAACAACCATACATATATATGTATGACAGTAATGAGATATCCGGGAGTAAATGAAAAAGCAAATGGTACAAAAATAAATATATATGCTTATCCCCATCCACACCCTCATCCTCTTTCTCATCATCTTATCATCCAGACATTATATGTACATATTGAAGACTGCAAATATTGCCAGTACCGTGTGCCCGGCAGCATCCAATATGTACATAACTACGTACATATGTATGTACCCAGGACATGGGTTATTACGCGGCTACGCGTGTGATATAAGTGCCGGGTATTACTCGCATTACCCAGGCGCTTGCCTTTCATCAGTCCCAATGCATTCGTATAAAGTTATGAGGAAAATGATTGCTATTGCAAACCTTGCAATCAAACATTTTTCAATCAAATTTGATTTACGATGAAAATTTATTACAATACAATTATTGCTATTGTAATTTCTACAATGAAAATGGTTTACGTTTGAAGTTCATTGCAATGAAAAATTTTGTAAATTATTGTAATGAAATGATTTACGAAAAAAGTGTATTGCAATTAAATTTTTTTAAATTATTGTAATTGTAATTTTTACAATTAAAATGATTTACGGTCAAAGTTGATTGCAATGAAACTTTTGTAAATTATTGCAATTCTAATTTCTGAAATCAAAATGATTGATGGTGAAGGTCGATTGCAATAACATACTTCTAAATTTTTTAAATTTGTATTTTTACAATCAAAAAATTTACTAGCAATATGATTTACAATCAAAGCTGCTTACAATAATATACACTTTTTATGATTGCAATACAATCTGATTGCAGCTTTTTACAGCTCTGGTGGGTACATATGATACATACATGCATGCATATGTACAGATAAGCAGATCATCGTGATTCCTTTTACTATCTTTATTCAATGTATGAAGATAGTGCTAGTCTTCCATGAACTGTCAATATCCCATATAGGAAACCATGCCCTATCTAATACGTAAAAAGCGAACATTTTTAGGCTAATTTGATCTCATAAAAATCATAGTAGAAATGGTAGTTATGACTCTTTTGAGCAAAAATCTAAAAAGGCTTGTTGTACCAAGATCCGCCATGGTCTTCTTTTAATTGACGCGTAACCGTCTAGACGATTTTGGCCGAGTGCAATAAAGCGCATCAGCTATTTCTGTTTCGGGCAGCATGGCGCCATTTTGAAATATCAACGGAGGCAGCATCGCTGTCCACCTGATCATTCCAACGCAGTGGAGGTCTGCCTAGTTTCATGGTCTGCCATGCCAAAATTTGATATAATTATAATATATTAATATAAGATAGTAAATGTTTCGGCGGTGCTCTTTCTGATGGAAAACAACATTTTAGTCGATTTTAGCAAATGTTCTAGCGCCATTCAGAAAAATGTAAAAAGGCAAAGACCATAGATTATTAGAAAGTGTTAACTGAATTTGGATGACAAAAAAAAAAGAGTGGATGGGAAAATCCCAGCTTCGACATCCGTCCATCTACTTATAATGAATTTTTTTACTTCTATGGCCCGTTGTCCTTTCCCCATCCTCGTCTTAAGCCTATTGATGCTAACTACGGTAACTGCTTCAGAGCAGTAAGTGGCGGATTGCTTTAATGGCGTTTTACCGCGGTTTGAAATCTTGGATGGTTCGTGAAAGAACTTAAAAGGGAAGTAAGAAAATAAGCATTAAAGCATTAAACCCAAGGGCTCTAATTTAACGCCGAAACATCTAAGATTCTTCGATTGTTCCAATTCATTTTAAAAGAAAATTAAATAAAAAAGTTATAGATATGTACATTTTGCATTAGCTTTAAGAATTACCATACTTATGTACATATATATGTACATTAGTGTGGTCCTTAGAAATCAAATTAGCGATTTTCTTCGGTCTCATCACTTAGATCGGTAAGAGCCCGGACAAAGATATCCCATCTCCGATCGGGATCAAAATTTATATTTGGTATCTTCGAGTACATATATTAGCATCGACCTAAGGAGTGAGATTCACGAAATATTATATACAATTTTACTCCATACATTTGGGGACCATCCTAACGTACATATATACTTAAAGCCATTGACATATCTATGTATTCATGTTAAATTAAATACGTACTACTTGCAATATCAATTTCCGTCAATCAGTAACGCATTTTTATATGCCAACTTTCCACGCTTCTTTGGCATATACTTGCCTATTGCCTCTTTATACGAGTACCACTTCAAGGCCCGTAAAAATTATGATTTTAATAAAGAAAATTAGTTGTGGCAATTTCATAACAATTTGCAGTGGAAACCCAAAAATTAATGAGCGCGCCTCGAATTAGGAAGAGAAGCTCGACCATAAAACTCGTTAGAGTTATAACAACGCCATTGTATTATATACGCATATACATCCATATTATATTACTTATACATAAATGCCCTTGCTTGGTGCAGCTTAAATTAAGTAAAGCATTCGAATTTTATAATACATAATTAAATATGCAAAAAATATAAAAAAGATATTAAAATATTTAAAAAGTACATAAAATATAAAAATATCCAAAACAAGTACAATAAAAAAAATAGTCTTTTGGAAACAGTTTCAAAAAGGAAAATATGTACCTATATAAAAAATGTTTATGCAAATTTAGAAAATTTCTAAATCTATGCAAATATGCAAAGTAATAATTTATGTTGAATTTAACAATAGAAACTATTAAACTAATAACTTTTGTTTCTTTTTTTTGCCTTGAAAAAAATAACAAGAATTTCATATTTCTCGTTTTCTGAACGCTAAAAAAGTATTAAAACAAATTCAACAACAATTAACAGCAATAGTAGCAGTTACATAGATATAGCATTTTCAGCTCAAATGAAACGTTTTTCAAGTCAAGTGAAACTTTTTATAACTCAAGTGACACTTTTTCAAGTCAAGTGAAACCTTTTTCAATGGAATTTAAACCTTTTTCAATTGAAATTAAACTTTTTTCAAGTCAAGTGAAACTTTTTTGAACCGAAGTGAAACTTTTTTTCAAGCCAAATGAAACCTTTTTCAACTGAATTTAAACCTCTTTCAATTGAAATGAAGTTTTTTCAATTTCATTACCATTGAAAAAGGTTTAATTTCAATTGAAAAAGGTTTAATTTCAATTGAAAACGGTTTAAATTCAGTTGAAAAAGGTTTCACTTGACTCGAAAAAAGTTTCACTTGTGTTCAAAAAAGTTTCACTCGACTTGAAAAAAGTTTAATTTGACCTGAAAATGCTATAGTTACATATTTCGAGAAAAGCTATTTCTTCATCAACAGACTACTTTTTGGAGATGACTTTGAACATAACATGAATTTATTTACATATGTAAATATATTTAATTGCCATATTTGCATTAAGTTCTGAAGTAAAAATTGTCCATGATTCAATTTTGTTTCTTAAAATCAAACCTTATATACGTTACCTGCTCTTCATGTGGCATCCCTTTTAAATGCAAAACGGCATGCGACGCCACTGACAACCACTCTTCATTGGCAAAAATAGCCGTTTCCTTTTTATTCCTTTATTTTTTACATACAAATCACCTTGATTCTGAACTGGCATATATGTACATATGTATGCCTAAAGCAAATAGTAAGGACAAAAATCAAAACGGTCAAAAACCTCTCAGCGATTTCAGTTAAGCGCAACCTTAAGCACTTGTCATTTAACGCATGTAGGTGCATATATGTATGTATGTATGTCTATAAGTATGTTTTATGTGTTTATTCTTAGTATTTTTGGAATTTTGTAAAACCAGACATTTCAAAAAGTTACAATTTAATTTTAATGCCTTTACTTGCCTGCTTATTTATACGTATGTATGTATGTAAGCATTTCGGCTTAAGTAGAAAATTAAATTTTTGCATTAAGAGTTACGCAGCCTCCATCGTTGGTAAATTCACGGCCGGCAGATGCTAAAATTTAGTAAATGATTTAATTGGGATTAAAGGGCGTATTCACCTCTTGGCGATTCACCTCGTCTTGTATTAACTGTTTGCAGCTTGCTTGCTTGCTTGTGAATCATAATATAAATATTCAGTTAGTATAAATAAGTAATTTTTGGAAAATAAGAATTTTTTGAAGTTCTATTTACTTAAAAAAGATTATTAGTCAATCACATAAAAACGCGCAACGAATTTAATAAATAAATTTAAAAAAAAATATAAAAAAAAAATTTAAAATCGCTCTGAACCGGCATTTATGTTTAATTTGCTATTTATTATTTTTACTCATCACTTCCTGCTTGCGCATTTTTTTTTAATTCTTAAAATATTTTTGTGCGTTTGTAGCGGCAATTAAAAAGTTCAAAGTTGTTTATTATGCACATATGTACATGCATATATATTTATCATATACAATTAAATATTTTGCTAATAGTATTTTTTTTCCTTTTTTCCAATAATATTTTGCCCTCTTACTCATGTACATATTCACTTGAAATGCTTTGGAGATGTCTCGCTTTTTATGCTGACCTTGCGAATTTTTTGTAATGGAAATGCGAATGATTAAACTTTTTATATAAATATGAGAAATAAAATACATTGAATGTTTTACAAACCAAGAAAAAAGAAACAAAAAACAAAACACGCAAAATGCCTAATGAAAACACGCAATAAATACCTAATTCAATTGCGACAGCCAAACACCCAAACAGCCGAACTGTCAATAACTATTTGTCCATTCGCATATTAATTTTGCGCGTGATTGAGCCATTTATATTTTTATATTTTTTTTTGTTTGCAACTTTGAAGTAAGTAAATGACAAGCAAATTGGATATCATACTTCAATCGTGAAATTTGTTGCGATTCGCTGCATAGCATATTTTGTTGCAAATGAACCGATCAATTGTTGCTGTTTATTTTACTTTATAAATGAACAAAAACTAAAAAAATTGGCATAAAATTTAATAATTAGCACAAGGAATAAAATAATATATGTATACATAATTATGAGATTAATTATATAAATATTAAAATGGTTTTAAGCAGAATTTAATTGCGTCGTCATATCTACGATCGTCATCGGAAGTTATTAGTTGGTTCATCGTTATTCTTTTTATTGCTTTTTAATTAACTGTTGTTTTTTTTTATTGATACATTGACTATTTCCGAAATTTATAAACATAAATACATATATACCTACATATGTATAGGTATGCATAAGTATTTGCCAAATATTTGAAAGCAGATGCGCCAAAAGTGTTTGTTGTTTGAAGCCGGAAGTTTGCCGCTGCTACTTGACACTTGACAGTCTGCAGTTGATGGCACGAAAAATTGAAAAAAAAAAAGCCAAAATAGCACCGAAATGCAAAGCATGCGAAAGGCAATAAAGTAATTAATAATGCAAAATGGTAACAATTGAACCAGGAAGCTGCCAGTTCCGCTTAATTTAATCATAACGCATGTCGTACAGGTTGGGCAAATAGACATAGAGATAAAGTAGAACTCTGACACTGCAAAACTATGAAACTGTTCATAAAGATTTCAAGCTCTGACACTGCAAAACTATGAAACTGTTCATAAAGATTTCAAGCTCTGTATTGTGGAACGATTTTCCGTCATCCCTTGTCAAGTTTGGTTTGGAGACAAACCGGTTTCGGCTAATATGCGCCATCTTCAGTGTCTTCTTTCGTTCAAGCTCTCTTATCTACACATATCAACAAAAAGAATCTTAGCATAAAGCTTCAAATCAATATAGCCATTAATGGATACAAACAGGTAGAGCTTAATTTAGAATATCGACTTTGCCTTTGAGAAATAGAGGTTTGTATGTTGAAAGATTCTTGTATGTACGAACAAATCTTATGAGCGAATTTATAATGTCATCAGCATGAATTAGTATGTAAATGTTTCATGCATAGAAACATACACCCTTATTACGGTTGTCGTCGTCGACACTCACTCGACGGTGTCGGCGACGACTTATCAAAATCGGTATTACGTATGGTAAAGTCGATAACTTGTGACAACTATCGAAACATATTTGGTATCAGCTAAGTCGACGTCGACGGTCACTAGTTGCCATTTTCGTCGACGCTGCGTTGAATGGTGACACGAAGAAAATTTAGTATGTATGCATTTTTGTTTTTAAAATTTTATTACGGGAGTGTTAAAATTAGTAGAACTAACATTCGCAGAATATTTCCTGGTTATTTCATTGAAAAATTCCCACTAGTTTAAAAATAAATTCGGTGAGCGCACATACCGAAGCCGACAAAAAGGTTTTCAATGGGGTACGATCAGTGGCGTAGCTAGAGAATTTTTCGGGGGGGGGGGGGGGGGGGGTCACAGCCAATGTAAAAAATTTACCAAAATTAAAATTACCAAAAAAAAAACTACAATTTTTTTTACAAATGATAAAAATCGCTAGCTTAGAATGCAAATTGTGTAAGTCCTTTTTTAAAACTTTGTAGGAGACACAAAAAACAAAAAAGAAAAAAAATTCGAAATGAACAAAAATTTCTGTTCATATAAATATTTTGGACTTACACAATTTTTTTCGATTTTTGGACTTACACAATTTGAGTATCACTGGGTAACAACGAGTAGAAATATGATAAGTATCTCAGACTTGTTTAGCGCGGTGCGTATTTGATTTTTCTGGCGTTCTACCTAAAAATACACTTTTTCATAAAAGTGGACTTACACAGTTTGCACTCTAAGCTAGTGAAATGTAATTTTTTCAGACTATAATTTAACATTTTAGTACACAAATATCGCTTATAATACATATATCAAACTCTTAAGGCCCTTGGCCACTTAAAATCTGGAATGTTAAGCAGTGTATACATTAGATGAGTTTTTTTTTAGATATTCTCTCCGGCACCGAATATGAAAATAGGATGTTTTAGAGTGAGTAAACTGAAAAAAAAATTTCACTTTTCCAAAAACTGGATGGAGCTACACCGAAAACCGCGCAAATTCCCAGAATTTCAAGGTATGTTTAGATTTATGTCTGAAAAAAGTTAGGATTTTGCACAAGAAAAAAAATTGATACCCACCCATACGAAGAATTAACCGCTAAATCGAATGGCATATTCAGTTTTTTGGTACACTACCCAGGGATGGTGATAACGCGGCCTAAAGTGACCATTTTCTTTTTTTTTCTCATGAATCTTCAACTTCTTGCCCTATACTCTTCCCGAAAGCGAACGTTATTTTTTAACTAAATCACACGGTAGGCTGCGTTATTTAATGCGCTTTTCAGAAATGTATAGCTATTAAAAATCGAATAATATTTGGATGAGTTCATCAGGTTTAAGTGAAGTAAAGTCGGGTATAAAAGGGTAACATACCTTAAAATTTCTCAATTTTTTTTTAAATTTTGCTCTTGAAGACGGTTTTTTGGGTTATTAGTGATTGTTTTATTTTGTTGGATAACTCCAGAAATGTAAAAAAAATTTGGAAGATCGAGACCGTGGATAGCGGAAAAAACCGTGGCCCCGGATGGCGCCAAAATATTATTGGGCAATATTGGTATCAAATTAAAGGTCTTAACTAGGGCTTGCATATGGAACTTATTACATGCCAATTTCTTAGCCAATTTCTGATATACTGGCGAATAAGTGGTCCAGGATGACTACAGAATATTTTAAAGGATATCGGCGACATTTGAGTCTAATTTTTTACTTATATGTGTCGAAACGGTGGACACAGCAAAATGGATTGACTTTACATTAAAGTCCTAGGTAAAATCTTTATTTTGATACCCATATTGCCCACAAATGTTTTGGCACCATCCGGCTCAACTTTTTGTCCGTTATCCGCGGTCTCGGCCTTTCTATTTTTTTTGCATTTGTGGAGTTATCCATCCACATAAAACTATCACTTAAAACCCAAAAAACCGCCTTCAAGAGCAAAATTGTTAAAAAATTTAAGAAATTTTAAGATATGTTACCCTTTTATACCCGACTTTACTTCATTTAAACTTGATGAACTCATCCAAATTTTATTCGATTTTTAATAGCTATACATTTCTGGAAAGCGCATTAAATAATGCAGTTAACCGTGTGATTTAGTTAAAAAATAACGTTCGCTTTCGGGAAGAGTATAGGGCAAGAAGTTGAAGATTCATGAGAAAAAAAAGAAAATGGTCACTTTAGGCCGCGTTATTACCTTCCCTGGATAGTGTACCAAAAAACTGAATATGCCATTCGATTTAGCGGTTAATTCTTCGTATGGGTGGGTATCAATTTTTTTTCTTGTGCAAAATCCTAACTTTTTTCAGACATAAATCTAAACATACCTTGAAATTCTGGGAATTTTCGCGGTTTTCGGTGTAGCTCCATCCAGTTTTTGGAAAAGTGAAATTTTTTTTTCAGTTTACTTACTCTAAAACATCATATTTTCATATTCCGGTGCCGGAGGGAGGATCTGAGAAGGTTTAAAGAATCCCATACAAAAAAAAACTCATCTAGTATACATATGTGTGAGTGTCGGGTGATTGACCCAAATATCTGAAAGATTTGATTCTCATCAACGTGAGCCCGACAACAAGAACGTGTAGCACGACGACTGCCGATTGCACTAACACACACAAAAAAACTCACACATACACACTGCTTGACATGCCAGATTGTCAGTTGCCAAGGGCCTTTAACTATACTTCAAAAGTAAGTCTCATATTCTCTTGTGGAAATCTACGCGCATAAGATTTTCAAGTTTTATGCGCCCAAAATTGAATTTTGTAAAATTGTTACAATTACAGAAAAAAACATACCCACATATTGGAAATAGAATGGGGAACAATAATTCATCGCTTTTTTCCCGACCCCATACTCTGCACTTGCCCCAGATGGTCGTAACTTAGCATATCTGAAGTTATTTTTTTTTTGTTTTTTTCTTACATATTTTTAAGTGCTAGTTTCAACTTGAATATTTATTATTTAAAGCATTTCATTTAAGTAATCGTGATGAATCCTAAAGGTTCAAGTAGTCATTAACACTTTTCAATAATATCCTTGGTTTCCAATAACTCTAAGTTTATAGTTTTAAGCTTTTAAAGTTGGGATATTTAAAAAAAAATTATCACTCTTTTTCATGTTAAAAATTGGTTTTGTTATGTTGCTCTGTCAGACTCAATCAAATTAACCCTCGGTTATGATATCTAGTACAATTAGTAGTTAGCCGACAAAAAATTACGTCGCACAAAGCCGCACTTCACTACTAGATACAGGGTTTTTCATATGTACCTTCAATAATTTTCTTTTTCTGCTTTATATTTAATTTTAATGTTTATATTTCTAACGCATATCTTGGTTAATGTAGGTGATGCTCGAAAGTAACCCAGATATTTAGCAGCGATTATTGTCAACTTTTTAGGCAGCGTTTTTAGTATTTCCAATTTTTCAAAGTTAAGGAAGTACTTATCATAAAAAGGGGCTAAGAATTATAAAGCTGCATTTTTTAGAAGATTTTTGAGTATGCAATTTTGCAGCTCATTCAATTGTAATATAATAATATGCAACATTCAACTTTTTGAAAAATTTCATTGGCTTTTCGGAAATTTTAATTGGAACGGTCTCACGTACATATAACACAAACACCCTACAGAAAAAAATTACTAAAATCGCCGGAAATTTTTACAGTATTGAGAATAGCACTTTTTACACTAAAATTGGTTGGCTACATAACAGTACACTTAGAAATCTCCTCAAAATCTTCTATAAATTCTGGCCGCGCTTTGAAATTTTTAATCCACTTTTAGAAATTTCTACGATTTTTCGAATTTTTTCCATAAGCTTAGAAATCCTGCTTAAGGCGATTTTTATTGAAAAATTGTTTACATTTTTAAACGAAAATAAGAGAGTCAAATTTTCGACAGAACTGTTTGAAATAAATTTAAAAACTCTGGCGTATGATTTTTTTTTTGAGTCACTGTATATATTTTTCAATAAAATCGACTTTTAACTAGAGCCCTAGATACCCGGGTATCGAGCAATTCGATCTGATCGTTTTTGTTTGAAGCCCGTTTGTTGTTCAAATGCCCGTACAAACATTCGAGCATTCGAGCTTAAAAACAAAAAAAATGTGTATCGGAAAAACAAAAATAAAAAAAACTACATATAAAGAAAAAAAAAAAATTAACAAAAGAAAAAAACAAACTTCAAAATACCCGAATTGTTCAAATGCCCGTACAAACACATGGTATAAAAAATACAGGTATGTGCATTGCCATTTTGACGCTGTCTTTTTGATTAAAAAGCAGATTTTTGAAGTTTAATCTTATGTCAGTTTTGGAGTATAGCGATGCCAGACTTTTATTTTTTGAATGCGTAGATTTTTGTTTGAAAGTTTGGGTATTTCAGGAATCAAAGGACAGAAAGAGAAAGGGCACTAGTGAGCAGATTTATGGAACTTCCGGTAGCTCCTCTTCGCTCACTCCACAAATCTTCACCCACTCTCCACGAATAAAGGGTATCGTCGGAAATTGGAAAAATTTTATATCACCGTCTTTGCAGCCATATTTGGTATTATTGCACCGCGGAAATAAGCAACTCATATTGTTAAAATCTAGGGTACATATTTTTTTGTAATTGGATTGGACATATACACATACATACATATATAGACTGAAATGCTCACTTGGTATGGTGGTGTACATACATATCGTCGTTTAAAGTGCAAAGCCGCGTGACATTTTTGCCAAAAATGAGATTTCATCAAAAATACATTCCTGGCGTCCATCCCCATCCATTCATGCAACAATTTTCAGATTCACACAACGCAGTTCCAAATAATGACACAGTTTCAAAACCGCTTTTTTTAAGGAAATTTTTCGAACCAATACCGCGAATAATAGGTGTTATTGCTTTATAACTGTACTGTAATGTTCTAAAGTTGATTATACACGAAATGGATTATAACTTTGCTTTATTGAAGAAAAGCCTGCAAAACCGCCTATACGTCACTATTGAACAAAATAAAAGACGCAAAACCGCTTATAAATACATAAGTAAGCCAATAACTGCACATTTAACTGTTTTTCGCCAAAATGATATTTGGATTAAGAATATAATCCAAAAATCTACCTTGGTTTGGATGTGGGTTTGCAAAATTCCGAACCGTTTTGAATTAAAACAGTTTTTACTGTTTTATATTTAGAAAAAATCAGAGGAGTTCAAATTTCGATGACACGATATCGATTAATTTCCCTCCATACAAATCGCCCCGGCCTAACATGCATATCTTAATATGTACGTAAATAGAAGTAACTATACAACAAGTTTGCCAGTTTACAACATATACACACATACATGTGTACATACATATATTTATCTACATATTATGTATGTATGTACATAAATACTATCAATAACATGATGTGCACCTTGTTTTGCAGAAAGAAACATAAATTTTGGCAAGCATGTTAAGAGTTCAAGCGGTCAGCCCTTTTTCGTTTCTTCAGTTTTTGTTTCCAGCAAAATAAGTAAATACAATTCTTTTTTATTTAATTTTTATAAAAGTTTACACAATGGGCCGTATTAAGAAACACCAAGCAAATGCTTTTATTTAAGATTTAAAAAATTTGGCAATAATTTGTATGAACCAAATTTCAAAATTTGAGTAAAAGGTCTGAAATCTTAAGCAAAAGCAAATGCTTGGCTTTTATTAATATGACCCAATAACGACATATAACATAAACTTGCGCAATAACGCACCGCTAGCATCAGAAGCCTTCGTCTGGAAATAAATAAAAGAATTATAAATAAGAAAAAAAGGTTAAAAAATCGATAAGTTGATTGCATCACAAATTTTATGTTATAAAATGCTGAATTTTGTCATCAGTTCTATATCCGCTGTGGTGCAGTGGGTAGAGTGCTCGCCTGCTATGCCAGAGTTCTCGTGTTCAAACCACGGTCCGAGCAAAACATCAAAACAATTTTTCTAATTAGTAAAAAAACCAATTATTGGGTTTTTTAAGAGCGGCGGTCACCTCTCGGCAGTGGGTAGCATACCCTCCGAGAGTATTTCTGCCATGAAAAAGCTTCTCACAAAAAATGCATTCGCCGTTCGGAGCCGGCATAAAACTGTAGGTCCACCCAATTAGTAGGAAAAACAAAAAGGAGCACACCTCGAATTGGGAGAGAAGCTCGGCCATAAAACTCGTCAGAGTTATAATAGCGCCATTGCATTATTATTATATCTATATCTACTATATTAAGGTGGTCCTTTTACATTAACCTTAAATAGTGAAGACGTTTATAATTCTCTTGTCTAAAACTTTTTTCCCAGCACTTGCTTTTTTGTTGGGCAAAACCAACATTGTAAGCAATCAACGTCTTTTTCGAGAAAAATAAAAGTTGCTCTTTATTATAATAGATTCGGCTAAAAAAAATTCACACAAAAGCACGTACTTCCTACAATCTCTCTGAGGCCAACTGTAAATATTTTCCGCATCTTCGAAGATTTATTTTATGGGTTTTATTCTGCTTTGCCCTAATAAAAAAACATATTTACTTAATTTCTGCAATGAAAAGTTTACGATCACAAATTTCTCACCATAGCAAAATGCATACATACTATGTAATTCTTACCTTACTCATACTGTTGCCCTTATTCAGAGGCATGAGAAGCTTAGTTATGTGAATGGGATTTTGCGAATGTGTATATTCAGGAAAAACATACATACATATACATATATGTACGTATATTACATCAATAATTACCACCTATACCGTCTATTAAATTAGATGAGTAAGTATCGACTATAAATGAATTTGTAGGCCAGCTTAGATGAATGCGATCAGCCGTCAACATTTATTAGCACGATTGTGTTGGGCTTTTACGTGCTGATACAAAAACATATATATGTGTATATATATATGCATGTGTACATAAATATGTTCGTATGTACAGAAATATATTCACGCGTCATAAATTTGTGAACGTCCGTCTATATACAAAAATAAGTTTGTATGCATTTTTGTGCATTGTATTGTTGTTTTTAGTGCAGTAAATTTTCATTAGCAAAGCTACTTTAAAGTTAAATTACTAGCTGGTCTAAACAAGTATTCAACGCCCATAGTAGGTGTGAACTTTCTTATATGCATGTATGCATATTGGTATTATTAAAAAAATAATGAAATAATGCAATAAGAAATAATAAAAATTCAAAAAGCGAATACTAAACATCTTCATGCGGATGCTGTATAAATACCTGGAAATTGATTTATCAGATATCTTCATTTAGTTAAATTTACTTTTTATACTCAGCTGTACTAGTACACAGAGTATTATAGTTTTAATCACATAACGTTGGATTGTAACAGAATGAAATAATCGAGATAGATATAGACTTATATATATCAAAATGATCAGGGTGAAAAGAGAAATCGATTGAGCCATGTCCGTCCGTCCGTCTCTCCGTCCGTCCGTCTGTAAACACTCTAACTCGCGCAAAAATTGAGATATTTTGATGAAATTTGAAATGCAAGTTGGTATCGAGACTGGGACGGTTGGTATTGAAAATGGACGAAATCGGACCATGACCACGCCCACTTTTCCTATATAGAAAAGATGGGAAATTTGGTATCTCAGTCATTAATATAGCTGGAGCGATGAAATTTTACCCACGTGTTGAGCTCAGGCCCCTATGAAGAAATATGGTGAAATTTTAGAAAATGGGCGGTGCCACGCCCACTTATTAAGGGTCAAACATGGAAAGTTTTATATGTCATAACTCAGAAACCGTTGAAGATATATCGATGAAATTTGGTATGCGTGATTTACTTACATAGGCAAACATTTGGACGGAAAAAAGTTAAAATCGGTTGACGGCCACGCCCACTTTTATATATGTATATTATAAAGTGACCTAATAAAAACATTTTAAGCCATATCTCTGTCAAATATAAAGATATATCATTGAAATTTTGTCGCATGAGTCCAACTATGGACATAAAACAAAAAACACAAAAATTTTGGAAAATGGGCGTGGCACCGCCTCTGTTTAGAAGCAGGAATATACGAGATTTCTGAGCCCATAACTCGACAAATAATTGATATATAATGACGAAACTTGGTGTGTACACTTTTATTCCTTGTGATAATACATGTTCAAAATTTTAGCAAAATCGGTTGACGACCACGCCCACTTTTATATATGGGTGTTATAAAGTGGCCCAATAAAAACATTTTAAGCGATATCTTTGTCAAATGTAAAGATAATTCATTGAAATTTTGTGGCATGAGTTCCACAATAGACCGGAAACAAAAAATAGAAAAATTTTGGCAAATGGGCGTGGCACCGCCTCTTTTTAGACAAAGGAATATACGAGATTTCTTAGCCTATAACTCGACAAATAATTGAGATATTATGATGAAACTTGGTTTATACACTTTCATAACTTGTGTTAATAGACACGCAAAAATTTATTGAAATCGGTTATGACCACGCCTACTTTTTAACAAAGATATTTCTGGAACAACCTTTGGCAATTTGTAACGTGACATCTTTGTAACTAGAAGTCAAAAAGGAATGAAATTTTGCACAAAGCATAATATTCATATGCTTAGTTGGATGACTGATAAAAATGTTGAAAATGGGCGCGGCTACGCCCACTTTATGCAGCACTCGCTTTATATAAAGTACACCGTGTTTACATCAAACGCAAGCAAACAATGAAAGCCAACAGCTGAGTATCTAATGTTCGATTCCACTCGAACTTAGGCTTCCTTACTCGTTTATTATAGCAAACTTCTTTGGTTTCCTTTGAATTTTTTTCAAAGGTAAGATAATTATATATGTACTATAACTCAACAATGATATTTTATAGGGTTTTGTTATTTGCTAGTAAATGTCAATATTGTCTTATTAAAAGACAACAATCAAATAGTCAATGAAATATGTAGTCAATCAGTGTTCTTCTTATATCGAATCACCAAGTGATTTGAAGTCATTCTCCAACAACATTTACACCAATGTAGTGGCGACAAAAGATTTGAAAAGGTAAACTTAACTGATATATGTATTAGAAACACCTTATTCATCATGCGATGCAACTGCTTGTTAGCAACATATGTATGTACATACATATAATATAACTCTTGAACAGCATCTCAACTACATACATATATGTATGCCATTCAATTACATTTAAATAGTTTGTTACAATATACATAAATGGAGATGATAAGTGCTATGAAAGGTGCTATAAAAAATTGTGCGCGATAATCATTTGTCATAAAAATTTGCATAAAATTTTTTATGTATATTAAGTACCTATGCATGTTAATACATATATGTATATTTTAAACATCTTTGCGCCCTAGCACCCTGCCACTTTAGCACATCTATTTTTACTCAACTCACTTGCGCATGTATGTAGGTATGTACATACCCGCATTTGTGGCAATTAATCATTAAATGGAATGCACTTTGAAGCCATTATATAAATTTGTACAAATATATGTTTGTACGTACATGAATCTCATTGCTGCGATAAGCTTTTCAAAGACGACAATTATTAGCTTTAATCACAGCAGCTGTTTAAGCATGAGCATTTTTTTACACTTACACATGCACATGTATCTACATACACATATACATACCTACATATATACACATTTTCTTTCTTTTTTTGTTGTTTGCTTTTCCCACAGGGTAGGATTGCGATTTATTGTGTAACGAATACAAGCTATGGCGGAAATGCGTTCCACAATACATCACATAATTTCTTCTTCAAAGCTGTAAAATACATATTGATTTTTTTTTTAATTTTAAGTAACAAATTACTTTGTTATATTCAACACATCGCATCAGAAATCAACACATCACGTGCTGCGTAATGGTTATGCTATTTCAACAAACATTAGATTAAAACAATAGATAACTGCTTGTTGTTGTTCCTTTCTTAATGCAGATCATAATAAAAATTTAATTAATTTGCCAGCATATTATATTATAGACTAGAGTGCTGCCTACTGTCGAAACTCGACAGTTTTTCTAGAAGTTTTCTTATGACTAAGGCGCAACTATATTTTTTGTATAATTGTTTGTTGTTATTGTCACTGTTACTATTTTGTTGTTGTTCCTGCTGATGCTGCTCCTTTTGTTGTTACTTTCACTGCTACACTCAGAGAAAAAGTAAGCTAAATTTCAGTATAGCGGGCTTGAATCAAGCCGAAAACGTTATGAAAGTCTGTTAAGCTCGGAAATGCCAAAATCAAGAATATATTCTTATTTTTAGGACGATATTTTTGGTAATAAAAAGCTTATATTAAGAATTTTTCAGTTTTGAAATAAGCCTATATAAACTTATTTTCAGCATTACCCATGATTGATTTGAGAATGTAAAATCTTATTTGAAGATTGTTCAACTTAGTTTTTATTTATATTTATTTTCCAATTTTTTTTTTTTAGTATACTATTTTGCTGTTGTTGTTGTTGGTGGTGGTGTTGTTGTTGTTGTCGTTAATCGTTTTCATAATTCTCCTACCTACTTCTTTCTTTCTATTTCTGCTCTTTTCTTTCCTTAATTTCTTTGCTACTTATTCTTTCTTATCCTTCTTATTTCCTGCCTTTATGTTTTTGTTGTAGTGCTTTTGCTTCCTTTTTACGTTTCTACTTCTTTGAAACTACACACCACATCCAGCCAAACATGTTCACAATTGCATAATAAGTTTGGTGAAAACGCACAAAGTGAGCTACATATGCTTGCGCATTGAGACAGCTCTGCTGTGTGCAAAAGCATGCAACAACAACCACACGGCAATTTTCCAACGACGATTGTGGGCGCATTTTCCAACCAATTTTCATGAAAATTGGCGCAGTTCTATTTGAGAGCAATACCTTTCTAATGGTTTTAAAATCGGTTCAGTAGTTTCGACGGAGAAGATGGAACAAAATTTATGTTAGGGTATTAATAATATATATATATATGTAATATCACCTAACATAAAATGAACCAACATCACAGCTCTCACATCATATCTTTCTCGTCATCTTAAATAACATCGTTTAAATTTGCGATGAGTGATTTTTAAATAAAGGAAAAAAACGGGTTAAAATATATGTCGTATAGAAAAATGTTGTTAGGAAACACGAGCTTTAATTTCGTAGAATATTTTAAACCGCCAACACCTCCACGAAGAGGTCCTTTTGGCCTCTTTTTTATGAATTCTGAAAAAAATAGTATTTTGAGGGTCGATAGAGGGTTAAGATGTTCTAGAAAATTATTCGCCATAAAATTTCACTCAGACAAAATCTTTGTATAAAGAACCTATTCGTCGCAAACATCTTACTTATTATCGCATCACTTCATATTACACAAACTCGCATCACATAGCTTTGCATTATCATATCATATTAAATCATATCATCACATCACCTTAAATCAAATCACATCAAATAACATTAGATCGCAGGTACAATTGAAAGGAGAGGCGGTTGAGCTCACACAATGAAAATGACAAAAACACATTGAATACATGTGAATGAACTTAAAGTTAAGAAGATTTAAATTACAAACATATGTACAAGCATATTCGAACAACAAACGAATGCTAATAGATGTGGCAATTAATAAACTATTTAACAAACAATAGATAGGTTGTTTGTTAAATTATACATAAAGCATTTGGAGTGTATAAGTGGTCTAGGAAATGAGATTTTTTTCGATACTTTGAAATATTGAATAAAACTTGAAACATAAAATGACGTGCACAAGAGTACTTTATCGTTGGTTTAACAACATAAAAAAAACGTAGAGGATTAGAAAATAAGCACGCAAAGTTGGCTTGTCAGACACATGTTTATATATACATATAAAAGTGTGTATGTATGTAGATACCCTGCAGGGAGCTCAATAACTAGTGAGCAAAATTTCTAGTTCCGAACTAGCGAAAAGGTGTCAAAAGGGAACTAGATCAATTGTAGTTAGACCCTCACCAGTTCAGAGGAGTGAATTATAAGACACACTTTGATTTGTATGCAAATCCGAAGTGACAAAAATTCTAAGAAAATTTTTCATTGGTTCAATTCCCGTCGGCTTTGTATATTTCTGCAATTCTCAGATGTTTAGTGAAGCATTTTATGTAAAGAGTTTTCTATTTTCATCTTGTATGGAATGAAATGTTCCCCTAATTATGCTTTTCAGATCCCTCAGGTTTATTTTTAATTTTTTTTATTTTATTACTTTTTAAATATTATTGTAAATTTTTATTAAATAAATAAATAAAAAATATTAGTTAAAAGATTCTAAAAAAAAAGTTTTTATCCACCTTGACACCGACAGGATTCGAACCCGCGCCCCTCAGATTGAAAGGCATATGCGTTAGCCAGTCGGCCATCGCATCACTTGCATGAAGTGTGTCAAAGGCTGCACTTAAGCGGCAGATGTAAAACTGTAGAATTTGTAGGTACTAGTAGCTATTTCAGAACTATCGAAATTGTGCCAATAAACGAACTAGTGTAAACTGTAGAATTTAGTAATAGTTCGGAACTATCGAAAATGTTGTGCAGAGAGGGACAATTGACACCGCCTAGGACATCGCCGTGTTAAATTAGCCAGTTGATAACATGCAAAAGAGATTTAGCTCGCACTAGTAGTGTAGAAAAATGCACTAGAAGCGACCTAGTTCGGTACTAGAGATTTTCCCTACAGGGTATGTACACAACTTACTCATGTGTGTATTTTTTTTATACTCAGCTGTACTAGTACACAGAGTATTATAGTTTTAATCACATAACGGTGGATTGTAACATAATGAAATAATCGAGATAGATATAGACTTATATATATCAAAATGATCAGGGTGAAAAGAGAAATCGATTGAGCCATGTCCGTCCGTCCGCCTGTAAACACTAACTCGCGCAAAAATTTAGATATTTTGATCAAATTTGGAATGCAAGTTGGTATCGAGACTGGGACGGTTGGTATTGGAAATGGGCGAAATCGGACCATGACCACGCCCACTTTTCCTATATAGAAAAAATCGGAAATTTGGTATCTCAGCCACTAATATAGCTAGAGCGATGAAATTTTACCCACGTGTTGAGCTCAGGCGCCTATGAAGAAATTTGGTGAAATTTTAGAAAATGGGCGGTGCCACGCCCACTTATTAAGGGTCAAACATTGAAAATTTTATATGTCATAACTCAGAAACCGTTGAAGATATATCGATGAAATTTCGTATGCGTGATTTACTTACTTAGACAAATGTTTTGGCAGAAAATTGTCAAAATCGGTTGACGGCCACGCCCACTTTTATGTAGGGGAACTATAAAGGGGCCTAATAAAAACATTTTAAGCGATATCTCTGTCAAATATAAAGATATATCATTGAAATTTTATGGCACGAGTTCAACTACGGACATAAAACAAAAATCACAAAAATTTTGGAAAATGGGCGGTGCCACGTCCACTTATTAAGGGTCAAACATGGAGGGTTCTATAAGCCATAACTCAGAAACCATTGAAGATATATCGATGATGGTACGCGTGATATACTTACTTAGGCAAATGTTTGGACGAAAAATTTCCAAAATCGGTTGACGACCACGCCCACTTTTATATATGGGTATTATAAAGTGACCTAATAAAAACATTTTAAGCGATATCTCTGTCAAATATAAAGATATATCATTAAAATTGTATGGCAGGAGTCTAACTACGAACATAAGACAAAAACCGTAAAAATTTTGGAAAATGGGCGTGGCACCGCCTCTTTTTAGAAGCATGAATATACGAGATTTCTTAGCCTATAACTCGACAAATAATTTATATATAATGACGAAACTTGGTGTGTACACTTTTATTACTTGTGGTAATACATGTTAAAAATTTTAGAGAAACCGGTTGACGGCCACGCCCACTTTTATATATGGGTATTATAAACCTAATAAAAACATTTTAAGCGATATCTTTGTCAAATGTAAAGATAATTCATTGAAATTTTTTTGATTTCTACAATAAACCGGAAACAAAAAATAGAAAAATTTTGGAAAATGGTCGTGGCACCGCCTCCTTTTAGACAAAAAAATCTACAAGATTTCGGAGCCCATAACTCGACAAATAATTGAGATATTATGATGAAACTTGGCTTATACACTTTTATAACTTGTATTAATAGACACGCAAAAATTTATTGAAATCGGTTTATGACCATGCCTACTTTTAGCAAAGATATTTCTGGAACACCCTTTGGAAATTTGTAACGTGACATCTTTGTAACTGGAAGTCATAAAGGAATGAAATTTTGCACAAAGAATAATATTCATATGCTTAGTTGGATGACTGATAAAAATGTTGAAAATGGGCGTGGCTACGCCAACTTTATGCAGCACTCGCTTTATATAAAATCCATCAAACGCAAACAAACAATGAAAACATACAGCTGAGTATCTAATGTTCGATTCCACTCGGACTTAGGCTTCCTTACTTGTTTAAAGCTTAATTTGTCTTTTTTTATTTTTAATTGTCTTAATTTGCATATCGAATCGTTGAAGATTTTGAGCAACTATCGAAATGATTAAGTAAAGAATGTTCCAATAGAAGCAAAGAAGAAGATGCTGTTGTTATTCCACTAATTTTGTTGTTTGTGGTTTTTTTTTCTTTATTTTTACCTTCTTTTTTTTGATTTTTTGTGCCTCTTTTGCATTTGACTATGTCTCTTTTCTCGTCGCTGCTGATACTGCTACTGGTACTTGGTAGTGCCAGCCGGATTTTAGTATCATCAACATCACCTACATACATACTTATATAAATACATATGTATGTAGCTGCCCTGCAGTCAAAAGCTCAAACTAGTCAGCCGACATTCTAGTTTATTAACTGGAATATTTAGTTAAATTGGCTGGCTAATCAGCAAAATGGTATGATGCTTATGCAGTGGCTGACTAGTCAGCAAAATGGTATGATGCTGTTGTGAAGGCTGGCAATTGCTATTTTCTAGGACATCGCCGTGTTAAAAATACCAGTTGCTTATGATGAATTTCATATCAAAGGCTGAAAAAAACGAACATTTTGAACCCGACCCCCTCAGAATTTGATGAAATTTTGCATAGAGGTACATCTTACCTACTCAAACACAACCTCATTTTTAGAAATTGCATTTTCGAAATATTGTGGGCGTGGCAAGGTATCGAAATATTCGAAAATACCCGAAAATAATCGAAAAATGACGATAATAGGTACTTTTAAAGTGTGATTACTAGGGAATGGCTTTACCGATTTCAAAGATCTTTACACCATTAGAAAGGTATTGAAATTAGCTTTCAAAAAAATACACTGTAAAATTTTTTTTTGTTTTAGTACACTGAAAAAAAATGTTTTCCAAAATAAAATTTGAAACTGAAAAAACACTTCAAAGATCAAGCGATTTTGAAAAATACAAATTTTGTTTAGAAAGGTCTATTTAATATATATAACATATCTGAAAACTAAAATGGCCTTTTTCTTTATTTTTTTTTTAATTTATTTAAGTAAATGCATCTCTTGGCTTTCTTGTATTTTGATATCACGCGTAAACTAATCAACCGATTTCAAAAATTTGTATACCATTAGAAAGGTATTAAAATCACCTTTTGAAAACACACACTGTAAAAGTTCTATATTACATATCGACGCTTCCAAACAATACTGTACTAAGTCGACTTAGTACATTTTCCCGTTTTTGGCGTTTTCAAGTATTACGTGTCTTAATTTAGGTGCTGTCTAATTTTGGTATCAATCGGACAATCCTATAAAAAGTTATAAGCAAAAGTGTACATACAATACAACTCAAGATTTTTACAGAATAAAAACTTTGAGAGCTTGCCATGAAAAACCACGTAGCAAATTTTTATTTTTTCTTGCGGTTTTATATAAAGCGTACCCTGACTTTGATATTGTCGAGTTTTGGCGTTAATCGTTCAATCCAAACAGAAGTTACAAGTGAAAATATACTTAGCATACAACCGAAGTTTCATATCGAGTTTAAACTTTGAGAGCTTCTCCTGCAAAACACAGTTTTCAGACTTAGTACAGTTTTGTTTGGAAGCGTCGATATTACACTGAAAAAAAAATTTTCTAAATTTTTTTTTTTCAAACTGCGAGAACACTTCAAAGACCAAGCGATTTTGAAAAATAAGAATTTTTTTTAGAAAGGTCTATTTAATATATATAACATATCTGAAAACTAAAATGGCCTTTTTTTAATTTTTTTTTTAAATTTATTTAAGTAAATGCATCTCTTGGTTTTCTTATATTTTGATATCACGCGTAAACTAATTAACCGATTCCAAAAATTTTTATACCGTTAGAAAGGTATTAAAATCACCTTTTGAAAACATACACAGTAAAAATTCTATATTACATATTACACTGAAAAAAAAAATTTCAGTTCAGTTTGAAAAAAAAATTTGAAAATTTTTTTTTAGGTGTAATATGTAATATAGAATTTTTACAGTGTATGTTTTCAAAAGGTGATTTTAATACCTTTCTAACGGTATAAAAATTTTTGAAATCGGTTAATTAGTTTACGCGTGATATCAAAATATAAGAAAGCCAAGAGATGCATTTACTTAAATAAATTAAAAAAAAAATAAAGAATAAGGCCATTTTAGTTTTCAGATATGTTATATATATTAAATAGACCTTTCTAAACAAAATTTGTATTTTTCAAAATCGCTTGATCTTTGAAGTGTTCTCCCAGTTTCAAATTTTATTTTGGAAAACATTTTTTTTTCAGTGTACTAAAACAAAAAAAATTTTTACAGTGTATTTTTTGAAAGCTAATTTCAATACCTTTCTAATGGTGTAAAGATCTTTGAAATCGGTAAAGCCGTTCCCTAGTAATCACACTTTAAAAGTACCTATTATCGTCATTTTTCGATTATTTTCGAATATTTTTGAATATTTCGATACCTTACCACGCCCACAATTTTTCGAAAATGCAATTTCTGAAAATGAGTTGTGTTTGGGTAGGTAAGATGTACCTCTGTGCAAAATTTCATCAAATTCTGAGGGGTCGGGTTCAACGCATATTGGGTTTGATATGAAATTCATCTTATATGGAAAAACATAGATGGCCGGCTAGTTGAATTATATAGCCAACTACTTAGTTATAAATTAGTTTACAACTAGTTGATTAGACTGCAGGGTAGTTTTACACATATTTTACTTAAGAGCCGGTCCATCGCAGTGGGCATACGTACAGCTCATCGAAATGGCGCAAAAACAAGACGTCAGAGTGGTAGTAAAATACGTGCAAACATGCATGTATACATATTGTATGTATACACGTAATTTGTACTAAAAGTCAGAATATGTAGTAAACGACTAAGCGATCACTAAAAAACATTCTTTTATATTTGCATATGTAAAAAAAAAAATAATAGTGTTGAACTTCGAGAACAAGCATTTAGATTTTTTGTTGATCCGCTTTGCTTAATCTCGTGTTAAATTCTTTTTTTTTTTTTAAGTACAGCTACTTGTTTATGATTGAAAAAATGCGATTTAATCATAATTGATTGCTCTTTTTTTCCGATAGTAAATGTTAAAGGGTCCAGTTTTTATTGAAGTACACTGGATTAATGTTCGAGTGATATATTAAAGTAATCCGATTATTATTCTTGGCAATCAGTTACAAAAGGAAAGGTAAGGATACGTGTTTTGGACCACTATCCTTTAGCATTTATGCCGAAGGAAATTAATCCAAACAATTAATTCATTGCATGATTTTTATAGCGAGAATTAGATTATGGGACGGAAGACTTTTTTGGGTAATCACGTATGTACATACATACATTTTAAGCCAATTTTTATGGCAACCTTTTATTGGCGAATTTGAAGAGATTTGCAAATGCGCTCGGCAATAATAATAAATTTTAATTAAATGTTATTTTAGATAAGTTAAAATTTAGCGATGCTCATTAAATTTCTATTTAAAGTTATCAAACAAGATGTAAAAAGTTATCCAAACCAAAATGAGCTGAAGCAAAAATGCAAATTTCGTAATTTTAAACGCTCAAGCAAACACATTATGTGTGTGTGTGTGATGGAATCTTATTGATCTAATGATAGATCACACAAAGCCGGCAATAAAAATGCCAAAGTGAAATATTTAAATTAATTTTGAAATCGATGATTAAAAGCGCAATTACATGGAGCAAGGTGAAGATGAAATGCAAATATTGTGATGACGAAATTATCTTGGAATGTTTTTGAAAGGGAGCAGAATATTTTTATGGCACTCGTTACTAAAAAAGTTGATTGATTGCAACTCAGTAGATGAAAAATAGAAATACAAAAAAAACACAAATAGGCAAAGCTATTTTTATTTTTTTATTTTTTTTATACTTGGGGAAGAATTTGATGCCTTCATATCACTTCGCATTACATATTTGCTAAAAATCGAATCACATTACATCATCACTTCAAATTAGTGGTCGGAAACTATCGATGGCACTATCGTCACTATCGATGGTTTCTGAACATCGCTATCGATGGTTTTCGACTATCGTTTGAACTATCGATAGTTTATTGAAAATTTGAAATGTGACCACTAGGCACCAAACAAACGGTAACTATTCCATGCAGGGTTTGAATTGCTGACTAGCAAGAGTCAAAGCAACATAAATACGACTATGCGTTCTAGTCGCATGGTCGTTTAAAATGTGATTGCCCAAAAACATTAAAATTACACTACAATATGGGTATCAAACGAAAGGGGATGACCCCAGGTTTCATTTGGACTTCGATATATTTCGATAAATTTATCGATAACTGTGATTGCCCAAGAACATTAATATAACCCTACAATATGGCTATCAAACGAAAGGGGATGGCCCCAGGTTTTATTTGGACTACGATATATTTCGATGAACTGATCTAAAAAATATCCATCATCCAGTAATTCTTATGGAAGATCGAAAAAATATAAATTGCTAGTAACAATTATGAGCTGATCTAAAAAATATCGATCTTTGAGTAATTGTTATTGATGATGGAAAAATTTTTCCATTGCTCAATAATTGTTATCAAGTGATTTTTATATTTATTTGTTATAATTGTTATGGTCTCTGGATAATATATTAATTTTTTTGAACAAGAATAAATGGCTAATAAATAAATAAAACAAAACAATGTACTGAAAAAAGTTTTATTGGATCATCTTCTATTAATTTCATGTATTGGTAAGAATAAGACCAGGACAGGTGGGCAAAGTTTGTTTACATTCGGGTGAAATCGGGTGAGCTCATTTAAAACAGATGTGTTTGTGGATGTGTTTGCTACCGGTCGGCAAAAGGCGGTTACAGTGTGAGCGTAGCCGTAGACTCTCCCAAATCACCCGAAACTATCGTCAACTATCGATATACTATCGATAGAGTGCAAAAAACTATCGTACACTATCGATGGTGCTGACTATCGATAGTTTCCGACCTCTACTTCAAATCACATCACTCCGCATCAATATCATATATATTATTTCTAATTGGTGTTTTATAAATATCCCTTTTTCTGCTCACATAATTTACCAAAATTAATAAGTAAGTCATCGTTTTAAAGGTATTAATTAGCTATGCATGCGACACGGTGTTTTATTGGGCGTGGTACTTTTATGAAAAGTAAGGGGGGTACTTTTACCCCCGCAGCGGCGAGTGTTATGGAACCCACATAAAATGTATACAAACTAAAGGGATTCAAAATACCAATCGAATGGTATAAAAATATTTGAAATCGGTTCAGTAGTTTTTAAGTAATTGCAATTTAAAAAATGCATAATATAAACTTTGACCTTTAATAACTTTGGTTGTTGTTGTTTCCAAAAAAAAAAATCACTTTTATACTCAACTTAGCCTGTTTATCAATCCTCATACTTGGTTTTTTTATTTCATAATTGTAGAAATTTCACATTTGTACCAGATCGTGCTATTTTTTCAACTTTGTGGGGCTGAGGGCACCTCTAAGCATGCGAGTAGGTCAATAAAATTTTAAAGGCTTATTACTGGGCTAGAAAGGTGCCGTTCTGGCTTTGGAACAAATTGAATTTCCAAATAAAAATTTTCACTCCACCTTAATATATAAGAGTATATCAAAACGATCAGGATGAAAAAAATGATTGAACTATGTCCGTCCGTCCGGCCGTATACACTCTAACTTGCGCAAAAATAGAAATATTTTAATGAAATTTGGTACATAGATTCTAATGGGAACAGAGAAAATTGGGGTTGAAAATAAGGCATATGTGTGTATTTCGAAAAGCACGTAAAACATGATAATTCAACCACTAATAAAGCCCGAGTGATGAAATTACGTTATGCAGTTATGAGGAAACGTGCTGAAATTTTGAAAAATGGGCCAAGAGGAGCAAATTTTCAAAGATTTATAAGTCAAAACTCAGGAACTGTAGCAGATAAATCGATTAAGCCAAGGCAAACGTGTGGAAAAAAATTACCCAAGTCGGCAAAAACCACATACGCACATAAAAATATATATAAAATATATAAAAATATATTGCACATACCTATATAGGAATAATAAAAACAATTTATGCGATATCTCTGTCAAACATATATCTAGGTAATTCATTGAAAGTTCCATAAGGTCCACCAAACCAAATAAATAATAAGTTTTTTAAAATGGGCGTGACAGTACAAACCATACCGACTGGCGCCACGTATGTTTTGTTATTTTTTGCGCAAGATGCGCACGGGTCCGGCTAGTCACTATATAATATTACCTCAATATATCCATCATCAAATCACATCAGTTAACATCGCATCATTTAACATCACATCATTTGTCATAACATCACTCAACATCACATCAGTAAACATCACATTAGCTCACATCATATCGCACTTCATCAAAAAATATCACATCACATAACATTGCATCACATTTCATCATAAGATTAATAATAATAATACAATGGCGCTATTATAACTCTGACGAGTTTTATGGCCGAGCTTCTCTCCCAATTCGAGGTGTGCTCCTTTTTGTTTTTCCTACTAATTGGGTGGACCTACAGTTTTATGCCGGCTCCGAACGGCGAATGCATTTTTTGTGAGAAGCTTTTTCATGGCAGAAATACTCTCGGAGGGTATGCCGCCCACTGCCGAGAGGTGACCGCTGCTCTTAAAAAACCCAATAATTGGATTTTTACTAATTAGAAAAATTTGTTTGGCTCGGACCGTGGTTTGAACCCGAGACCTCTGGCATAGCAGGCGAGCACTCTACCCACTGCACCACAGCGACCACTAAGGTCCACCAAACCAAATAAATAATAAGTTTTTTAAAATGGGCGTGACAGCACAAACCATACCGACTGGCGCCACGTATGTTTTGTTATTTTTTGCGCAAGATGCGCACGGGTCCGGCTAGTCACTATATAATATTACCTCAATATATCCATCATCAAATCACATCAGTTAACATCGCATCATTTAACATCACATCATTTGTCATAACATCACTCAACATCACATCAGTAAACATCACATTAGCTCACATCATATCGCACTTCATCAAAAAATATCACATCACATAACATTGCATCACATTTCATCATAAGATTAGGTCAAATAATATTTCCAAGTAATCGCATCTTTTTGCCTTTTTATCATATCGCCATATTACATCAAATCATCAATATAATGATATTTAATTTCACAACTGTTGCCAGTAGACATATTTGATGTATTTACTGTTTACGTAAAATCACTTAGACATTTACGCAATTGAATTTCACAAGCATATTCATGCATAGGTTAGTTTAGGTTAGGTTAGGTTAGGTTATACTAGCTGGCCATTAATAGCCTCACATAGACTAGATAAGTCCATAGTGTTGCCAGAAAATTCATTGAAGATTAAAAACTCTACATTAGAAGCCTGGACTGAAACTGAAGAGCAACGTCCCTTTGGCAAATACCAAAAGATTCTATACCTCTACTTTGGATACAGATTCGATATCACTGAAGAAAACTTTCCCTAGTAACCAAAGTCTTAGCCTGGAAAAGGCAGGACATGAGCAGAGAACATGCTCCACTGTCTCCTCCTGTAATCCGCATCCCCCACATTCACGTTCATCCACTAGTCCCAGTTTGAACGCATGTGATGCTTCTTCCCTTTTCATGGAAAGCAACCATTTTGTTAGCTTCGGATTGTAAGACTTACACATAATTTTGGACACTCCACAGCCAAGCGATTGTGTCCACGCCTTATCAGCCGGTTCCATCATATAAGTATAGTACCTATGATTAATTTCACTGAGTGGAATCGGAACGTCCATTTAATGTTCTGCTCCGAGACCTGCTAGCTCATCAGCATTCTCTATCGCCCTGTGGCCTGGGATCCAGTACAAATGGTCATTATTATCCCTACACATTACCCTTAAGGCCTCATTACAGTCCGCTACACACTTATGGCGTTTTCGATTCTGGCATAAAATGTTACCCTTTAATATCTCAATTATCAAATTACGTAACCTGTATTCGTTTTAAATGGCTGGATTTGTAAATAATGATGCCCTCTGACTTAGCTAGAGGTCAATATTCGCTGAAATTACCACGCAAGCTTACAGGATGGCTAAGAAAATCAAGCAGGGCAAAATTTTTTTCAGAAACGAAAACGGCATTAGATGAGGTGCAATGCGACAGTATCGACTCTATAGCCGCCTGACTATCTACATATATAAAAATTGATACGTCCTCCATCATAAGGGATTACAGACTAACATTTCTGCTGTCCTCTTTACCGCTAATACTACCGCCTGAAAAATACTACAGTGATGCGGCAGCCAGTAATGGTACTGATACTCAGTTCACGGCAATAGACCGCAGCTCCTACTCCTTCTGATGCCCTAGACCCATCTGTATGCACATGGATAGCGTCCTCTTTCACCCTTCCACCAGCCCTCCGCCTCTATTGTGGCCTCAAGATACTTATCGAAGCGCAGGCACGGAACAATGTAGTCGGTCTGCTCGCCCAACGACGAAGCTATACTACTGTGTCCGCTTTGCCTGCACTCAAGCTGGTCCATTTCCTTAAGTCTCGTTTCTCATGCATGCTGAATGTACAAATTTATATATATACAAATGTTTATATGTATTATGTAAAATATGGGCATTTCATGGGTGTTGCGGACGCTACAAAAAAACTTCCATTTTTTTTTAACGTCCGCAACGCAGTTTCAGTGGCTAAAACAGAGGCATTAAACTAAATTTCCATCGCTAACATACTTTAATCATTAGTTGTGGCCTAAATCAATCTCTTTATCATAAAACGATACAATATTTCGTGATATTTCTGCCTAAAAAATTCAAAAAATCGTGTGAACATACCGTCCGCAACGCCCAGGAAGTGCCCATATGCATATAACATTTAAATGAGTGCTTATGCCGATTTTACATTTTGTACTGAAATATTCACTCGCCCTAAAACGAATGTGGCAATGTACAAATGAGACTTAAGAGCTGTTGACATTTGAGGTCGCAGCGCTGCAACAACGTCACAACCGTCGCAACACAGCCACACGCCAAAGCGTGTGCGCAAACGTTAAGTAGTCAAAGTTAAAAAAAACAAGTAAGGAAGCCTAAGTTCGAGTGGAATCGAACATTAGATACTCAGCTGTATGCTTTCATTGTTTGTTTGCGTTTGATGGAAACACGGCGTATTTTATATAAAGCGAGTGCTGCATAAAGTGGGCGTAGCCACGCCCATTTTCAACATTTTTATCAGTCGATCAACTAAGCATATGAATATTATTCTTTGTGCAAAATTTCATTCCTTTTTGACTTCTAGTTACAAAGATGTCACGTTACAAATTCCTAAAGGGTGTTCCAGAAATATCTTTGTTAAAAAGTAGGCGTGGTCATAAACCGATTTCAATAAATTTTTGCGTGTATATCCCTTTGTTTTCAATTTCTTTACCCGTGGAGGAAAAAAATCGAGTGGCACATATTTCATTCATTTAGTACTAAATAAGCATAATTTGTAAGAAAATTAAAAAAAAATTAATTAGTTTAGGTTTTATAGCCCTTTGAAATTTGTACGATATATCGTACAAAGTTCGCGAAATGAGCCAAAATCTTGCGAATTTTGCTTTTACAATTTGTGTAGACTTTTTCAAACTAACATTTTTTAAAGCAACGAAATAAAGATATTTTTAATACTAAGCTTAAAAATTGTGACTTCTATCCAGATTTAATAAAATTCATACTTAAATAAATAATTATTATATACAAAAAATACATATATACATTGAAAAAATTTAGTAAAGACAAAATAAAAAAAATTAATTTTAAACTTAAAAACCGTAACCTCAATACAAAATTCATTGAGACACAGATTTTTTAAATTTTAATTTAAGGATATAAAAATATGTATGCACTGGGAGAAAAAAGTTATATTTAGCGTTCAAAGGAAATGCTTCCCTATATTGAACACTTTCTTTGTTTTGAGTAAATTTTCCTTAAAACATGTTAAAAGGATTATGAGATAAAAATATTTACATGGTTTCATATACTTATTTTAAAGAAATTCATACATCAAAATAAGGAAAAATTTCTTAAGCGCCATTCCATTCCCAACTTGTCCTTGTTTTGAAGATTTGATTTCCTTAATTTGATAAGTTGAATTTTCAAAAAAATCATCATTGCAACGAATGTGTTTGAAATTTTTTTAGATAATTTACTGAAAACAAAGAAAAATAATGTATTGGAACGCGTGTTCAAAATAACAAAAAAAATATATCTTAGATCGCGAGAAGTTTTTTTAGTGTATGCATATGCACGTATATATATTATTCGATAGGTAAGAAAACAGATTTATTTTAGTGTTTTTTTTAAATACATAAGTGAATATTGCACGGTTTTGTACTGATTCGACTAAAGGACGAACTTTATAGAATTTGTCAATAAAATGTAGATTCTGTCGTAACAGTATGAAGCTTTTTAGTATCCTTAAAAATCTCTATTGAAATCGTAGGATACCAAAATGTTGCCATTCTACCACGTCGCTTGCAATCTATGGCTATTTGTAATCCAATTAAAATTTTAATTTAAAAATTTTGAGCTTGTTGAAATTCTGAAACTTTATTTTGCGCTGTGTATAACTAACTAAAGCAGCTACGTGCCACGCAACCTCGAAAAATTTGCGTTTGAATTTAACGTAACAAGCAGTACTAAGCAGAAACTTTCGCGGCTTTTGTACGATATATCGACCAAATTAATTATGTACGATATATCGTACATTTGATTTACCTAATTTTGTACGATAAATCGTACACTTTTTTTGCGCAGGTCTCAAATTAATTTTTATGTATATTTATTTTATTTAATATTTTTATCTTATTCGGTAGGGCATTGTATACACAAAACTTCTTAAATTTTGAGCACCTTTGCTTTTATTAAATTTATAAAAATCGATTTTTATGGTGACTCCGAGAACAATTGCATTCCTCAAAAGGAGCATGTGAAGAATATGTTTTTTCTGAGAAACTTTTTACAAAAATTATATAATTTCTGGCTGTATTAGATAGGGAATAGTTCAAATTAATATAATAAAATATAATAAAAATAAAAATAGTGCTTAGTTTTAACAAAAAAATCATGTAAAGGGACACGAAAAATTTGGTCGATATATCGTACAAAATTAGGCAAAGGGATATTACCACAAGTTATAAAAGCGTATAAACAAAGTTTCGTCATAATATCTCAATTATTTTTGGAGTTATAGGCTAAGAAATCTTGTATATTCCTGCTTCTAAAAGAAGGCGGTGCCACGCCCATTTTTCAAAATTTTTCTATTTTTTGTTTCCGGTCTATTGTGGAACTCATGCCACAAAAATTTCAATGAATTATCTTTATATTTGACAAAGATATCGTACAAATACATATGTATGTACATTAAGCCGTATCACGAAAATAAAGTTTGCGTGTGTCAGTTTTATTTGAACACTTACGTCGAAAAAATATTTATGGTGTAAAAATTTTTTTTTTAGGCCCGCGTTAAAAACAGCTAAATCGCGTTTTTTGTAATAACTTCCTTATTTGATGTCCGATCTCTATGATCTTAATGTCGCAGAAAAGGTCTCGCTCAGCACTATATTTGGCCCATATAAAGTTTCGACCTCAAAGTTTGTCCTGAGTTTTACCTTTAAAAATTTTGGAGTTACTATCCCTAGATTTTTTTATTTTTATCACTAATACAAAGCTCTCAAAAAACCATGAGGACTCCGCTAAAAAAGTTGTAGCCTTTACTCACAAACAAAAAAGTTATACCGTTTTAAAATCAGAGAACCTGTTTTTTGAAAAATTATCCCAAGTTCTTATTTATATGAGGCAGTAACGCCATATAGTATGAGTTTTTGATTAAAAAGTATTCTAAGTCCTCGCTTGACTTGAGAATCTTGTACCGCGATGGAACAGCTACCAATACTGGATACATGATATGCCAAAAATTATTGATGATTGGACTATTCGTGCTGATCAACGTTATTTATATTGAATGATAATGGCTGTAGTGAAGATTTGGTAAGTATTCAAGTGGGATCTCTAAGCACAGCGCGCTGGCTTACAACGGCTTCACGATTTCTGCATCCGTGCGTATCGTAAAATCATCCAAGTTATTTAGAAAAACTGCTATAGTTCGTTGTAAAATTATACGCGCCTAAGAAGAGACAACGGAAGTCTAAATGTATTATCAATAATTGCGCTGGATGCGTCGTCTGCCCCTAGAAATGCAGTTAATTATTCAGCCTACAATTGAAAACAACGCACTTTACTTTAATCCCCAAAACATCTTCTTATCTATGATAACCGAGACCAAAAATGACGATGTCCTCCAAATTTAGAGATATTTATGAAAGCAGTTTCAGAGCTCTGAAAGTGAATTCTTCGTCGCTTATATTACTTTGCTCACACTCAAAAAAAAATTACTCAGATTATGGAAAAATGAGAATGATTCGCCAATGACATATTTTCATTGTTTTGAATAAAATTTTCTTTCAAAACGTTGTTTTTATTCCTTGATTTAAAGAAAATTGTACATCAAAACAATGAAAATGTGTCTTAAGCGCCGAAACATTCCCATTTTTCCATAATCTGGGTAAGTTGTTTTTTCAGTGCAGGTTTCGAACGTTTAAAACAAATTGGAATTTATGTGCAGGGAATTCTCTTCCTTCTCATATGCATTTTATATACATATACTATGTACGTATAGTTTTTTCCCCTTTTCTTTATTTTTATTACCTCAACAATAGTTACTCATACGCCCCCACATCGGATCGCTTTGTATGTGAAAACTGAAAATGTTTTCTTAAATATCTCGAAAATGGGAGTGCATACACTGCACTTCTAAAAACGCCATCGTAATCTGGAGCCAAAAATTAAGTTGACGTGTTTCGCCGTTCCTCTGTGGTAATTTTTTATAAAAAAAACAAGTGTTTCATTTTACAACGTTATAACTTTTTTGTTTGTGAATAAAGGCTAGAATTTCTTTGGGGGATTCCTCATGGTTTTTTGAGAGCTTTGTATTAGTGATAAAAATAAAAAAATCTAGGGATAGTAACTCCAAAATTTTTAAAGGTAAAACTCAGGACAACCTTTGAGGTCGAAACTTTATATGGGCCAAATATAGTGCTGAGCGAGACCTTTTCTGCGACATTAAGATCATAGAGATCCGACATCAAATAAGGAAGTTATTACGAAAAACGCGATTTAGCTGTTTTTAACGCGGGCCTAAAAAAAAAATGTTTACACTAAAAATATTTTTTCGACATAAGTGTTCAAATAAAACTGACACACACTAAACTTTTTTTTTGTCCATATAACGTGATACGGCTTAATGTACATATGTAAGCAAAGCTAAAAAAAGCAAAAGTTTTGGTGGACAATGTTCCATGAGTAGATGAAATACAGAAATGACTGGCGCGCTTTATTGGACTCGTACAGAATCCTCTAGACGGTTAAGCGCCAATTAAGAAGAAGAAGAGAACGAAATATATATAATTACTAAATTTCTATATAATTTTATTAATTAAATACATGATAATACTAATTATGCCAAATAACCGCATGTAAATTTTCCACGAAAAAGCTTACGCACGTTTCTTGAGCGAAAAATATTTTTTGGTGACTTTTAACTGCGTGTGTGTATAAGCTGTATGTTTTTTTTGTGTTATTTCTCTTCTTTTTTCAAAAAAAAAAATAATAATCAAAACTCGCCCAAAAAGCGCCTAACCGGTTAAAGCTGTAAGACAACATACTTAAAATTATAACGCAATTGACCATCAACAACCGCCGCCAATAAGTGACGCTTAAATTGAAGATTTGTGCTTGACTTGATAAAGTGGCTGGTGGGTTTGCTAGCTGTTGGCTGGAGGCGCTGGGGGAAGAATGAGCGCACGAGTGGCTAAAGCAGGTGCTATCGGTGCCATGCAAGCGTTGAGATAATGCAACAAACAGCAATTTTTGTAGTAAACAACTCAAAATGCATTGTACTAGAAGTAACATTTGATATTGTTTTTTTGTGTTTTGTTGTTTTTTGTTTTTTTTTGTTTTTGTTGTCATTTTTTTAGCGCTGATTTGTGAAGTTTTTTTTGCTTTTATCTCCACTGATTTTCTTGTTAGATATTCTTGTTGTCATTTCTCGTTTTGTAATTTTTGTATGCATACCATTTTTTGTTTGCTTGGCTGCGCTGCCTTTTTGTGGTCTTTATTTCCATTTTAAGTTTTGTTGTTATTTTTTTTCGTTTAATTTTTATCTTGTTTAATTTTTATTTTTTTTTTTGATTTTTTTTATTTTTGTTTAATTTTTTAGTTTTTTTTTTTTGTTTGCTCCTTTGTAATTTTATCTCTACGCCTTATTGTTGTTGGTTTTTATTGTCGGCCAATCTGCGGCGTTGGTCATCATCATAATTGACTGTGTAAAGTTCATAAGTCGTTTCAAGTGTTGCATTTCCTTACACGTCACGTTGCGCGCTACCCCTTTCTATCGCTTCAAACTTGCTGAGTGGCATCCTCTCTCCATCCATCCGCTTATCTTCGGCAGTTTCGGCCTCTGTCTCAATCTCTGCCGCTGCGGCATAAGCGCATCAGCAATTCTTGGTCCAATGTCAGTGTGGCTCGTTACATTAGCCTTTCTCGTCGCCACTCCGCACTGCTTGCAGAGGCCATTCAATTTCATAGTCAGTAACAAGTGTGAATCTCGTTTTATATTTGTTTTTTTTTTATACATACATATATACAAAAACGATCGTTTTTATAAGATTTTCAGGGTTGCCTCGGTCATGCAATTATGCACATACAAAGTGGAAAATTTTTATATTCACAAATACGAAAAATTATTTGGTGTGCCTATGTAGTAAGTATACATATTTGGTATAAGCCTATGAAGAGTAGAATGTGATTCAGATTTTGCTTAATAGCCAGTAGATTTTTTTAGATTTTTGTTAATTAATATCTAATTTAAAAATATGTATGCTTTTTCCCTCTAAAAAAATTTCAATACGTAATACGTGTAATATATTCTGCGGTCAGTGCATTTAATGACAAAAACAAAAGGTCTTATGAAATATATAAGCGCAAGAAAATCTTAAAAAAAGCAAACACTTTTTATGAAATTTATTTTCTACATATTTTAAACACACAATTACATGTACAGGTAGCGAAAAATTAAAAAAAGAAATACTACATAATAACTTTTTGGTTGCTTGTTTTTCCGACAGGGTAGGAATATGATGTATTGTGGAACGAAATAAGACACTGAAGATGGCGCATATTAGCCGAAACCGGTTTGTCTCCAAACCAAACTTGACAAGGGATGACGGAAAATCGTTCCACAATACATCAAATACTACATACTTTGTGTAAAAAACCGAGTTGCTCGCTTAAGTCTTTTATATGTGATTAGGTTAGTTGATGCATATTTTTATTCATCTCATCAATATGAAGATGAACGCACGTGTAAGCAAGAAATTTTTTCTCATTAACATACATATTTTTGCACATGTATACAACAACATACATAGATACATATAAAAACATACATATGTACATAAATATGAAACTACAAATTGACTTACTGCAACGTGCTTTTGAACACATCAACTTACGTATGCCCGCTAACACTTTGTCTACCCACCGCCTATTTAACATTAGCATATCTAATCATTTGTTAATCTGTACATTAGTGAATCGAACGAACGAAACGGAAAATTAATTGAGTTGCAGATGTGCAACAAGTTGTTAACTAAATCTTAAATATAGTTAATAATATCATTAACTGTGTTGAAATTTTATAACATAAATAACAAGATTAGAGTTAAATCCAAACAAAATACAAACTGGTCAAGCATTTTATATTTCTTTTTTGTGCATTCAATTCTCTTCGATTTGTATGCAAACGCCCACCGGAGTATGATGCTTACGGAAGTTTGCATGTGTGTATGTATGTATGTATGTATGTACGTGTGTATGCATGTGGCATGTGGTCGGTAATAAGCGATGAAATCATAACATTAATGACTTAGACTTAAAGTGAGTTAATGTTTATAAAGAGATTAAGTTTGCTGGTAATGACAAAAAAAAAATTCCAAATAATAAAAAAATTAAAATTTAAAATTGAGCATAATACAATTTAATGAGACTAAACGAAACAAGTAAGGAAGCCTAAGTTCGAGTGGAATCGAACATTAGATACTCAGCTGCATGCTTTCATTGTTTGTTTGCGTTTGATGGAAACACGGTGCACTTTATATAAAGCGAGTGCTGCATATAGTGGGCGTAGCCACGCCCATTTTCAAAATCAGTCATCCAACTAAGCATATGAATATTATTTGTGCAAAATTTCATTCCTTTATGACATCTAGTTACAAAGATGTCACGTTACAAATTCCTAAAGGGTGTTCCAGAAATATCTTTGTTAAAAAGTAGGCGTGGTCATAACAGGATTCCAATAAATTTTTGCGTGTATATTAACACAAGTTATAAAAGTGTATAAACCAAGTTTCGTCACAATATCTCAATTATTTGTCGAGTTATAGGCTAAGAAATGTCGTATATCCCTTTGTCTAAAAAGAGGCGGTGCCACGCCCATTTTCCAAAATTTTTATATTTCTTGTTTCCGGTCTATTGTGGAACTCATGCCACAAAATTTCAATGAATTATCTTTATATTTGACAAAGATATCGCTTAAAATGTTTTTATTAGGCCCCTTTATAGTTTCCATATATAAAAGAGGGCGTGGTCGTCAACCGATTTCTCTAAAATTTTGAGTATGTATTACCAGACGTTACGAAAGTGTATACACCAAGTTTCGTCATTATATATCAATTATTTGTCGAGTTATGGGCTCAGAAATCTCGTATATTCCTGCTTCTAAAAAGAGGCGGTGCCACGCCCATTTTCCAAAATTTTTGTGTTTTTCGTTTTATGTCCGCAGATGGACTCCTGCCATAAAATTTCAATGATATATCTTTATATTTGACAAAGATATCGCTTAAAATGTTTTTATTAGGTCACTTTATAATACCCATATATAAAAGTGGGCGTGGTCGTCAACCGATTTTGGCAATTTTTCGTCCAAACATTTGCCTAAGTAAGTAAATCACGCGTACCAAATTTCATCGATATATCTTCAACTGTTTCTGAGTTATGACTCATAAAATTTTCAATGTTTTCCCCTTAATAAGTGGGCGTGGCACCGCCCATTTTCCAAAATTTTTACGTTTTTTGTTTTACGTCCATAGCTGGACACAGGCGACAAAATTCCAGTGATATATCTTTTTATTTGACAGAGATATGGCTTAAAATGTTTTTATTAGGTCACTTTATAATACCCATATATAAAAGTGGGCGTGGCCGTCAACCGATTTTAACAATTTTCCGTCAAAAGATTTGCCTAAGTAAGTACATCACGCCTACCGAATTTTATCGATATATCTGCAACGGTTTCTGAGTTATGGCATATAAAACTTTCAATGTTTGACCCTTAATAAGTGGGCGTGGCACCGCCCATTTTCCAAAATTTCATCAAATTTCTTCTTAGGGGCCTGTGCTCAACACGTGGGTAAAATTTCATCACTCCAGCTCTATTAATGACTGATATACCAAATTTCCGATTTTTTCTATATAGGAAAAGTGGGCGTGGTCATGGTCCGATTTCGCCCATTTTCAATACCAACCGTCCCAGTGCCGATACCAACTTGCATTCCAAATTTCATCAAAATATCTCAATTTTTGCGCGAGTTATCGTGCGTACGGACGGACGGACGGACGGACGGACGGACATGGCTCAATCGATTTCTCTTTTCACCCTGATCATTTTGATATATATAAGTCTATATCTATCTCGATTATTTCATTCTGTTACAATCCACCGTTATGAAATCAAAACTATAATACTCTGTGTACTAGTACAGCTGAGTATAAAAATATAGAGGTATTAAAATGTGCATTATGTATAATAAGACAGAATACAAAAAAAATTAGGGATAAACATAAGAATATGCATACATTACATATCGTCGTACCATACGAAAACTAACATACGATTTTTTGTGGCTGACGAAAAGTAACAAGTTCGACTTTCGGCTGACGAAAACTATCAATTTCGTTTAAATTAAAATAGCGATTTTAATGTAAAAACATTTAGGTGATTCACAAAGTGTCATAAAGTCATATGTCATATTAAAATATTGTACGGAAATAGTTATAAAAGACTTTTCCGAAGCCCTGTGAAACAGTAAACAAAACCAGCTGATCAAATACGACGACTCAAAAGCATATCGAGCAGAGTTGTATTTATTTAGTACACATATAGCGTAGAATGCAACAACAAAATATTATGACTTATGACGATATGACGCAATATGACAGGTTGTGAATCCCCTAATTATACATATAATTACTGTTACTTTTCGTCGGCCAAAAGTCAAATGTGCTACTTTTCGTACAGAATTTTTTAATTGCCAGCTTTCGTTTGAAATTTTAAATGTGTTAGTTTTCGTATGGTACGACGATATATAGTTAAACCTATACCTACGACAACATGAGCGACTTGGAAACCAGTAATAAACTCAAATAAGTAATACAAAGAAGAACAATAAGAATAATTAATGAGAAAAACAAAATTATGAAGGAGTATAATGGCAACTACAAAAAGAAAACAACAAAAACAAAAATAAATCCATGGTTATCTTCCTTCCTAAAGCGAGTAGAAGATCACATGAACTGGCCAAGGACTCTAGACCCATCAGCCTAACATCCTTTCTATTAAGAGTCCTAGAGAGGCTTTTAGAAGTTCACTTAAGATCAGTAATTACTGATCCTAAACTACATATCTACGGCTCAGCATGCCTACATAAAAGGCAAATCTATCGAAACGGCTCTACATGAGCTGGTAGGAACCATAGAAAAATCGACGGGGTTCAAGAAATTCACATTAACAGCCCTTCTAGATATAGAAGACACCTTCAACAACTTAGAGATTAACCAGATTTGTAAACTGCCTTAGCAAAATCGTACTAGCCGATCACATCGGTAGATAGACACAGTCTATGCAAAACGAAACATGCCTATATTGGCTCGGTAACAAACACGCGCATTGTGAGGAGCGGTACCGCTCAGGGGGAGGTTTTAACTCCGCTTCTATGGGTTATTGCTCTGAACTATATTCTGCTGGATCTCAACAAACACGCATTTAAAGTAGTAACATACGCAGATGACATTGCCATATCAGTATCGGGCAAATGCCCATCAGTAAGTGAAATACTTAACAATGCACTAAGAAGGTCATGCTCCTCGCATGACACCAAATGTGGACTTTACGTGAACTCGAGCAAGACGGAACTGGTCCTGTTTACCAAGAAGAGTAAAATTCCCTTATTTTTACTTCCATCTATTAACGGTACTATGATATCCCTCTCACCTATGGTGAAGTAACTGGGAGTCAAAATCGACAGCAAACTTAACTGGAAAGGGTTGAAAAAAGGGTGCTTATTACTGCTGCAAAATACTCTTCAACATAAACTGGGGATTGAAACCCAATCTTGTCATGTGGCTATATGCAGCCGTCGTAAGACCCATATTGTCATATGGAGCACTAGTATGGTGGCCAGAATTTGAGAAACAATATCAGTGAAACCGCCACCTTCAGCGTGTTAAGACTATGGGAGATGAGTCGGCTACTGGACGGAAAGTTGGTACGGTCATAGCAGCATTATCAGCAGGCTCCTTAACGGAGTTCAGGCATCAGACTACCTTGTACCTTCACTAAGTTTTGAGATGGGCTTCAATGTGACGTTCCCGTCAAGAAAAGGGTGGAAGAGATACAGCGTACACAAGAAGAAAGCAATCTCAATCTACACCGACGGATTCAAAATGGATTGTGGTGTTTCAGGTGGAGTTTTCTCTGAAGTACTTAATGTGTCTCTTTCATTCCGTCTTCCCATAGCATCTTCCAAACGAAAGTTTTTGGCATTGAAAGGGCTTGTGAGCTCCTACTGAAACGGACGCTAACAGGGAATAAGGTGCGTATATGTATATTCCGATAGCAGACCACTCTTCGATGGAACTCCACGGATACTTGTAGGGCCATGAAGCAAACATGGCCGGCTTATGATGCCATAAGAACCAACAACCTCCTCAGAAGGTCCAGAAGGAACATCTTCCAGATCACAGGCACGATTACAGAACACTCGCTGTTCGACAAACACGCTAAAGGACTAGGTGTCCCGTTCAACAAAATATATAGAAGCTGCAATCAAGAGGACAGTGAGTAATCAATGCAACACTTTCTATGCGAATGCCCGCTTCTTGCTCACATCAGACCCAATATCTTCGGCAATTTTCTTAAACTAATAGCCGACTGCACAATAGCTGGCCTAAGTAGGTTCATCGATAACTCTACATGGTTTGAACCAGAGATCAGCAGCGGTGCACCGCATTTTCTAAAGCACCGCAAAAATACTTATTTTTTAAGTACCCAGAAAAAAAATTCACCGCCACTGCATTGATTGAAAACCTAAATGATATTGCGGTATTTAGTGTTGTTTACACCGCATACCGCAAACACCGCATTTGTTTATTTGTATACTATTCAGTGTTGCCGGAAATTTTTCACACACTGAAAAGGTATAGGCAATTGAAAATTCATTTGTACATAAATACATAGATATATGTTACTGATTATAAGATATACAGCATATTTATTCTCAAGTATTTTTTTTATTTTTGTGTGCTTTCTTTTTTGTGGCAGTTTTTTGAATAATAAAATATTTTTTAATAATGATATAATCAAAAACTCATTTTTGAAATCCAATACGACTAATACGGCAATCAGAAGGAATACTTTTCCGTCAAACTAGCAATCCGTTTAATTGACAACATAGTTGAATTAAATGTATTTAAATGACGATCGACACATTCAGTACTTCAGCTTTGCCGTAAAAAAGACATCTAATTAAACTATGTTTCTCAGTTAAACGAATTGCTAGATTGACGGAAAAGTATTCATTCCGACGGGCACATAATAAAATGTACGAAAATAAACATGTGTATTGTTGTTGCTCCAATAAAATGACAAAAACTTCGGTTTCAATCAATGTATCGTAGCCAATTTTGTCGATTGTGAAAATTTAATGAATGCCTCGTTGGAAAATAAAGAATTACATACATATGTCACAGACAAACAAAAATATGTAAACAAAACTTATGTGTATTACTAAGAAGCCATAAATGTGATTCAAGGATTTTAGGAAAAAACTCTATTTCATGTACATAGTACATATTTTTATCTTGAAATTCATTAGTCAAATTATTTTGAATGTAAACAAACTCTAAATTTTAAGTGGCCCTTTCAATGAAAAAATTAAAAAAAGAACCAATCCTGAGAGTTTTCCTGTATAGATGTTCTTTGGTTAAAATCAAATTGTAATTAGTAGTATTTTTCATCAGAAATTCATAAGACGGTAAAAATTACAAACAAAAAATCGCACTGGCAACATTGTAAATATCTCTATTTGGGAAATGTGGTGTTTGTGGTATGCGGTGTTTGCGATATGCGGTGTTTGCGGTATACGGTGTTTACAATATGCGGTGTTTGCGGTGTTGTGATATCCATACTACCGCATACCGGAATTGATCAAGAAAATGCGGTACGGTGTTTATTATGATCGCATATTTTGCGGTTGCGGTCATACTCCCACAGCATTTTTTATGAGTATACTATAAATCACAAAAAATGTATCGCATGCTGATCTCTGGTTTGAACACATCGGCGAACTCTAGCAGCAACCCACAACCATATTGATTCTATGAGTTATGTGCATCAAAATGGCACTTTGTTCGCTAACTGGGCGCGGGATTGTTCAATCAACGGCAGCCAACCAACCAACAAATCAAACGAGAAAATTATGTTATTTAAAAAACCATATACAGAGAAACCTCCCCTAACGGACACCTCTCATAGGCGGACACCTCCCTTGAGCGGACATTTTTTCATGCACCAAGGTTTAGGTCCAATTTTTAGAACAAATTGCCCTCTCTTAGGTGGACACTCTCTTGGCCGGACGCGGACAGTTATTTACTATTGAAATGAAATAAAAACCTCTATTAAGCGGACACGAACCTCTCGTCAACGGACACTTTGATTTTTTTTTTCATAAAAAATCACATAAAAACCTCTGTTAGGCGGACACGATTTACTCTTATGCGGACAAAATATAAGTATGGATAGCAATATAAAAAAAGTTCGCTGAATGTTCGTTAGGTAAAAAGCGCTACGATGAAAGGGGAATCACCAACTAAAATAAATGTCCGCATGACTTTATTGTAAGATATAACAACATTCACGGATTTCCAGTTAGATGTTCTAACTGACGAAAACGTCGAAACCATTGAAGATGATAGTACCAATACTAACTACCGCTGAAAGTAGGTAATGCAATCTCCTCGAACGAAATAGCTTTGACTGCAGTTTCAAATTTGAAAAGATTTTGCACGGAAGACCTTATTGCATTTGAATTGTTTCAGAAATTTGAAAGCCATCTGCAAAACAATTTTATTTTAAATAAGCAAAAAACCCCTCGTCAACCGACAATTTCACAATTTTTTAAATAATATAAAAGATATCCCAACATTTCTAGTTCTCAGCAACTTACTAATTGTAATTTAATATGTATGTTAATACTTTTTGTATATACATATATACATATGTATATGAACATATTTATGTATTTAAGTGAAATTTTGAAGACATAAGAATCCTTGTTTTTTTTAGTGAAATATGAATAAAGAAATCCTTTAAAATCCAAAAAATTTCTAAAATAGGAACCCACTCCCTTAAGCGGACACCTCTCTTGGGCGGACAAAATTTGCCCGACGGTGAGTGTCCGCCCAAGGGAGGTTTCACTGTACATATGTACATACATACATTAACAAATTGAGAGCTTCAATATAAATTAAGTTCAAGTTAAGTTTAAAACTAAAAATTTTAAGAACTCATAAATTCTACCACAATATACAAGTATGCAATAACAATCAAATGTAAATGTTATTTAAGAAGATTGAGTTGTTTTTCTTAACTTTTTTTTGATTGCAAGAAGAAAAAAAAAAACTTAAAATCACAAGCCAACGTCAATTGTATATTGCCTTATTATCGCCAACAGCGGCAACAACACAACAGCACCAACAACAATGCCGGCAATGACAGTCAGCAAGCTGGTACAATGCAAATATGTAATAGATATCTATGCAATCGCCTGAACCGACAAACAATGATATTTGTACCAACAACAAAAACAACAAACATGAATATCTAACAAACAACAAGTGTGGCAACAACAACAACAACAACAACAACAACAAGAAAGCAAGTATGTAATTCTATCGATTGAGCAGTGAAATAAACAGCGCGAAGATGATCAAACACACGTACACATACAAAGCTTGGAAAACCCAACCAAAAAATCTAAGCCTTATGGCGTTTTCGATTCTGGCGAAAATGTCGCACTTATTCTGCACTTTTATCGGGTTGTCAAATTTTTTTCTTCTATTCCACATAGATTCCACACATTTTTTCAGGGTTGATTGTTTTATTGACAAAAATGTCGCACTCTGCCCGACCACAGGGCAACATTTTCTGCCCTTAATATGAATAAAACAAGGTAAAAAAAAAATTTTAAAAAGCTTTTTATTTAATATTATTATAAAAATATACTAAAAAAGAAAAAATAAATTTTTAATATTTTTGAACAAGATTTATATTAGTCCTTAGTTCATTTGGATCTTAATTTCAATCTAAGCATACCTTTAACGTACATATTTCTTCAAAGCATTTCTGTATATGTATCAACATATGTACATAAAAGCGTGGGTGCTCTTTACGTCATGCATATCTTACGTAATTGGAATTTAAAGTTTTTATCGCTTCCTTCCATTTCACCAATACTATTTTGTAACATGAATATCTAATGAGTACCCGCGCTTTTATGTACATATGTTGATACATATACAGAAATGCTTTGAAGAAATACGTTAAAGGTATGCTTAGATTGAAATTAAGATCCAAATGAACTAAGGACGAATATAAATCTTGTTCAAAAATATTAAAAATTTATTTTTTCCTTTTTAGTAAATTTTTATATTAATATTAAATAAAAGCTTTTTAAAAAATTTTTTTTACCTTGTGTTATTTTTGCCTTTTTAGTTTTACAATGCATTTTACATCTAACATTTGTCAACACTCCCACTATCAATATAGTCCAACAGTTTTTAATATGAAGTGCACTATGTTTAACATTTTAATGGTTCCTTATTTTATTATCCAATTCCTGTGGAGTCTTTTAAGTGGTTTTACTATACTCTTTTGTGATAGATTTTGTGATAGATTGCTTCGTAATACGTGTTCAAAATAGGAACAAAATTGGTTCATAAATATTAATTTTCTAAATATCTTGACACTAGCGCCACCTAGCGGCGATTTATTTCCACGAATATATTTACTTTCTCATAAGCAATATATATACCGAATATGAACAAATTCGGTCGGTAAATACGAATTTTACAAATATCTTGACACCAGCGCCACGTGGCGGCGATTTTTTTCCACAGATGTATTTACTTTCTCATAGGCAATATATATACCGAATATGAACAAATTCGGTCGGTATATACGAATTTTACAAATATCTCGACACCAGCGCCATCTATCGGATTTTTTATTATTTCACATTGCATTGTCTTCGGGTCCTAAACTATGTTCCAAATTTCAAGTACCTAGCTCAACTAGAAGTATCTTAAATGTTCGTTGCAAAATTCCACGACATACATACAAAAAGTGAAGTTAAATAAAAGCTTGTAATAAAAAGGGGTTGCATTATTTTTGTTTCAACATCACATGAAAAGTGCAACATTTTCTTAGGGCACAGGGCGCATCTTGATAATGTTGCCTTGTAATAATGCAGCATTTTGGTTCAGAATCGAAAACGCTATTATTTAAGAATTAAAACAGCAGATTTATAGACATAGGAAGTAAGGCTTTAAAATTATAATTATATATATAATTTGTATGGCGTAAGGCTTAAAATAAGGCTGATTTTCCTGTGTTGATGTCATCAGGCCATAAGGAATACTCTATCTCTGAGAGCACACTTTATTCCAAAGGCTTATCCGCCATGCGAAATAAGGCCTAGATAAGTATTTGAGAGTTAGGAGCACAGAGAGTGAGTGCATAACAGAAGCAGAGCTGCCAGCTGATTTGTCAACAATAAGCAAAACTCTTTTGCCGGGAAGGTACTAACACACATACACAACTGAAGAAGCATCAAACGTGGAGCAGAAGTCAAACTATTAAAGGTGGTGACAAAAAAAATGAAAAAAAAAAAATTAAATAAAAATGAAACAAAAAAACCCACACAATTTAATTTTTTTTTACTTTCGTTTCATTTGTATTGGTGCTGTTACCGACAGAATGGCCGGACTGACTAGCTAGCTGAGCTGAGCTGAGCTAAGCTAGCTGAGCTGGCTGGCTGGCTGACTGGTTTGATGCTTCGCCATTAACCAACCAAGCACTTCGCTTCGTGCTATGACACTCTAAGTGGCTATAAAACACTTTGCAGTTCGCATTTGACTTTTGTTTTCGTTTGCAAGTTACAGTGTCTGGTTGTGCCAGATTCGGTGGTAGACAAGCAATATAAACAAACACACACACATACGTGCGCATTCACAAAAATTTAATTCTAATTGAATTGAGCGAGTGCTTAGTGATTTTATTTATAAAGGTAAGCGATAATAACAAAAGACAAAAAAAAAAGTGAAAAGCAGTGGCTGTTAGCGCCAAAGGATAATTTTTGAGAAAAGACAAAAAACAATAAGATAAAATTAACAAAAGCAAAAAATCAGAATGCAATGAATTCAGCTCAGCTATTTTATGAAATTGTATTGTGCTTACGATTGCAGTGAAAATATTTTTTTTGTGTGATTTAACGCATTGCAAAAAACTGTTAAAATAAGAAAAGAACAGATCAAAACTTTATGTAAACAGTACCTAAAAAAAAAAATAATATAAAAAGTGTTAAATGAACTGCTGAATGCAAAAGAAATACTAGAAAGCTCTCAAGGACTAAAAGGACCTTAAGTTTATAGTAGTAAGAGCAAGCAAAAGTGTGACAAAAACAAGCATTAAATAAAAATTAATAACAAATGCAATAGTAAAAAGGACTATCAAGGACTAAAAATTAAAAAAATTTAACTGTGAACCGAAGCAAGCACAACTGTTGATTACACTGGAACACAAAATGAAATTTGTCTGTACTTTGGACGCAACTATCCTATATATATGTAAAATCGGTTGCTGATATCAAAAATCGGGTTCATTTTTAATTTAATTACCGGTAAATTGTCGATATATCAAAAACCTTCCATAGAATTAAAAATGAACCCGATTTTCGGAATCAGCGACCGATTTTACATATAGATAGGATAGTGGCGTTCAGAGTATTTTTTGGCTATAGAGCAGTGTTATTGGTTTTTGCACATACATATATAATTATACCTTTCATGAGAATGAAATGGTATTATAACTTAGTGCCAAAAAATGTTTGTCGAAAGTACCAGAAGGAAGCGTGGGGGACCCACCAAAATATATACCGATATGATCAGAATCACGAGCTGAGTCGATTAAGCCATGTCGGTCTGTCCGTCGGTCCGTCTGTCCGTCCGTCCGTCTCTGTGAACGCAAACTAGTCCCTCAGTTTTTGAGATATCTGAATGAAATTCGGAATACAGGTATGTTGTTATATGCAGCTCATCATTTGTCGGAACCGGCCGAATCGGACCACTATAACATATAGAAAACAACCGATTATTCAGATATACATGAAATTTTTGGATGTAATTTGTGCATAACTTCCCCATTTAAACAGCTAAGGACATGAAACTTTGCAGTAGACGTGCCCATTTTGGCCCAAACAAGGTTACCGAAAATTTTCAAGATCGGACCACTATAACATATAGTTCCACAACATCCGATTATTCAGAAAAAAAAAATACACAATAATAAGAATACTAAAAAACGAACTATGCAGTTTTTTCACTATTCTATCAATATTATTAGTGATTTTTTTAAACAAAATATTTTTTGTGCACAACTTTATTTAGCTCCTGAATAGTCTATACTATAGACTCTATAGTGGTCCGGTGAGGGATGGTATTTCGCTTGAGAATTTTTCTGATTTTAACACCTAAAAACAAGAAGATACCACATAAATACTATATAAAAGTGGTGTAAATACTTCCAATTGTAAGTTTTGAGTAAAATCTATCTTGAGCTACACCGAAAGGGCTCTTCTGAAGCAATTATAACGTCACTTTCATCACTATATGAACTTCTATTTTTTTTGGGAACAAAATGCGATATCAGATTTCGAAAAATAAAATAAATCGCTCGAGCCATATACGGCCGACCCTCCCTTCGTCTGTCTGTCTGTCTATAAACACTCTAATTTGCGCAAAAATTTAAATATTTTGATGAAATTTGATACACGGATTACTATCCGGACTGGGACGGTTGGTAATGAAAATGGAGAAGATCGAACCATGACCACGTCCACTTTCCCTACATAGTTAGGTGATTCACAAAGTGTCATAAAGTCATATTAAAATATTGTACGGAAATAGTTATAAAAGACTTTTCCGAAGCCCTGTGAAGAAGTAAACAAAAACAGCTGATCAAATACGACGACTCAAAAACATGTCGTGCAGAGTTGTATTTATTTAGTACACATATAGCCTAGAATGCAACAAACAAAATATTATGACTTATGACGATATGACGCAATATGACAGGTTGTGAATCCCCTAAGTATATATTCCGAAAATATGATATCTCAGTCACTAACTAATATAGCCCGAATGACAAACAAATAATTAAAGCATATAGCTAAATATCTAATGTTCGATTCCGTTCGGGATCATCCCACGCACCATAAGAAGCGCTCTATAATTGCATATAATATGAACCGCTTCCTACTGGTTTTTTTTTTTTGCAAATTCATTAAGTTGTTGTAGTGTTTTAAACAAGAAGCGATTACCACACAGAAAATTTGCCGAAATTGAAAAATGATTGCCCCTAATTTGTTAAGAGTTTATCCACCTTATAAGCACATATATATACAGTGAAACCTCCCTTGGGCGGACACTCACCGTCGGGCAAATTTTGTCCGCCCAAGAGAGGTGTCCGCTTAAGGGAGTGGGTTCCTATTTTAGAAATTTTTTGGATTTTAAAGGATTTCTTTATTCATATTTCACTAAAAAAAACAAGGATTCTTATGTCTTCAAAATTTCACTTAAATACATAAATATGTTCATATACATATGTATATATGTATATACAAAAAGTATTAACATACATATTAAATTACAATTAGTAAGTTGCTGAGAACTAGAAATGTTGGGATATCTTTTATATTATTTAAAAAATTTCGAAATTGTCGATTGACGAGGGGTTTTTTGCTTATTTAAAATAAAATTGTTTTGCAGATGGCTTTCAAATTTCTGCAACAATTCAAATGCAATAAGGTCTTCCGTGCAAAATCTTTTCAAATTTGAAAATGCAGTCAAAGCCATTTCGTTCGAGGAGATTGCATTACCTACTTTCAGCGGTAGTTAGTATTGGTTACTATCATCTTCAATGGTTTCGACGTTTTCGTCAGTTAGAACATCTAACTGGAAATCCGTGAATGTTGTTATATCTTCCAATAAAGTCATGCGGACACTTATTTTAGTTGGTGATTCCCCTTTCATCGTAGCGCTTTTTACCTAACGAACATTCAGCGAACTTTTTTTATATTGCTATCCATACTTATATTTTGTCCGCATAAGAGTAAATCGTGTCCGCCTAACAGAGGTTTTTATGTGATTTTTTATGAAAAAAAAAATCAAAGTGTCCGTTGACGAGAGGTTCGTGTCCGCTTAATAGAGGTTTTTATTTCATTTCAATAGTAAATAACTGTCCGCGTCCGGCCAAGAGAGTGTCCGCCTAAGAGAGGGCAATTTGTTCTAAAAATTGGACCTAAACCTTGGTGCATGAAAAAATGTCCGCTCAAGGGAGGTGTCCGCCTATGAGAGGTGTCCGTTAGGGGAGGTTTCTCTGTACATAATTATTTCGTATATATATTTGCCCTTTAAGCTATTTTATAAATATCATCGTTTAAACCGCTTGAGTGAAACTTTCTTAACCGCCTATGCCAAAAAGTATATTTGCCAAAAATGATATTTGCCAAAACTTTAACTCCAGGCTACCAGCTCTATCGATCCATACCATAAATTTGGTCTTTGAGAAGCTCGGGAAGTTGTATATTTCCTCCTAATGTCATTTTAAGGTCTGAAGTCGTAGAATTGGCTGTCAGGAATTCAATTTTAATTTTTGGCACAAATGTCTTGGGCGGTTGTGAAAGTCTCACTTAGGCGATTATGTTTAAACATATCGCCGTGAAGTTTATACATATGTATTTATATACATATTTATTAGCAGTGATTTATTAATGAATTAAATAGTTTAATGTCAATGGTCAAAAAAAATTTAAAAAAAAAAAAAAACAGATAAAAACTTCAAGCGCTATTGTTGTTAAATTAAAAATTCATTCATTAATTCACTTCTTTCGAATGCATAATAAATGGATGAAATACATTTTATCTTCAGCTTAAATCTAAATAAGGTTGCGTATGGACTTAATATTTACTTGGCTTGACTTGCGTGCATTGAAATGCTTTTAGCATAATTTAAAAGACGCTTTGTTTAAAATTGATTAGCTTAAATTGGATAAAAGAAAGAAAAAAAATTAATGAACTGAATTTGCTATAAAAAATATATATTAAAAAAATTTAAATTAAAAAAAAAAATTAATTATAAAACTAAAAGTTGTAGAAAATGTAGTTTTGCAGGTATTTTGAACACCGAAACTCTATGGCAGTGCAGCACTCTACATGCATACACTAAAACAGCGATTTTTATAGTATTAACCCTGCAAAAAATGCGATTAATCCGGGACGTGTCCGGAATCCCGAACGGGTACGAATGTAGATTAATCGCTTTCATCCCCAACGGGTACAATTGAGGAGGTCCATAACAAAACGCAATAATTCCACCAAAACAATTTTTTGGATAAACGAAAAAAACTAATTTAAGTCAATAGGATATATATTTTTTTTAAACTGTTGTTGTAGTTTAATAGTTATCTAAAAACAATACAAATCATAAAAAAAAATTTATATCTGGCAATTAGTTTTTAAGTTATTAGGTTAAAAAAATGGAAATGTTGCGTTTTGGTCCGTCCAATAGTATTTATTTCATTTTGTTATGAACATGTATGGAAATGTTGCGTTTTGATATAAACTAGGTTTGGAATTTTGGCTTTTTGCTTTAAATAATTTTTTTTGATTTTAATTGCTTATACATATTCTATAGGAAAATTAAAAACTGTTTTATATCAACGGTTTTTATTGCATTTAAATCACTATATTAACATACAAGTATTACAATAAATTCACATTATATTACACTTTCATTGCAGTGTCCTCCTCCAAACAATCACATAAAGTTATATCATCTGTTCCATTGGCACTATTTCCCTGCTGATCTAAAAATATCTTGGTATAATACTCCAACTCAGATATTTTGGGCCACTGTTCGCCAAAGTTTTCTCAAAATATTTAGCATAAAAAGAGTTAGCAAATGTGTTTACAATATTAAATGCAAAGTAGTTATTCACAAAGGTACACTCAAATAAATTTTGGTATAAATTTTAAACTTTTTTGGTCGATATATAGGACACGACCGAAAAATTATTAAAATTTAAACTTTGAAAAGTTTAAAAGATTTTTAAACTTTTAAGGTTTCGATTTCATTCCAAATTAAAATTTATTTTAAGACTTTCAAAAGTTGAAAATTTAAACCTTTTTTTGGTTTAAATTAAAAAAAAAATGTCTGCTCCCAAATCCTCTCCATGATTTTCCCTATTGTATCTTCTTTCCTATCCTTTTTTCTCCCATATTGTTCTCCCCCCAACATCCCCTTAATCCCTTTCCATATTGTGTCTTTTTCCTATCCTCGTCTTCTCCTTTTCTTCCTTCTTCATTTTATCTGTTTCCATAATTATTTATTTTTTTTTTCTCCATTCATTCATTCAAATTGTCTAATAATAATAATCTAATGTCTAATAACTATAAATGAGCTTTTTATATTGTTCATTTCTCGAAAAAGCAAGTTGGAATTTCAAATCAAAAATTAAAATTTTTACGACCAATGAAAGTGTAAAATTTAAACCTTAAAAGTATAAATGAGAAAAAGTGTAAGATTTAAACCAAAAAAGTATGAAATTTATTCCAAAAAATACTTTGAAATATTTGAACTTTTGTAAGTTTGAATTTTAAACCAAAAAGGAATAAGAAACTTTTAAACTTTCGAATGTTCAAAATTTAACCCAAAAAAAGTTTTAAATTTCTTTCAAACCAAATCAAAGTTTAAAAAATATTCCAATATTTATAACAGTGTAGTTTAATCAAAGAATATTTCTAACAACCATAAAAATAAAATTAATTTAATTGGATAGATATGGAAATGTTTCATTTTGGTCTGAACTAATATTTTTGGTGTTGAATAACAGTAAAATTATTGACCTTTGGTATGTTTTATAGCAATGGTTACATAGGTTTTAATGCGTAGAATTGGATTTAGTTAAAAAACCAAAATATTTGAAAAGTGGAATTATTGCGTTTTGTTATGGACCTCCTCAATTGTAGATCAATCGCTTTCAGCACGAACGGGTACAAATGTAGATTTTTCCATAAAAAATTGTAAATGTTCTTGCATATTTAAATAAATATTATATAATGTTTTACTTTTGTAAAAAAATCTCAATAAATAAATTTAAAAAAATTGTAAGTTTTGAGTATGCATTATATGAGCGTAATGTAAAGGATTTTTTCATAGGATATTTTAGGCAACATTTTGGTAAAATTGTTATTTAAAAAGGGTGTTCAATTCGTTTTACCGGTTGTTCTATAATTTTTTAAATACATTGCATATTTTTGTAAAATGTACATTTAAGGAATCTAGATTTGTTCCCGTTCGGGATGAAAGCGATTAATCTACATTTATACCCGTTAGGGAACAATTGGTCTACAATTAGTCTACATTTATACCCGTTCGGGAACAATTGGTCTACAATTAGTCTACATTTATACCCATACGGGAACAATCGGGGACTAATTGTGGACCGATTGTTCTCGAAAGAGATCAATCCTGGACAAATATCTTTCGGTATTAATCGCACATTTTTTTGCAGGGAATATTAGTTAACCCTAATCCTCTAAAGTGAGCCTGTCAATCTCACTTTAAAGTTTAAAAGCGAGTTATTCCTAAACCAAAAAAGATTTTTGCTTGAAATTTTGGGTATTCCTCCATTTGTGCTTACATTTCTAGAATTCAACTAAATTTTGAATCCGTTGTTTACAAGATTTATCCAGTGAGGTTTTTACATTGTGAACTCACCATACTTCCCCCAGATTTTGGTGAATTCGTCGTATTTCACCATAGATCTTTAGATCATATGATGTCATAAAATTATGGAGAACGGTAAAGTCGGCAATTTCAAAACCATTAAAATCTTATCATTTTATGTTTACTGAGTTTCTAAATTACGGAAAAGATGCGTTCAGATAGAGAAACGAACGATCGTCTGCTTTTATGCGTCAGTAATTTCACCACGAACGTCGCGTTTTAAAACTTTTAAATTTGATCGCGGAAAATATATATTAGGGGCGATCATATGAAAAATTTATTCATATTCATTTGATTCGTAGTTTTTCTCATTGTGTGCACAAAAACAAATTTATAAGAGATGTAATAAAACTACTTGTAATGAACATTCAACAAGTACAAAAATATTTGAAAATTGCAGTTCATTAATATACCCTATTTTATGAAATTACATTTTTTATCTTTATATACAAAAAAATTGTCATAAACCGTTATAAGAATGTATAAAAATGATTCTGCATTCATTACTGCATAAATAAAAATAAAAAACAAATACCAAAATAATGTGTTTCAAAATTTCCCCATAGGTGAGCCTCAGAGTCTCACTTTCGGTTTTACGTAACTTTTCAAAATTCGGTGATTAGGGTTAATGCAGTAGATAGATATTTCACCAAATATATAGCTACTAAAGACTTAAGGAATGAACTTCGTGGAATTTTTGGTTAAGATCTTTTATCGCAAGATGAAAATGCTTTAATTTTTACATTTTCGAAGCATATTTTTAATTGATTCTTTTGTTTGTTTGGTTTTCCGACAGGGTAGCAATTAGATGTATGTACATATATTGCAACGATTTTCCGTCACACCTTGTCAATTTTGTTTTTGAGACAAAACGGGTTTCGGCAATGTGCCATATTCAGTGTAGCTTATTTATAAAGAAATTCATTGCAATAGACATTATTAATAACAAATATTGTTAAGCGCATTATTATATACATACATGCATGCATATGTATGTATTTTAAAATTTCGAAAAAAGCTAAAAATTGCATACAAAAATTTAGCTTCGAAAGACTTAAGAAACAAACTTGATATGGGTTGGGGATTTATATAATTCTTAATACATTAAAACGAAACTGTTAACAAAGAGACTTTTTCATATATATTTAAGAATTTATTATTTTATAGCTGATGACGTTTGTACACACATATGCATGTATGTACATATGCATGCAAAAATCTTTCAAAATAAATATGCTGTCATATAAATTACAAATAATTTTATGCATCTAATTAAAAAGCAAATGCTGGCGCATATCACGTTTGCAAAAATGTCTGAATAATCATAAAATGCATTTGTTTGTATGCATGTGCTTGAATGCACTTACATATACATATGTATATGTATGTATATGCTCATCAGTATATAAGTCAATGAGTATATGAGTAAAAGTAAATGTATTTATATAACATATATAAGGTATTAGTCTATTAATAGTCATTGCAATATCCACAGACAAATTGGCATACATACAACTAGATTACTATGAGATTTTTTTCTTCTATGTTTGTATGTATAAATATGTATGTATGTACATCAGGGCCGTGCACAGGAATTAGCCTTGGGGGGGTTTTTAATTTTGGTTTGCATTCGCATACATTTTTCGCTAAGATAAACATATTTGCTGAAACAGATATCCAGACCCATACACCATAAATTTAAATGTTCTCTAACTTTTCTGAAACTCATTATGATACATCAAAACCTAGTTAACCAGGTCCTGAATAGTACACGGAAAGAATTTTTTACTAGAATCAATGCCGACACAAGAAAAATTAGACTTGATTTTGAACTTAGAAAATAATTTCTTAATATCAAGAAAATCCAAGAAAATTGGATTTTAAATAAATAAGTAAAAAATTTTCTTGCTTCAAGTGAAATTGGATTTTAAATAAATAAGAACACATTTTCTTGCTTCAAGTAAGATTGGATTTTAAATAAATAAGAAATAATTTACTGAGGGTAAGTGTTTTTTTCTTGTTTTTTGAAATAAATTAAGAAATTATTTTTTTGTTGCAAGTAAAACTTTTCTTATACGAGCTTAAGTAAGTAATGCGAGAGACACACATCGTAGTATAGTAATAATATTTCGATCTATACCACATATCGTCGCTCCCAACGAAGACTAGCACGCACGGTAGGCAGGAAGCGACGATAGGTTGCATGAAAATGTCGAGAAAAAAGGAAAGTGGGGTTGTGTTATGTGATGTTTATAGATGGAACATCCGTTGAAATTAAAATCCGAGCTGCTCCTTTTTCAAGGATATCCACATTTTTTGTTTTTTTTGAAAGGATCAAATATTGAGAAAATCGAAAATTCGCCACCGTCCAAATTTTTCCGATTTCAATACATTATTTGGTCGCTAAGGGATACAAAAAAAGGTATTAAAAAGAAAAATGGACACCTGTAGTGGAAAAATCCAATGTGAACAGGATCTAAAGGATAACCACTGAAATATAAAATAACACAAAAAGTACCCACTTTAATTTGCGTATAGCTCCTAACATGTTAACTCTACGTGAAAATTCCTTATAATATGTTTCATTCAGAATAAATAAAGGAATATTTCTTTGATATACAATTTTGATGTACCTGCAGTGGTTAATGCACTTTGGTCCATCTAAAGTGAAAATTTCAAAAAAAGTACGTTTTTTTATGGTGCTATTTTAAGTTCAAATATTTTTCTAGTTTATGTAAATATTTTAATCTAATGATCCAATTCTCATTCTTACATATCTATACGTAAATACTAAAAAGAATTAGAGCTGAAATACGCGCTAGCTGTGCACGGTGGGCGGTAAGCAACAATAGGTTGCATGAAAATATCGAAAAAACGATCGCCGGCTAAACACTTACGTAAAATGATATTCTAATATACTTCATAAACACACAGCAAACGTGAATAAAATCTCCAACATTTTTTTTAAACGAAAATTAGTACCAGCACACAGCTAGGCACATATTCGTTGGGCCATCGTTTTTACGATATTCCCATGCAACCTATTGTTGCTTCCCGCCCACCGTGCACAGCTAGCGCGTATCTCAGCTCTAACTCTTTTTTAGTATTAACGTAGAGATATGTAGAAATGAGAGTTGGATCATTAGATTAAAATATTTACATAAACTAGAAAAATATTTGAACTTAAAATAGCACCATAAAAAAAACGTACTTTTTTTGAAATTTTCACTTTAGATGCACAAAAGTACATTAAGCACTGCAGGTACATCAAAATTGTATATTAAAGAAATATTTCTTTATTTATTCTGAATGAAACATATAATAAGAAATTTCCACGTAGAGTTAACATTTTAGGAGTTATACGCAAATTAAAGTGGGTACTTTTTGTGTTATTTTATATTTCAGTGGTTATCCTTTAGGTCCTGTTCACATTGGATTTTTCCACTACAGGTGTCCATTTTTCTTTTTAATACCTTTTTTTGTATCCCTTAGCGACCAAATAATGTATTGGAATCGGAAAAATTTGGACGGTGGCGAACATTCGATTTCCTCAATATTTGATCCTTTCAAAAAAAACAAAAAATGTGGATATCCTTGAAAAAGGAGCAGCTCGGATTTTAATTTCAACGGATGTTTCATCTATAAACATCACATAACACAACCCCACTTTCCTTTTTTCTCGACATTTTCATGCAACCTATCGTCGCTTCCTGCCTAACGTGCACGGTTCGTTGTTCGCGTGGAAGACTAACAGACTTCGTTGTTCGCGTGGAAGACTAGCATGCTTCAGTTCTCTGCGTGGAAGACTAACATGCTTCACTTGTTTGGGTGGAAACTAAACGTCCGTCTCCACATAACTTGATTCGCCGGCGAAACATCTAGCGAAACATCTCGCTAAATAACCCGTCTCTACGGGGCTGATCGTTATTCAGTTTAACATTTCTCTTTCTTGTTATTCTTAAATATTTGTATGTTGGCTTATTTTTGCGTTTTTGTTTTGGTCTGTGTGAGATTTCGATACAAAATTAGAGAAGGCATCGATATCATCGCGTTTGGCAAGAGGATTAAGAACGAAACAAGTGTTTCATTCTTCACTCGTTCTCAGAAATTTGTATGTAGCGAGTTTCGGCACTGGTTTGCGTGTCTAACCAAGATTTAGAGAGCGAATTCAGAAAAAATGAGGCATAAGAAAATATTAAATTAAGCAAATATTTTCTAAAAATATTAAAAACGTAAAAAATAAGAAAAATGAAAATTAATCATGAGGGATTAGAAAACCATAATTTGTCAACTAGTATTTTCGTAGGACTTGTTTATTGAAATGACATTTTATTTAATATAAATGAAGATGCAAATAGTGAACTCCTTATACCAAATGCTTCACTAACAATCTGAGAATTGCAAAAATATTCAGAAATTTGCAAAGCGGATGGCAAATGAAAAAAAATACATGTAACTTTGGAAATGCAAATTCAGCAAGAAAAATTTTACTTCGCCCAAGAAAACGTTTTCTTATTCATTTTACATTTTTTTTCGCTGTATTTTGTTGTTCCAACTCGTCGCAAAAAGATTTTCTTCATTTAAGTAAATTTAAGAAAAGATGTTCTTATTTATTTAAACATTTTTTTTCAACATTTTTTTCTATAGATTTTGTTAGTGTTCTTAAATAAGAAAATAATTGTCTCATTTTTGGAAAACTCAATTTCTTATTTCCAGTAATAATTAAGTCAATTTTTTTATTTCCCTAAAAATTTTCTAAATTGAGTTCAAGAAAGCATTTTTCTTGATTCAAGTATAAAAATTTCTTTCCGTGTACTGTTTACAGTACTTGTTAATTGAAACTGCTCACTGTTTTCGCAAAATGAACATTTTTTTATTATCAGTACAATTTTTTTAAAAATGCCAAACGAACATATGCTACACAACTTTGTAATTTCGGAAAGCTCCAAGTGCAATTCAAAGTGCCGAACTTATGTATTGGCCAACCTTATTTTTTGCAACTTTTACCAATTCTTCTTCCGTAAAATTATTGTAACTAATATTGTCAAAAATTATGAGTCAAAATTCAATGCAAAATTTATAAACTGTATTTTGAAAATTTTTGCAAAATCATTGTAACTTAGATTGGTCATGGGTGGGGGGGGGTTTAACCCCCAAAACCCCCCGTGCGCACGGCCCTGATGTACATATATACATACATAGAAAAACTTATGTACATTTTAGTCTTTTTCGAATATTTGGTTTTAAGTATCTCTAATTTTAGCCGAAAATTTATTAATATGCTTGCTTTAGCATACTTATCATTGCTTATAGATTACACTGGATCACAAAATGAAATTTTTTGTCTGTACTTTGGACGTGACTACCCTATATATATGTAAAATCGGCCGCTGATTCCGAAAATCGGGTTCATTTTTAATTCTATGGGAAGGTTTTTGAGATATCGGCAATTTACCGTTATTTGGCCAATGGCTCCACTTAATCCTGAATGTGTCTTTAACGCAGTGAGGTATCTTCCTTGAGGTAACACCAAACGAAAGAAAATTAAATTTCCTTTTCATGGCTCCTATAACATTTTTCTCTAACTCTTATAGTTTCTGAAATATTGACGATTAAATTTGAATTTTTTCGATTTTTTACGATTTTTTGAAGAAAAAATTGACTTTGTCAGGCAATATCTTTAAAACCAATGTCTTCACCTTCGGTTTTACTCCTTTACGTGAAGCTCCATTCTATTGGGAAAAAGATAAGCTACCAACGAAGAAAATCCATGCTAAAATGGAAAAGTTATAGGCGATCAAGTAAATAAATCCAAGTCGCGCAATGCCTCTGCACGGGTATATTCTATGCATGTTATACCCGTAAATGGGCTTGTATCTACTGCGCTGCCAACGTGCTGCTACTGCAGATGTGTAGGTATTGGTACAACATGTATAGAATATACCCGTCCAGAGGCATTGCGCGACTTGGCTGTATTTACTTGATCGCCTATAACTTTTCCATTTTACCATGGATTTTCTTCGTTGATAGCTTATTTTTTTTCGTAATGGAACGGAGCTTCACACAAAGGAGTAAAACCGAAGGTGAAAACATTGGTTTTAAAGATATTGCCTGACAAAGTCAATTTTTTCTTCAAAAAATCGTAAAAAATCGAAAAAATTCAAATTTAATCGTCAATATTTCAGAAACTATAAGAGTTAGAGAAAAATGTTATAGGAGCCGTGAAAAGGAAATTTAATTTTCTTTCGTTTGGTGTTACTTCAAGGAAGATAGCTCACTGCGTTAAAGAGACATTAAGGATTAGGTGGAGCCATTGGCCAAATAACGGTAAATTGCCGATATCTCAAAAACCTTCCCATAGAATTAAAAATGAACCCGATTTTCGGAATTAGCGACCGATTTTACATATAGATAGGATGGTCGCGTTCAGAGTATTTTTTGGCTGTAGAGCAGTGTTACCGTTTGCTATTTCCACATACATACCTATGTACATTTGCTTACATACATATATACATAGACATCCGATACCTAACTAATTACTACTGCTAACCAAATTAGCTGTCGAATAAGACACAAATTTGACTAAAATATGTGTGGCATGTTAAGCAAAGAAAAAAAATCAAAACCACAAAAAAATACACACAACACTGAAAAAGCAAACTCCAAGTAACTACTTATTAAGTGATTAATGACTAAACTTTGCTTATGTATGGAAAAGAAAAATAGTTATTATAACTATAGTTTTTTTACCCTACTTTTTCATGTCTGATATCTGACGTATACATTTATACATGTAGAATTAAAAAGAATATTAAAAAAATTACAGATTCATTTTATTACTTTAGCGGGCTTTGCATATTTTACTAATTATTGTAATACTCTTTTTTTTTGCATTTACGCAAAACCAGTTCGTAGCTATAACTTGCCAGATTTGGAAATTATTAAAAAAAATTGTTATTGTTCAAAAATTTGCCTTAGAAAAGTGCGTTGACTTTTTAAATTATAATTACTGATTTTATTATTGTGATTTTTATGTGTTAAATATTGTTGTTTTAATTACAAATTAGCGTAGTCGTAATATGTATTATGATTTGTTGCAGCATGGTCATTCAACCCAAATATGGTCAGCGATAAATTTCAATTATACAAATTTATGGATTTGTTTTGTTCGACTACAAGTTCTGGCTTACATATATTTCGCTTAATTAATAAGTGTGCAACAAATTGGTGATTAATATTGCTTTGATTTTATGTGCTTGTTCTTTTATATGTAGGTATAGAATATGGGTTAGAATGATGTAATATTTATAAAGGCTTAAGAGAAAGTGGGAATAAATCATTTATTTTTCTTCCTTTTCTTTTTTCTTCCTCCTCTTCTTCTTCTTGAATGAGCAGTAGTGCCACCTCTTAGCTATATTGGCTTTAATTAAGTCATTCCATTTTTTTTGGTGGAAAAATACTCCCTTTGAGTTGCTAAATTATACGGTATAGCTCGAAAATTCATAAACGGTCTGAAAATTGCAGAAATGTGCAAATCCGCATGCGAATGCACTAACGAAAAAATTACATGGGCATACATACGTTGCGTAACAGAAGTCAAGAAAGAAAGAAGGAATTAAAATATTATTCTGCAGCAACATGTTAAATTTTTTCGTTTTATGCACGAAGTTCGTTTCTTAAGTCTTTTGAATTATTCAATATTAAATTTAGTCGTTAGATATGTACATATATGCATCAAGTTTGTCTCTTGAGTCTTTTGAATTATTCAAAATCACCCTGCAAGAACTGTGTTGGTAATTTGACCGGTCATATGACCGGCAGTCATGACCAAAAGTTTTGGGATATTTCCTATCACATTCTTAAGGGCATCGGTAACTTTTGTGACCGTTTCAATCATCACGTTCCCGTATGTGTATGTTCAAGTTCTATTCTATCCTTATCCCTCTCATTGGTTTCATAATATTATATTTTTGTAATGGTGGTAGTACTTTCGGTCACACAATTCTTGCAGGGAAATTAAGTTGTTATGCACCAAATTCGTTTTTTAAGTCTTTTGAATTATTATATCTTTATATATATTACGCTAAGCGATTTTTTGTACGCACCATAACTTTTACACCTGTATACCGATTTTCGAAAATGGGGTGTCACATGAAAGGGCTTGACCTGTAGATGTGCAGGAAGGTTTAATATTTCTGAAAAGGGTTGCCACCTGTTTAAAAATTTAATTCTCCAGTATAGTTTGATTGATTTTTAAATTTCAGGTACCATATGAAAGGGCTTGAGCTGAAAATGAGTAATTTATTAAAATTTTTAGAAAAAGGGTTGCCACCTATTAAAAAAATAAAGTTTTACACTATAGTTTGTTTGATTTTTAAATTTGAGGTGTCATATGAAAGGGCTTTACGTTAAAATAAGTAATTTATTGAAATTTTTACAAAAAGGTTGCCACCTGTTCAAAATCTCATTTTTACGATATAGTTTGTTTGATTTTTAAATTTCAGGTACCATATAAAAGGGCTTGAGCTGAAAATGAGTAATTTATTAAAACTTTTACAAAAAGGGTTGCCACCTATTCAAAAATTTAGTTTTACGCTATAGTTTGTTTGATTTTTAAATTTGAGATGTCATATGAAAAAAACTAGAAAGAGAAAGAGGACTGCGACAAATGGCCTTTTGGAGGTCGCTTTAAGGTTAACTTATTCTAGAAAATTATTCAGCATAAAACTTCACTATGGGGCTCCTCGCACAAAGTCTTTGTATAAAAAATCTAGGTCCACAGAAAATAAAAATAACCAGTAACTATATAGGTATATGCTTCATTTTATATTTTATTAATAAGATTCTATGGGCTTACAGCCCATTCATATTCTGCCAATTTTAAGGGGAAGTCAAATTTACAATGACAATCAAAAAAATTTTCAAATGTGGCAATATGTGGTCTTCCACCCTCAAATTTTCTCACAGTGTAATCGAGGAGCCCAGCAGCGCGTGGCAGGGTTTACTAGTTAAATTTAGTCGTTATATGCATCAAGTTCATTTCTTAAGTCTTTTGAATTATTCTATATTAATTTTCATCGTTATATGCACCAAGTCATTTCGTAAGTCTGTTGACTTATAAATTGTTTATTACGTATCAAAAGTCTTAAGAATAAATTACAAATACATATGTACATACATACCTACTAAAGAGATAACATTCGGTTTAGCGTAGTGGGTAAAAGGTCTTGACTATCTTGTAAAAGTCTTTGCTTATCTTGTAAGATATCCTGGGTTCGAGTCTTGATGCCGGCAACATAGCTCAAACAACTGAATACACCAAAAAGAACTGAAAAGAAATTTCTTTCAGCTGCAAAGCGTTTCTTTTTAGTACGAATAGCTTCAATTGCATATTGTTTACATATAAGCATCAAGTTCGTTGCTTAAGTCTTTTGAAATGCTTCGATATACACTTAAAAATTTAATCAGCAAAATGAAAAAAAAAAATTAAATAATAGTCAACAGCGAGCACAAACTGTGCTCTGAATTATTTATTATTACAAATTTATGGCTGGAATAAAACCGAGTCAAAATTTTATTTATTTAAATTATGCACGCATCAATTGCACAACAACAACACACGCAACAGCAGCTAAACGTTAATAACAATAACAACAAAAGCAAATAAATAAAACTAAGGCACATTGTATGAATTGCTAAAATGCGCATATGCAGATGCGCTCTTTCGGGTTTTTGGTTTTTGGTTTTTGTTTTTGTTTTTGGTTTTTGTTTTTGTTTCTGTTTTTGTTTTTGTTTCTGTTTTTTACTGCTTCTGCTTCTTCGTTTAATATTTATCGATGATTTGTAATGATTGTTTTTTTTTTTTTAGTTTATTTTAATTTTTTATTTTATTTTTTTGTTGATATGCAAGTCGCGCTGCCTAACCGGTTGCATGAACATCCTTGACATAAAAAAGAAATCGCCATGCGCACACATTTACACACACATAACAGACTCGCTTTTATGCATAGAAAGAGTGCGGCGGGGAAGAGACATAGAGAGATAGCGACAGCGGTGCAGGTGAAGACACCCAACAAATGTGACTGCGGCTGCAAAGCATAAAAGCATAATGCAATGCAAATGGACACGCATAGCCGACGCTGCGCTTCAGGCAGAGATGGGCAGCTTCAGCACGCAACATAACACTTGCTTGCTTTATCATGATTGTCTTGTTGTCTTGATCAGCATCATGTGATAAACGCAGCCAAAGCATGTGTCGCGCTGTGATGCGCTTTTTTTTTGTTATTGTGGTTGATGTTGTTTCATTTGTATGATTTTATTTCTTTTTTGTAACTCACTGTTGAAATTGACAGGCATTGCAAATTGAAAATATGATAAGTGCTCATTAAGAAGTTTTAAACACTTGATTGCTGTAAACATGTCACATTTTTTTCTGTTACAATGAAGTTACAGCAACAAGAAAATAACAATGTATATATTATATGTATGTATGTATACATATGTTTGACTTTGTCAATTTATTGACGTACGTATGTAAGTTCAAAATTTTTTTCATAGTTGTTTTTCTGCTCTTCTCAGGCGGTCACTGCCATTTGAAGTACATACTTGAAGCAATAAATTAAAAGTTCATGCAGCGCGTAAAGCACTATAATATTATCTCTGCCACTGTGTCTATATAAGCCTATTTGAGGCTCATTATTTTTTTAATCTTTTTTTTGCTTTTTGTAGCATTTTTATTATTATTTAAACAGAAAAATGGCCCGCGTAAAAATGACATTAAAACTAGTTAGCGTTAAGCGTATGCAAATCTTTTTTGTTTCGCTTGTAATTTGATATTCTTAAAAAAAAACACTAAAACAAAAAGAAAAAAAAAAAAGAAAAAAAACAAATCAAAACAAGTAAGGAAGCCTAAGTTCGAGTGGAATCGAACATTAGATACTCAGCTGTATGCTTTCATTGTTTGTTTGCGTTTGATGGAAGCACGGCGTATTTTATATAAAGCGAGTGCCGCATAAAGTGGGCGTAGCCACGCCCATTTTCAACAATTTTGTCAGTCATCCAACTAAGCATATGAATATTATTCTTTGTGCAAAATTTCATTCCTTTATGACATCCAGTTACAAAGATGTCACGTTACAAATTTCCAAAGCGTGTTCCAGAAATATCTTTGTTAAAAAGTAGGCGTGGTTATAAACCGATTTGAATAAATTTTTTCGTGTCTATTAACACAAGTTATAAAAGTGTATAAACCAAGTTTCGTCATAATATCTCAATTATTTGTCGAGTTATAGGCTAAGAAATCTCGTATATTCCTTTGTCTAAAAAGAGGAGGTGCCACGCCCATTTTCCAAAATCTATCTATTTTTTGTTTCCGGTCTATTGTGGAACTCTTGCCACAAAATTTCAATGAATTATCTTTATATTTGACAAAGATATCGCTTAAAATGTTTTTATTAGGCCACTTTATAGTTCCCATATATAAAAAGTGGGCGTGGTCGTCAACCGATTTCGCTAAAATTTTCAAAATGTATTACCACGAGTAATAAAAGTGCACAGACCAAGTTTCGTCATTATATATCAATTATTTGTCGAGTTATGGGCTCAGAAATCTCGTATATTCCAGCTTCTAAAAAGAGGCGGTGCCACGCCCATTTTCCAAAATTTTTTTGTTTTTCGTTGTATGTCCGCAGGTGGACTCTTTGCATAAAGCTTCAATGAATTATCTTTATATTTGACAAAGATATCGCTTAAAATGTTTTTATTAGGCCCCTTTATAGTTCCCATATATAAAAGTGGGCGTGGCCGTCAACCGATTTTGACAATTTGTCGTCCAAACATTTGCCTAAGTAAGTATATCACGCGTACCAAATTTTATCGATATATCTTCAACAGTTTCTGAGTTATTACTCATAAAGCTTTCAATGTTTGCTCCTTAATAAGTGGGCGTGGCACCGCCCATTTTCCAAACTTCCATCAAAGTTCTTCTTAGGGGCCTGAGCTCAACACGTGGGTAAAATTTCATCACTCTAGCTATATTAGTGGCTGAGATACCAAATTTCCGATTTTTTCTATATAGGAAAAGTGGGCGTGGTGATGGTCCGATTTCGCCCATTTTCAATACCAACCGTCCCAGTCTCGATACCAACTTGCATTTCAAATTTCATCGAAATATCTCAATTTTTGCACGAGTTAGAGTGTTTACAGACGGACGGACAGACGGACGGACAGACGGACGGACGGACGGACATGGCTCAATCGATTTCTCTTTTCACCCTGATCATTTTGATATATATAAGTCTATATATATCTCGATTATTTCATTCTGTTACAATCCAACGTTATGTGATTAAAGCTATAATACTCTGTGTACTAGTACAGCTGAGTATAAAAATACAACACTTGAGTTAATTTTTTTAAAGTAGAAAATGCGTTGGCGCCTTAGTGACCATGAGAAACGTCACCGACGAACTATGACTGACATCAACATTTTTTTTTTTAATTTTTTTTGTGTTTGTTTTTGTGTTTGCTTATTTATCAATGCCACGAGTCAACCAAAAAAGGAGGCTTAGTTAATTAGCAAGAAACTTTATGTGAAACAAAAGTATTTTTTTCTTAATATCACGCCTAACAAAAAATGAAATTAAATGCGTGAAACTAAAAACATTGAAATTAATAAAAAGTACGTTTTTTTTTTAAACAAAGAAGAAATTAAATGCTTGAACTAAAACGTCAGTAAAAATTTTAAAACGTTGAAATAAATCAATTTTTTTTTATTATTAAAAACGAAATCTAAACAAACTAAAAAGTGCTTTTAAATTTTATCTTCAAATCCAATATTTTAATTTTTTTCTATTTCCTTTTTTTCAGATGAAGTTCACATTAGTGTTAGCCGCTGTTTGCATAGCAGTGGCGTGCGCTGAACCCGCCATAAGTCAAGCGAGAACGAGCACCACCACCACATCAACGAAACCTGGACGTTTCTTGTCGCTGCCAGTGCCGGCGAAATGTGCCAAACGTAAGTACTTAAAGCAAAAGTTTTGAAACTAAAAACAAATAGCGGTTAGAAAAGAAAAAAAGAATTTAGTAGAAAAAATTGCAAGGTACTCGTAGTAATAAAGAAAAATTAATAAAATAAAAAACATGGCAAACAAATAAGAATAAAATTTGTAATGTTAGGTTAGGTTAAGTTAGACTAGCTGGCCGTTAATGGCCTCACTTGGAATGAGTGTGTGCGTAGTGTTACCAGAAAAGTTCTCGGACATGAAAATCTATAATCTTCCCTTTGGCAAATACCAAGAGTTTCTTTACCCCTATTTTGGATACCGATTCGAGTTCACTGAATACGACTTCCCCTAGTAGCCGAAGCCGAAGCCTTAGCTTGGAAAAAACAATACAGGAGCAGAGAACATGCTCTACCGTCTCGTCATGCAATTCTGCCTACCCAACTAGTCCTATTTTGAACGCATGGGATGCTTAAAGACGATGTGCTGTGAGGACCCCGATGATAAGTCTAAACTCATCCCTTTTCAGGGATAGCAACCATTTAGATAGTTTCGGATCGTACGATTTACATATAATTTTAGACACCCTACAGTCCATCATATATATACATATATGTATAGTACCTATGCTTAATTTCGCTGAGTGGCATCAGAACGTCTATGGAGTGTTCTGCTCCGAGATCTGCATCCTTCTTTACTAATTCATCAGCTTTCTCTTTCCCGTCTATACCCTTGTGGCCTGGGATCCAGTATAAATGGACCTTACAATCTCTGCATATTACCCTTAAGGATTTCTTGCAGTCCGCTACACACTTGGATGAGTTTTTAATGTCAAGTTAAACAATTACTTCGAAATAGCAAGGAAACAGTAAAAGTGAAAATAAAAATAAAAAAATAATAAAGAACTGATAATAATAAAACAAATTGAATATAAAAATTGAAGTTAAATTTAATGTAAAAGTTTAAATAATAATAAAAGAAGAAAAAAACCGACCTCAAGTTGCAAATAGATGGCGAAGCTCCTCAGCATGAGCTTAAATGCATCGAGATGACAAAAGCGGAGAAGATGTGCCCCTTCTTGCAGGTGTGAAAGACGTTTGATTTGCCTCGTCAAGAGATTTGAGGCGGGTTTTTTGTTATTATAGTTACTGCCTGATATTTTGAATAAATCTATTGTTATAACTGAGGTCTCCTTTCCAAAGGTGAACTAGGGCCTGTTGAATAGCACAAAACTGCGTCTGAAATACGCTAAAATGGTCACTGTATCACCATAATTATTTATTTTCTGTTAGGAAACAGATTTTCATGAGGAACAGAGAAAAAAATTGTCGCATCAACGCATGCAAAAGCATTAAAATTAACAGCAAAAATCATGCTGTTAGTCGCGAAATAAGTATGTACATAAATATATACGTACGTACATATGTATTTACAAATCTATATACAGTTCAAATGTGTGATAATATTTCTCTGACGTGAGGGGACACGCCGCATTAATGACGCGGCATGTGTGTGCTTACATAAAAGCATAAAAGTGGTGAAATAGGTCATGCAAATTTTTACGCGCTGAGTGTAACACATAAGAAAGGCGGACGTGCATAAAAAAATGTGCTTGTTACTTAGAGAAAAGTGAAATTAATGAGGTAGGTCATTTTGGGTAAGGTTGGCTGCGCATAAAGGATTGAAAAAAAAAAAAGAGTTGAAGGAGAAAAACAGTAAACATCGCCAAGCAAGAAATGTTATTAACCTTTAGGCGCAGACAGTATGAACTAAATTAATTGTATTTTTTCAGCATTTTAACAAACAAAAAAAATATATGTTTAAACGTGTAGCAATTTTTTGTTTGACTCATTTTACATTTTTAATAACAAAATAAGTATATACATACATATTAAATATATAAACGCTTGTACGTGTTGCCGCCCCCTTTTTTGGTTACACGCCAAATATGCGCTCGCCCGTCACGTTAAACACGACTTGTGCGTACAAATTTATTAAATGGAAATTTTTAAGTAATTGAATTTGGCTTTTGGCAAAATTTAAAAATTGTTTTCTTCACGTTTCTCCTTTTTCACTCGCCATGTACGATGCACTCCCATATGTACTTATGTTTATAGTTGGTAACTATGTATAACGAGAAATGTGAGCGCGATTTTAAACACGCTTCGTGCTGTTGCTGTTTTTTGTTATTGAAACCCACATTTTGTATTTACATTTATGATTTTATGAGCACATACTTATGTAAGTATATATCAATGTAAGTATATGTATAGTATGTAGCAGGGTAAAGTACATTGTAAAAAAAAAAAGAATTATTTAAAAAATTTAATGCCTCGCAATGATTTTCGTTTACGGCACACTTGAACATGAAAAATGTGTGCAATGTTTTAGTGTTTTTTTTTCATTGAAGGTCGATGAGAAATTTTTTGTAGGTATGTGGGAAAAGCTGATAAGTGTCCGAGTATCATCTGCCTCCTTCTACAGTGCATTCGAGCAGGGCAGTATGTGCTTAGCAGTCTTATCTTCCGTGTAACAGAATCGGCATGCACTACTAGAGTAAATGCCAAGCTTGTGCATATGACTTTTGAGTCTGCAGTGAGCTGTAAGAATGTCGGTCACTATTCTCATCTTGCTTTTCGGGAGCTCCATTATCGCCTTGCAGCACTTTTTGTAAAAGCTTCGCCTGTCGCATACCGTCGGTTTGGTGTCAGTGCTGTTCTTGCAAACGATGTTCCTCCACAGCTTGAGCTCCTCTCTTATTGTACATATCGACGCTTCCAAACAATACTGTACTAAGTTGACTTAGTACATTTTCCCGTTTTTGACGTTTTCAAGTATTACGTGTCTTAGTTTAGATGCTGTCTAATTTTGGTATCAATCGGACAATCCAATCAAAAGTTATAAGCAAAAGTGTACATATAGTACAACTCGAGATTTTTACAGAATAAAAATTTTAAGAGCTTGCCATGAAAAACCAAGTAACAAATTTTTATTTTTTCTTATAGCATTGACAGACGGCAGCGATTATCTGGAATATCCAGCTAATTCGGAATTAACTTGAGAATTAAGTGGTGGTAATCCGGAATATCTCTTGAGTTAGTCCTCAAAATTTTAGCGGATTAGGGCATTTGCTAATGACATCTCTGGCGAAAAGTCTCTATTGTGAATTGAAGTGAAGAAAAAGAAGAATCCAAAGAAGATTTAGGAAGGTGGGCGCATAGGCGATTTCAGAAATTTTCAATGTATTTGTTATTGTAATTGGTAGAGTGTAATGTCAAAATGATATTTCGCCTTGATTGAAACTGAATTCTCTTTGGACTCGCCCATTCCTATTGACCATGATCTGAATTCGCTTTAATTTTGACATTACACTCCACCTTTGGAAATAAAAAAAAAGTTTTTGAATTTGCCGCTGCGCCTACCTTCCATCAGCTGGTTTGTTAATCCGCATTATTTGCCGTCTGTCAGGGTAAAATTTGGATCGGATTAAGTGTAGCGGTAATCGGGATTATGGCTGCCGTCTGTCAATGCTATTACGGTTTTATATAATGCGTACCCTAACCTTGATATTGTCGAGTTTTGCTATTGATCGTTCAATCCAAACAGAAGTTACAAGTGAAAATGTACTTAGCATACAACTGCAGTTTCATGTCGAGTTTAAACTTTGAGAGCTTCTCCTGCAAAACACAGTTTTGAGACTTAGTACAGTTTTGTTTGGAAGCGTCGATATGTGATCCTATACCAGGCAACGGCAAAAGTGTCCCGCACGGCCAAATGAGAAGCATCTAACCAATGTAACGCAAATCTGTCTGCGCTCACCGGCACAAACTCTATCACAATTTTGCCGACCTGTGTCCTATACTCAGAAAGGGCGCAGCTCTAATTGGTTCCTCATCTGCTGCCTCTCTTGCGGGGCCGCCCGCTATCTCATTACCGGTTACTCCTCTATCTGCAGGAACCCATGCCAGAAGTATTGAGTTTCTAGCGCCAAGTTGGTTTAGATTATTTATGCACTCTAGAACTAGCGTGGAGTTAATTTCACACGAGACTAGTGCCTTGATATCCTGGCCTGGCTATCACTGAATATAGTTCAGCTATCCTCTTCGTAAGTTTAGCTCTACACTTTGACTAATGACGAATACTTCCACCTGAAGAATGCTAGGAAAGCGCCCCAGGGGAAAAGACATTCTGGCTCTCGGACCATAAAAGCCAGTGCCCGTGCCCTCTGGCGTTTTCGAGCAGTCAGTGTACCATGCTAACGTGCTGTTCTCCAGGAGTGCAATGTATGACTACATGTGACAAGTTTATCGCTGGTTGGCTATGACACAAATGTAACAGAGATATATCTGCCGATTTCATATATGTATGCAGTATCTCAAAAACTGAGAGTCTAATTGATATCCAAGCAGGGGCAGATATACAGACGTCTGCCTGTTCAGCTTATGATGCTGATCATGTGTTGTACATACATATATATTTTCTCTATCGTCTCTCCTTCCATTTCGCGTTCATGAAGATTATAAATAGAATCAAATAAAATAAAACTAAATTAAATCAATTGGAATAACCCAAAAAATCGGTTCCTTTGATTTTAAATTCACTCTATTTTGTTTTTTTTTTTGTTGTTATATTTAATGCACAAACGCGCATCTGGAATTTTGATTGCAATTGAGCAATATTGAGTTTGGGTGATTAAATATTTCAGCAGTCGCTTGAATAAATGTACATATGTATGTATGTTGAAATGTATATATTATGTGCATAAGTGCATACATATGTATAGGCGCCTATTAGTTGCATGAGACAAACAAGCAAACTCTAATTGAATACAAAAAATGAGCAAAATTTTTCTATTTAAAATCGAGTCACAATTTCAATGCATTCAAAATTAGCAATTGCGGAGACGAACATGTTTGCTTAACATGCAATTGCGACATATTTTTGTTTAACTTACAATGTGTTGTGAATAAAATATAAAAAAAAACCAAACAAAACAAAAAAAAAAGAAACAAAAACAACAAAAACAAATAAAGATGCTTTTAAAACTCTGAAAAAAAAAAAAAAAACAAAAACCAAAAGTTCCTTTCCCAATTAACTTTTTTAGCAAAATTTAAAATGTATTTAATTTCAATTGAATTAATTTTGTGCATTTTAACTTTTTCCATTAAGCATTTAAGTAAACTCTCGCAACGTTGTTGATTTGCTCGAAATTGTCTAAAGTACGCACACATTCACACACACACATAAATACCAGAGATGTTAAGTATTCCAATCATCGTGACTTTCAGCCCTTGAAGTCTCATTCTTTTTCTTGAAGTCTTGAATGCAGCCTTTCAGTCTTTTTTTTGACTGATGATTTAAAATTTGAAGTCCCCACACGGTAGGCAGGAAGCGACGATAGGTTGCATGAAAATGTCGAGAAAAAAGGAAAGTGGGGTTGTGTTATGTGATATTTATAGATGAAACATCCGTTGAAATTAAAATCCGAGCTGCTCCTTTTTCAAGGATATCCACATTTTTCGTTTTTTTTGAAAGGATCAAATATTGAGGAAATCGAAAATTCGCCACTGTCCAAAGTTTTCCGATTTCAATACATTATTTGGTCGCTAAGGGATACAAAAAAAGGTATTAAAAAGAAAAAAGGACACCTGTAGTGGAAAAATCCAATGTGAACAGGACCTAAAGAATAACCACTGAAATATAAAATAACACAAAAAGTACCCACTTTAATTTGCGTATAACTCCTAAAATGTTTACTCTACGTGAAAATTCCTTTTAATATGTTTCATTCAGAATAAATAAAGGAATATTTCTTTGATATACAAATTTGATGTACCTGCAGTGGTTAATACACTTTGGTCCATCTAAAGTGAAAATTTAAAAAAAAAAGTACTTTTTTATGGTGCTATTTTAAGTTCAAATATTTTTCTAGTTTATGTAAATATTTTAATCTAATGATCCAATTATAATTCTTACATATCTATACGTTAATATTAAAAGGAATTAGAGCTGAAATACGCGCTAGCTATGCACGGTGGGCGGTAAGCAACAATAGGTTGCATTAAAATATCGAAAAAACGATCGCCGGCTAAAAACTTACGTAAAATGATATTCTAATATACTTCATAAACACACAGCAAGCGCGAATAAAATCTACAACATTTTTTTTAAACGAAAATTAGTACCAGCACACAGCTAGGCACATATTCGTAGGACCATCGTTTTTACGATATTCCCATGCAACCTATTGTAGCTTCCCGCCCAGCGTGCACAGCTAGCGCGTATCTCAGCTGTAACTCTTTTTTAGTATTAACGTATAGATATGTAGGAATGAGAGTTAGATCATGAGATTAAAATATTTACATAAACTAGAAAAATATTTGAACTTAAAATAGCACCATAAAAAAAACGTACTTTTTTTTTAAATTTTCACTTTAGATGCACAAAAGTACATTAAGCACAGCAGGTACATCAAAATTGTATATCAAAGAAATATTCCTTTATTTATTCTGAATGAAACATATAAACACGTAGAGTTAACATTTTAGGAGTTATACGCAAATTAAAGTGGGTACTTTTTGTGTTATTTTATATTTCAGTGGTTATCCTTTAGGTCCTGTGCACATTGGATTTTTCCACTACAGGTGGCCTTTTTTCTTTTTAATACCTTTTTTTGTATCCCTTAGCGACCAAATAATGTATTGAAATCGGAAAAATTTGGACGGTGGCGAATTTTCGATTTCCTCAATATTTGATCCTTTCAAAAAAACAAAAAATGTGGATATCCTTGAAAAAGGAGCAGCTCGGATTTTAATTTCAACGGATGTTTCATCTATAAACATCACATAACGCAACCCCACTTTCCTTTTTTCTCGACATTTTCATGCAACCTATCGTCGCTTCCTGCCTCCCGTGCCCAGTATTTTTCGCAAGTATGACTGACCATTAATTTTTTTCATTCATTGATGACTGGCGATATTTTTTAAGCAGTCATTTAGTAAACTAGTACCAAAAATATGCTCTCTATGTATTTTAGCTGTAATAGTATTTATTTTGCATATACCTAAAATGGTCAGTTTATAAAATCTTTGAAATACATATCGCTAGCTTAGAGTGCAAACTGTGTAAGTCCATTTTTATGAAAAGTGTATTTTTATGTACAACGCTAGAAAAATCAAATACGCACCGCGCTAAACAAGTCGGTGACTCTTGTCATATTTCTACTCGTTGTTATTCAGTGATAGGCAAATTGTGTAAGTCGAAAAAGCGAAGAAAATTGTGTAAGTCCAAAATATTTACATGAACAGAACATTTTTTTTTTCATTTCGAAATTTTTTTTATTTTTTGTTTTTATCTCTCCTACAAAGTTTGAAAAAAAGGACTTACGCAATTTGCACTCTAAGCTAGCGATATGTAGAATAGAGCGTATCGAGAAAAAAAAATTCGCCCCCATATGATCTCTTTTTCGAAAATTTTTTTTTGGACCCCGCTAGATGTCGCTAAAATTCAATTTTTCATATCTTCGGTTTTATGGAAGGTTCCTACTTTATAATTGTATTAACCCTGTGTGCGCCATTGGGGTAACTTCCACCCAGTACATAGTTTATACCACCTTAATGTAACTTTTTTTTGCCGGTATGTTAAACGTCGTCAAACGTCGATCGATGCCGTAGAACTGCGTTTTTCGCTTCCTGTGGTTTCTAGATTAATTTTATAAAGTTTTTTTCTGAAGAGTCTCCTACTGAAATTTTATACCGAATAATTTTCTAGAACATTTTAACCATCTAGCACCCCTAAGAAAGGGTTATTTTTACCCCTTTTTATACAGTCAGGAAATAGTATTTTTAAGGTCGCTAGAGGGCTAAAATGTTCTATATAATTATTCGCCGTAAAATTTCATTAGGGGCTCGTGAGAAAAAAAATCTTTGTAGAATGGACCACATGTAAAAGACCACAGGAAGCGAAAAACTTATATTCCTCGGAATGTTAAATGTGTTTTATTTGCGGTTATTCTGAATCGATCGAAATACCTCTTTTGAAAAAAATGAATGCTTATTGACGACGTTTAACATGGTGGCAAAAAACGTTACATTAAGGTGGTATAAACTCAGTACTGGGTGGAAGTGACTCCAATGGCACATGTAGGGTTAATACAGTTATAAAGTAGGAACGCTCCTCTCATGCCAAAGAGATTGGTGTCTCAAACTTAGGGAACGAATCTTTAAAAACCTAGTAACCCCTGAGAAGAATGGCAAAAGACTGTAGCTGCAATCATTTCATGATTGCAATCAAATGATTGCAGTAACGGGATGGATTGCAGCCAGGTGACTGCACAGTTAAAATTTACCAGTCAGAATAAAGGCTTACTTTTTTAATTCCCAGTCATGACTGAGAAAAATGAATAGCAGTCATTTTGACCCCAATCAAAAGATTGCGCAGTTACAAAGTACTGCATTACTTAACATCTCTGATAAATACAAAACAGGCACAAACATACATAAAAGTTTAATGTCAATAACGAATTTCGTGTGAGCCAAGTTAATTAATTAAAAATTATTTTTTTTGTTTCGAATTTAAATAACAATAAAATTCTATTTTAATTTCTTTCTGTTTTGTGTAAACGAAGAAACGGCAAATAAATCGAGATTCTCATGCTAATCTAAGTCATTAATAAATATACATATTAGCAATTAAATATAATAAAACAAAAGAAATTTAAGCACACACAGAATAGCGGCGTTACCGGTCTGTGTGCTGTGAATTGGTTGATTTTTTTTGTTTTTTGTTTTCGTTGACGTTGAGAATCCGCTTGGCGATTATATTTTATTGTAATAAATTTAACGTTTGTGCGCTTCTTTTGGTTTTTTGTTTGCACTTTTTGCGCGAAACGAAGCGGATGTATTAAGTCGCTTTTAAATAACGCTTTTGATTTGACTTAACTCGTGGTTATACACAATTAATATGTAGATTTACTTTTTTTCTTCTTTTTTGTCAAACAGCTTCTTAATATTTTTTGAATATAAAAAGTTTATTTTGTTTCTATTTATAATTACAAATTGTTTTGTAGTCGTACATATATTTAATAAATGCGCTCAGAATTTTATAAAACATAACAAATTAGATTAAAAGTAAAAAAAAAAAAAAAACAGATAAAATCCGGTAAAACAAGTCTGGAGTGTTTGTAGTCAATTTCTCATTTACGTATAATTAAGCATTTAAATTTTGGAAAGTAAACTAATTAGAGTGAAAGATATATCTAAATACATATCGACACCTGAGTAAAAGATCACCCTATTTCAAAAATTGTTTCAAAAATGCCCTATTTCAGAATTTGTTTCAATAACAAAAAAAAGAAAAGCTTACTCCTCTAGTGACAAAGCCCGGTAATGCATTTTTGACCTGTAGGTCTGCTTTTATATTTATTTGCCTGTGCTTATGCTTTTGCCTTTTAGGTAACAGCAATATCAATAACAGTAACAGCAGCAAAAGCAACAACACTTATTATCAAAAGCAACAACACTTATTATGTCATATTTTGTTTGTTATTTGTTTGCTCAATCAAAGCCAAAAATCCACTAAAAATGCGCCTGCAAAATTGAGCAGTAAAAACAACGCGCAACATGTTGCCAGCAACATTATGTGATGTCTTAGCAACATTATTTTTCTGCTGCTTAAAATGTACATGCCATTGTACCACAGCGCCATTTTATGTAAAAATAAACATCAAAAATGAATTCCTTGACACAAACAACAGTAATTGGACATAAATACTTTTCCCTACGCATGGGGTTACCAATTTAAATACAAATGAAACCAGACCTATATGCCAAAAGTACAGTATGATGTTTTGATGTGAGAGATATAAAGTTTGCTCATCTTTTGATTTCATCAATTACGTAGAATCTTGTTGCACTGTGTAACTACTACAAAGTTACTAACTAGTCACATATTCAAAGCCTTTTTATTAGCAAAACGTTTTGTTTGAAAGCTAGCTGATGTATTCGGAGGTGCTTCGATTTGAAAATAATAGGTGGCCGCTGTGGTGCAGTGGGTAGAGTGCTCGTCTGCTATGCCAGAGGTCTCGGGTTCAAACCACAGTCCGAGCAAAACACCAAAAAAAAAAAATGTCTAATTAGTAAAAATCCAATTATTGTTTTTTTTCAGAGCAGCGGTCACCTCTCGGCAGTTGGCGGCATACCCTCCGAGAGTATTTCTGCCATGAAAAAGCCTCTCACAAAAAAATGCATTCGCCGTTCGGAGCCGGCATAAAACTGTAGGTCCACCCAATTAGTAGGAAAAACAAGTAAGGAAGCCTAAGTTCGAGTGGAATCGAACATTAGATACTCAGCTGTATGCTTTCATTGTTTGTTTGCGTTTGATGGAAACACGGTGCACTTAATATAAAGCGAGTGCTGCATAAAGTGGGCGTAGTCACGCCCATTTTCTAAATTTTTATCAGTCATCCAACTAAGCATATCAATATTATACTTTGTGCAAAATTTCATTCCTTTATGACTTCTAGTTACAAAGATGTCATGTTACAAATTCCCAAAGGGTGTTCCAGAAATATCTTTCTTAAAAAGTAGGCGTGGTCATAAACCGATTTCAATTAATTTTTGCGTGTCTATTAACACAAGTTATAAAAGTGTATAAACCAAGTTTCGTCATAATATCTCAATTATTTGTCGAGTTATAGGCTAAGAAATCTCGTATATCCCTTTGTGTAAAAAGAGGCGGTGCCACGCCCATTTTCCAAAATTTTTCTATTTGTTGTTTCCGGTCTATTGTGGAAGTCATGCCACAAAATTTCAATGACAGATCTTTATATTTGACAGAGATATCGCTTAAAATGTTTTTATTAGGCCCCTTTATAGTTCTCATATATAAAAGTGGGCGTGGTCGTCAACCGATTTCGCTAAAATTTTCAGCGTGTATTACCACAAGTAATGAAAGTGTACACACCAAGTTTCGTCATTATATATAAATTATTTGTCGAGTTATGGGCTCAGAAATCTCGTATATTCCTGTTTATAAAAAGAGCCGGTGCCACGCCCATTTTCCAAAATTTTTGTGTTTTTCGTTTTATATCCGCAGTTGGACTACTGCTATAAAATTTCAATGATATATCTTTATATTTGACAGAGATATCGCTTAAAATGCTTTTATTAGGTCACTTTATAAGACCCATATATAAAAGTGGGCGTGGCCCTAAACCGATTTCGGAAATTTTTCGTCCAAATATTTGACTAAGTAAGTATATCACGCGTACCAAATTTCATCGATATATCTTCAACGGTTTCTGATTTATGACTCATAAAACTTTCAATGTTTGCCCCTTAATAAGTGGGCGTGGCACCGCCCATTTTCCAAAATTTTTGTGTTTTTCGTTTTATGTCCGCAGTTGGACTTACGCGACAAAATTGCAATGATAGATCTTTATATTTGACAGAGATATCGCTTAAAATGTTTTTATTAGGTCACTTTGTAATATACATATATAAAAGTGGGCGTGGCCGTCAACCGATTTTAACTATTTTCCGTCCAAACGTATGCCTAAGTAAGTAAATCACGCGTACCAAATTTTGTCGATATATCTTCAATGGTTTCTGAGTTATGACATATAAAACTTTCAAGGTTTGACCCTTAATAAGTGGGCGTGGCACCGCCCATTTTCCAAAATTTCATCAAATTTCTTCCTAGGGGCCTGAGCTCAACACGTGGGTAAAATTTCATCGCTCCAGCTATGTTAGTGACTGAGATACCAAATTTCCGATATATTTCTATATAGGAAAAGTGGGCGTGGTCATGGTCCGATTTCGCCCATTTTCAATACCAACCGTCCCAGTCTCGATACCAACTTGCATTTCAAATTTCATCAAAATATCTCAATTTTTGCGCGAGTTAGAGTGTTTACAGACGGACGGACAGACGGACAGACGGACGGATGGACAGACGGACGGACGGACGGACGGACGGACGGACATGGCTAAATCGATTTCTCTTTTCACCCTGATCATTTTGATATATATAAGTCTATATCTATCTCGATTATTTCACTCTGTTACAATCCACCGTTATGTGATTAAAACTATAATACTCTGTGTACTAGTACAGCTGAGTATAACAAAAAGGAGCACACCTCGAATTGGGAGAGAAGCTCGGCCATAAACACGTCAGAGTTATAATAGCGCCATTGTATTATATTATTATAGGTATTAGCATCATCTAGCACCACCTTTGACTATTTATAATAATTCTATATTTTTTTGTGAGTTTAGACTGAATTCCTTTTGTTATCTAGCCCACTTGCTACCTTGCTCAATGCATTAATTTACTTGTGTTGTATCACTAAATACAAACTTTGGTAAACACATGATCACAAAATGAATTCTCATAAAATGAGTGATACATTCACCACATTCGCTCATAACACTTACAATCCTTTCTACTTCTAAAATGGCACGTTTTATATAACTATTTTGTAAACGCTTAGCTAAAACTATAAACAATATAAGAGTTGAGCAATCGCATCACTGACCATCGCAAACCTTTCCGAATTCAACATTATTCAACATCTAACTTGGTAATGCTTTTGTTGTTGCATTACATCATACATAAATTGTTTGTGTACATTTTTCAATTCACATTACAGCTTTAAAGCGCAGCAACCCTTTATTACTAAACAATAAAAAATAGATGTTTATTTCATTTACTATTTTACATATTTTTTCTTATTATTTTTTGATTCAATAATTTTTTTCAAATGAAAACTCTAAAAACGAAACACTTTTTGGGTCACTTGAGCAAGCAAAAAACATGAAAAAAAAAAAATCTAAAATTAAAAATAGTAGGTACTCTATTGTATTGTTTGGCATCAAAAAAGTGTATTTATCAAATGATGCGCTCACGTTTTTTGAGCACGTTGTTGTATGGGTATGACTATGAGTTGGTAGCAAATGTTGCAACATCGATTTATTAATACGTGGTACGCTGTTGTTGTTGGCTCAAGTTTCCTCTTTTTTCTTCAAATCATTAAAAAGGTAAGAGTGGTGGCATGGCAGCATCTTTAGTCTATAGAGCATTTACAATTAATCTTTATGCTGCATTTTGAGTTTATATGTATGAGGCGATGAGGAAGCAATTAAAGAAGAAGCGCTAAAAAACTAATTGGAAAATTGAAAATTTCCTCAAGCAATTATTGATGAATGTGTTTGCCTGTTGCAAGTTTTGCGAAAGAATTTGCAAAAAATAAACAAAAACAAAGAAGTAGTGGTTAGCTAAGGTAAGGTTGCCGTGGTCACTATGTAGTGCATACTCCAGCACACTTTTTGGGTTATAAGACCAACGGAAAGTGAGAGATATCGTCTACCAAGCGGGAGCATCCCACACAAGTCTTACATATGCTGCGATTATTCTATCTAACAACTGCTTCTATGCGAAAGCGATGTCTCGGAGTGTTCTCGCAATGGATATGCCTCATAAGTAAATTCATTAGGCAACTCATTCCTTGCCACGCTCATAGAAAAACTGACAGTAAATAAATATGTTTATAAATACCATTAAGAAATTATGTGGCAAATCCGATATGGCGCTGTACTTGCGGCTAACATACTCAAGCCCAAGCAACCAAAAAGTTACTCAAGCCCACTTTAGCCTAGGCTAACTATCAGAAAATATGAAGAGGCTATCGTAAGTGAAATAATTTTTTGCTCTAGGATTTTATAAAACAAAAAAAAGATATGTATGTACAAAAATTATACAAAATTTTGTTGCACAAGTTTTTCATTCTACTACTTGTGTGCCATGCAAGTTCGTCGTTCAAGTCTTTCGTTCAGCGCCGTGACTATCATGATGCGGCTAATTTTACGCTTACTAAGCAACAATTTTCAACAGCTCGTTTTCATGAATTCTTCAACATTGACCTACATCAACAGATGAGTAGATGATTACAAGTAGATAGCTAGTAAATAGCATGTCTAGCGTTAGCGAGAATTCAGCTGTAAGAAGCTGCTAAAAAAGCTGAAAAATTACCAAAAAAAAAAAAAAAACAAAAAGCAAATAATAATGAATTCTATATAGTAGAAAAAGTAACTAACGTATAGGCATCAGCAAACAGTAGCTTATGACGAATTAATGCCAACACGAAAATTACAACATTAAATTATGCGCAAGAAGCCGTTAGCATTGACAGAATGGGGTGAGTGTGTGTGTTTGTGTGTGACATCAGTGCTAATGACGAAAATTTTGTTTGTTTGTTTGTTTGGCGGATTCTCATTACACAGTAAAAATTTTAGTTTAATTTTAATACCATTTTGGTATTTATATATAACAATGCCAAAAAGTATAAAATTAAAACCATTCTGGTTTAAAAAAAAGAAGAGAATCTGAGAGACAGAAATTATTCTTGGTGTAAAATTAATATTTTTTTGGAATTAAATCAAAACCAAATTTTGCTTATTTTTAGAATATTTTTGGTATTAAAAATAGTTGAAATGGTATAAGATCAATCCGAAAATTGGAATAAATTTTATACTTTTTTGGATTTAAAAATAAACCCCCATAAAATTTCCAGTGGGTATACCGCAAATAACCCTTTATCCCAAAGATTAATGGGAAATTGAATAAGGTTAACATAGTTTATTTACATAAAAATCCAAAACAGTAGTAGCAAACACTAAAGTACCTTATATATCGAGCCCTAATCCTCATAAAAGTGTATCCAACAAAATGTAAATTTTACAGGACACAGTTTTTTTTTAATTTTTTTTGCATAGTTTGTATGCAGCCTTGAAACTTATTTACTTAGTCTCTAAATTCGAAACTGCACATTTCACAGCTATGCAATTTTTGGGTGTTGATGCATGTTATAATAAATTGTTGATTTCCATAAAAAAGCTGAAATCGATAATTTTGTTGGGTATACTTTTATGGCAGTTAGGACTCGATATATGTATATACATATTGTCAACTTTTACACCAATATTTTGGAGATGTCCATGGAAATTTCAGCACCGTCGCGGTTCTTGCAATGATACTGCAAGAGAGACCTTCAACTGCCTTATACCTGTAAAAATAAAGCAAAATTTACCCCCATGCTATTTTATTAATTTCCTGCATTACTTGATTCAATTATTTCATCAGGCGTGAAAAATTCGGGCCATTTATTTTACTAGATTTATTTACTCCTTCTCATTGCACTTTTAGAAACATTTTGTTTATTTATTTTGACTTTTTTCGGATAATTTTTTTTTAATACTTTTTTTGGTTTTGATTTCAAACTAAAAATACTTTGATGGTAATATAATTGAGAAAGAGAAATTTTTTTATACTTTTTAAGATTTGTTTTTAAACCATAAATGATTAAACTTCTTTAGAGAGAATTCTAATAATTTTCAAGACTTTACTTTGAAACTATTTTGAAATAAATAAAATTTTAAAACTTCTCATAGTTTTAAAATAAGACTTTTTGGCATTAAAATTCAAATTTAATTCCAAGAATGATTAAACTAAGTACCAAATGATATTGGAAATAAACTATAATTTTTTACTGTGTTGTATCTACATATATAAATATGTATATTTGAAGAAGGTGCTCTTTTTATTTTTAGTTTTTTGTTTTGTTTTATAAAATATGTAAGCACTTGTGCGTATCTTTTTGTATACAAGTGTTACGTACTTTAATTGCGGAACTCATTTACTTTTTTTTCTCTTCAATGTACTTTGAATTGTATTTTGTTTTCTTTGTACTTTAAATTGTATTTTATTCAATTGCATTTTTAAATGCCACTTCTATTTAGGCTATAAACAAGGCGCTGCAAAGCAATCAAATGCTTTTGATAAATACTTGCGCTTTACGCAATCTGTTTGGCACCGAAAGTTGATGCTTTTCTTGCTTTGAAAATGTTTGGTATTGTATTTGATTTTTACATTTTTATTGCCATGCTTTTATTGGTCGAAATTAACATGAGGTAAAATTAAAAAAAAAAAAAAAACAAAAAAAAAATTTTAGTTTCACTTGAGTTTTAGTATTACTTGGAAAATAAAATAAAAGAAAAAGACGCCTATTAGAGGTGATTCATTAACCTTTTGCAGTGCTAAAATCGGCTTGCTATGTAGCTTTTGCAATCTACATATTCTACTCAGAGATCGCGGAAGGTTTCAGTGCAAATATATTTATATAGATACCACCCACTAAAGCACATGGCCAATTAGAATGTTAATTTTTATTTTCTGAGAATAAATTTCTGAGCTTAATTTATCAGCAGTAGTCATATGTATGTATCTATATTATACTCTCATGAGAGTTTTAATGAAAAATTGTGTGCTGCGAACGTATTTTCTTGTTTGTTAAAAACGAGATATATTCCACTTCTGAATGAATAAACTGTATGCAGAAACCAATAGAGCACCTAAAACAATAAACAACAGTATTTTTATACTTACATACATACAATCAGCATTACTTGAGATAAAAAACTCTGCGGTTGAGCCTACAAAATACATAAACTTCAAACGCCAACAGGCAAGGCACGTGCGTACAACTGACTCCACCCTGCTGCGTTTTTTATGAATATTTGCCAAGAGCTTTGTGCTAGTTGTGCGATGCTGCATATATGTATGTATGTATGTATGTATGTACATAAATAACATAGACAAGACCTGTTAGACAAGAGCAATAAATAAACGTTGCAAAAAAAGTTTAAAACTGCAAGAGAAAAAAACTGTTTAAACAGGTTTGTCTTTACAAAAATATTGCTTACCTACTATTTACCGGCTTTCAATGTGTGCTAATTTATCCAAAAAAAAAATCTATTTGCATGCATTGTTTTGCAACATTTAAATTGCCTAAACAAATGTTGCCTACTTACCCACCACCAACACAACCATTTGCAAGCCATATTAACACATCAGCCCATTGTGTTTAGGTATTTGAAAAAAAAAAGAAAACAGTTAATATTTCACCCAACACACCCTACCTTCTTCCCTTTGTCGTGCTAATGCCAAATGACAGCAAAATTTGGCCGGCAGCTGCACGTAAAGTGCAATAAAGCAGAAGCGCAACGTCTTCGCAGCTACTGTGCATTGCTATTATTTCAATCAAGGTACCTTTGTTGAGGCTGGCATTGCGCAACATTTTGCCGATCGCTCGTGACTCAAGTCTGTTGCCGAAATATTTTAGTACATTGTATTGCATTGCCAGCGAAAGGGCATAGGGCAGCGCAGGCGGCGCTGTTGCAATGTTGTTGTACTTTTTTAACATTAGCGTGCTTGCAGTGTGGTGACTTTTTGTTGTTGTGTAGCATGAAAAAGTTGTATAGAATATGAATTGCACAGATAGTTCGAAGCTTATGTCTTCCGTTTTTTTTAATCACGCGGCGAGTTCGTAGCTTAATTCTTTAGTTTTTTTGTTTTTAAATCATACAGCGAGTTCGTAGCTTAAGTCTTGTTTTTTTGTAAATCTCACAGCGAGTTCGTAGCTTAACTCTTTAGAATTATTTTTTGAATCTCACAGCGAGTTCGTAGCTTAAGTCTTTTGTTTTTTTTTTATCACACAGCGAGTTCGTAGCGCAAGTCTTTTGTATTTTAAGAATTTCTGTGATGAGAAGCAGTTAAAATTATTATTTTTCTTTTACCACAGCGACACTTGTAACTAATTAAACTATTTTCTTCTTCTTCTTCTCCTTTCTCTCAACCAGGTCCCAAGGAATTCTCCTACCGCGGTCGCAACATGTTCCTCAGCACACACGTCCCCGCATTGGCCAACAAAAAGGTCGATTGGTTGGATGGCCGTAATTTGTGCCGTGAATACTGCATGGATTTGGTTGCTTTGGAAACACAAGAGAAAAACAATCTAATCTTCCGTGTCATACAGCAAAACGATGTACCTTACATTTGGACAGCTGGTCGTATTTGCGATTTTGCTGGTTGTGAAAATCGTCCCGATTTGGAGCCAAAGAACATTTACGGTTGGTTCTGGTCTGCAACACGCGAGAAGATTCAAGCCACCAATCGCATTCCACAAGGCTGGGGCTACAATCCGTGGTCACAGACCGGACACAAGAAGCGTCCACAACCCGATAATGCCGAATTCGATATCAATCAGACAAAGGAACAGTGTTTGTCGGTGTTGAATAATGTGTACAATGATGGTATTGCATGGCACGATGTGGCCTGTTATCATGAGAAGCCCGTGATTTGTGAGGATAACGATGAGCTGTTGCGTTATGTTGCAGCAACGAATCCGGGTATACGCCTATAAGCAGCATTCTCTAGAACGTGATATGTGGCGTTGGCGATGTGCTGGGCAGTAGTCTGGACGTTCTAGTGATTACTTGCTGCTGCCGCGTCGTCTCTTTCTCTCTATACTACATATTGTCTGTGTGTATATTTTTTTTTTTTTAATTTTTAACTATTTTTAATTTAATTTTCTCGACTTTGTATAAAAAGTTTTTTGTTTTTAATTTTATTTGTAAAAAAAGTGTTGAACAAAATCAAGTAATAGATTTTAGCATTTATTACTGCGTGCATTCTTGTAGCAAATTGTTAAATAAAAAAAAGTAGCATATAAAAAATGTTATTACAAAAATCACCTCGAGATATTGACCAGCAATTTTGCGCTGTTGGTTCAAACATTATTATGCAATATTATTTTTTCTAAGTACTGCCAGTTGAAGCCATTACTGTTTCTTATTCTGTAAAGCATTTATTGATATTTTACGTTTTTCTTTTTTTTTATACGCTTCACTATGTTTTTAATTATCTGCATTGAGTGCCGAAAGAAATAAAAAAAAATTAAATAAAAAAACAATAAAATATAAAAAAACTTATTCTTGTTATTTGGCTGGTTATAAGCTATGGGAATTGTGGTGAATACTTCTGCGAAAATCTGCTGGACATGCAGTGTTGGAAAAAATAATACGGACACGACAAAAATTCAGCAATTTTCCATTTATTTCATTTTAAACCCAAATAATGATTAAGTAGGTACCATATTGATGTTTACATGACTCATGGGTGGTTTTTGTATGATAATTTCATTTTTATAAACAAAAAGAATGAATAGCATAATTTAAGTTGGAAATAATAGGGACAAACATTAAATTCTATTGTTTTTTTTTTATAAATTCTAATATTACTGCTGCAGCTAGATTTAAACTAATATTTAGTTAAAGCTCTATTATTCTTATAACTTCCTTACATCTTCGCGGCATAGAGCTGACCAAAATGAGCGCAAATTCCAACTGGTATTAAGTACTAAGCATATTTTATGGTTTTTCATAGGTCTTGCTAATTTTTCCATTTCAACTCCAGTTGCACTTCCTTAATACTTCCTATCAGGGCCGCCGAGAGAAAATCCGGGCCCGGGGTCAAAATAACTAAGGGCCCCCATACTAAATGAACAAATTCTCAAAATCAAAATTCAATGAATATATAGTTACGAACTTTAATTTATCTATACATGGCCGCTGTGGTGCAGTGGGTAGAGTGCTCGCCTGCTATGCCAGGCTTCTGTTTTAGCCACTCAAAAAAAAAAAAAAATGGACGTGTTTTTGTAGCGTCCGGAACGCAGTTTAAGTGGCTAAAACAGAGGCATTAAACTAAATTTCTGTCGCTAACATACTTTAATCATTAGCTGTGGCCTAAATCTTTCCTTTTATCATAAAACGATACAATATTTCGCGATATTTCTGCCTCAAAAGTTCAAAAAATCGTGCGAACATACCGTCCGAAACGCCCAGGAAATACCCATATCGCTGTATAAGAATTTGCATCATACCGAATTTTTCTGTTGCAACAGAAAACGAATTCAAATTTATGCTGCAAAGTCGACGCCAAAAACCAACAATTCCTTAAGTGGGGTGCAGACACTTTAAGAGATTTATAAAATTTGTTGAAATTTAAAATGATTGCTATCTACGAAAGGTGATTAAAGGTGTTGTTCGTTTATTTTCTGTAAGCAAAAACTTGGATATCATTTTGAGATTCCCGGGCCCTCTAAAGCCCGGGCCCGGGGCAATTGACCCCCTCAGCCCCCCCCCCCCTCTCGTCGGGCCTGCTTCCTATAGATGTCCTATGGGGTTGAGATCCGGCGATTGTGAGCGCTTTTCAAAAAACTGCAGCTTTTTACGTGCAAACCATGATTTTTCTACTCGGGAGGTATGTTTAGGGTCATTGTCATGCATAAATTCCCATCTTATGATATCAAGGAGCGTTTAAATGATCCAGTTTTGAGTAGAACAATTCGCAACAAATCTCGAGAAGCAGCACTAAATGGAAGAAGTGCCAGAGAATTTCCGTATCTGAGCAAAATGTATGTATTTGTTAGTTCTTGTCTGAATTGTCTAATTTTATTAGCATTTTTGTTGAGAAATGTGACATTTTATGTATTCATTAAGCTGGAAAATAACTTAATTTTAATGCAATAAACATATAAAAAAACTGTACGTCAACGAATTGAATGCGCTCAAAGGAACATGTTGCGGAAAAGCGGAATAAAGTTCTTTGGTCTGATGAGACCCAAGTAAACTTTTTCGACCCGGATGGCATGATGTTCGTTTAACGCCAGCAGAATGCAGATTTTCACTCCAAATACACTAGAAAGAATATCAAAAGCACGCTGGCGTCAATAGCTTAAGATCTTTGCATCGGATCTCAAGCCCTTGTGCTGACTTATTAAATTGTTTTGAATGGCTTTAAAAGCTCCACGTTTATTTCTTAGCAACACTTGAGTAATAAAAAATTTTAATTTTAGTTTTATAAAAAAATAATTTTTTTTTATAATAATTAATAATTAATTTAATTTAATTTGATTTGGCAACGCTGCTGCTGCATTAAGATTTTCTGCTTTTCAGAAGCGATTGTGACATTTTTGTTGTTATTGTAAAGCCATACATTTATTTTGCACTAGCAAATACCCGTTGCTACGAATAATTATTCGTATATCGACGGCTGAGAATAAGATCGCCCTATTTAAAAAATTGTTTCAAAAACGCGCTATTTGAAAAATTGTTTCAATAACATCCTATTTCAGATTTTGCTTCAAGAACGCCCTATTTGAAAAATTGTTTCAATAACGTCCTATTTCAGACAATTATTCAAAAACGCCCTATTTCAGAGAAATATATATGGAATTTTCTCTGAAATAGGGCGTTTTTGAAGCAAAATCTGAAATAGGACGTTATTGAAACAATTTTTCAAATAGGGCGTTCTTCAAGCAAAATCTGAAATAGGATGTTATTGAAAAAATTTTTCAAATAGGGCGTTTCTGAAACAATTTTTGAAATAGGGCGATCTTATTCTCAGCCGTCGATATACACTCACCGCCATGTTTAACAGTGGAAGCAAAGTTTTTTTTTTTTCTTTTCATTCAAATGAGTAGAAAGGACTATGCAAATGCTTACAAGGCCAAGCCTTGCAGCAACTGGGAGCAAGTTATATTTTCGGATGAAACAAACTAATATTTTTCGATCATATGGAGGCGTAAGGGTATGACGAGTAGCTAATACAGCATTAGATTCAAAAATACCTTATTCACACTATAAAACATATTGGGGGAAACGTGATAATGTGGGGCTGCATGCCCACTGCAGGTGTGTTCGAATTGGTTTTTATTGAGGGTATAATGGACAAACAAGTTTATACCAATATTTTGAAAGAAGACGCCAGAAAAAGCGCTGAAAATTTAAACTTGGGTACATCACACACCTTCCAACACGACAACGACCGAAATACCACCCCACGAAGTACGTATGCGGCTTGCATATAACACTACTCATGTTCTCCCACATCTTCCACAGTCCCTAGACCTCAACCCGTTCCAGTAAATGTGGGATGAGCTGGAGCGGCGGTTTAGAAAGTGGTAAGCAAAGTCTAAAGGCAGCTTCAATGGAAGAATGGCCAAATATTGGGGAGGAAACTACCAAAAAGGTGGTATATTCTATGCTAAACCCACTTAATGATGTTGGAAAATGCAACGGTACGCCACAATATACTAGCGTTTAAAATTTAGTTGTTATCTAATCTGAAAGTGAACTGTGCCAATACTTTTTTCCACATAAAAATAGGACTTTTTTAATTCCACGAATTAATGTGGTTAAACCATTCCATGAATTAATGTAATTTTTTCTTTAGTGTATTCTTAATACTTGTACTAATGTAACAAAAATAGGAAATAATAAAAATTTTATTTCTTTGGAAGCATTTTTTGAGGTCGAAACAAACTTTGTCTGCTGTGCCAATACTTTTTTCCGTGAGTGTATATTATATATATTTATTATAATAGTTAATCGAAGTTAAGTCAAGTCAAGTCCAGTCCAGTCCAGTCCAGTCCATTAAGTCAAGTCACGTCAAGTCAAGTCAAGTCAAGTCAAGTCAAGTCAAGTCAAGTCAAGTCTAGTCAAGTCAAGTCAAGTCAAGTCAAGTCAAGTCAAGTCAAGTCAAGTCAAGTCAAGTCAAGTCAAGTCAAGTCTAGTCAAGTCAAGTCAAGTCAAGTCAAGTCAAGTCAAGTCAAGTCAAGTCAAGTCAAGTCAAGTCAAGTCAAGTCAAGTTGAGTTAAGTTGAGTTAAGTTAAGTTATTCAGTGGTTATCTGGGTCCACTTGATGACCCGGTCTAGGCATGACTATGAAAATAGCTCTTTGTTGAAGCCGTTCCCAACACCTTTCATATGATACCAATATCGCTCAAAAACTTCGCGTCCACATTTTCACCCATATCTGGGGACCCGGCCTAGGAATCATAATTAAAAGAGTTTTGTGTTGAAGTCCTGATCAATGCCTTTCGTTCGATACCAATATGATTCAGAAACATTCCGGGCGATACGGGTCCTCATTTTGACCCATATCTGGAGACCCGGAATAGGGGAATCATTATGAATAGAGCTCCATGTAAAAGCACTGTTCAAAACATTTTTTTTTGATACCAATATCGCTCAGAAACATTCCGGGTTAATCCGGGGTCACATTTTGACCCATATTTGGGCAACCAGCCTAGGCATCACAAATAAAATAGTTCTATGTCGAACTCCTCATCAAGACCTTTTATTTGGTACCAATATTCGAGGGTCATCCGGGTCCACGTGTTGACCCATATCTGGGGACCCGGCCTAGGAATCACAATTAAAAGAGTTTGGTGTTGAAGTTCTGATCAAGGCCTTTCGCTCGATAGCAATATCAAAAACATTCCGCAGTCATCCGAGTGCACATTGTCACCCATATCTGGGGAGGATGTCTAGGCATCACAATTAAAATAACTCTTCCACTGAATACGGCAATTTACCAAATTAATGTGTCTATACTTGCGCGAGTTTGTCGAAATTTAAAACCGGGAAAAAGGTATTAAATTCTCAGAAATGTACATGGTTGTCGAGAATTTAGCATTTATGACATTTAAGAAAAAGAAAGAATTATTAAAATCGGTCTAGTACTTTTCGAGTTATCGCGTTACATACATTTTCGATAAAATCAATTCTGTGCCCGCAAATTAAAGTAGCCTAACTCGAGATAATGCGAAATTGAGTTATTGTTATAGTGTTAATCTTTGGAGGAAAACCCATCGATCTGTCTTATCCCCATTTAAATTGGAGTAATATCTAAAAAGTTATTAAGATATAAAAATTATCCTAACTCAGATAGAAACATTTTGCACCAGTTAAAACAACTTATCTTCTAGCAAATCTATTAAGTCTAGTATTGTATGAAAAATCGTTTTATTAAAACATCCTAACTAGAGTTATGTGGGTACTTCATGGACGTATTTATTTGCGTTTTCAGTTTATTAAAAAAACCTAACTTGAGTTAGGAATTATAATTTTTTTTTATCAATTTTGTTTTCATAGCCTAAGTGGAAATAGGTTATTTTAAGTGATTTTTTTTTTTTATTTTTACACAATTTATCTCGAGTTAGGTTTTTTTGTTAGAATACTTTTCTCATTTCATGCGTTATTATCTTCAGTTAGGTTTTTTTGTTGGAAGCAAGTGGATATGATAAACTGAGATAAGAGATTTTTCAAGGATATACATATATTAAAGAAATTCAATTAATTATTATATACTGTATACATAAAACACCCTTTTTCATCAATTAAACTTTAATGTGGCCGCTGAGGTGCAGTGCGTAGAGTGCTCGCCTGCTATACCAGAGGTCTTGGGTTCTAACCCAGTCCGGACAAACACCACAAAAAATTTTTCTAATTGGTTAAAACCCAATTATTGGGTTTTTATAAATAGCGGTCACCTCTCCGTAGTGGGCGGCATACCCTCCGAGTGTATTTCTGCCATGAAAAGGCCTCACAAAAAAGCATTCGCCGTTCGGAGCTCGCATAAAACTGTAGGTCCACACAAATTATAGGAAAAACAATAGTTAAGAAGCACACCTCGAATTGGGAGAGAAGCTCGGCAATAAAACTCGTCAGAGTTTTAATATCGCCAGTGTATTATTATTGTTATTTTTTTATTTATTTATTAATATTGATAGTTAAGCTTAAAAGCTAGAAATTAACAGATATTTTTTTTTATATAGCACTGGCAACTCAGGCCTTCGGCTAGTTATTATTGTTATTAAACTTTAATCGTGTAGCCTTTTACAAGGTATGCATCCTGGTAACATGGAGGAAGAAGACTTTCTAAATATGGATTATAGTAGCGACGACTCAATTAAGGACTCATTTTTTAACGATAGTCAGTCGGACACGGGGTCAGATAGTGCTGATTAGCCTATGCCTTCCTACACCTTTTTGCGATCTTCTGAATATTTTTATAAACGCTTTATACACTTTTTATTTAACTGTACATGACTGTGTTTCCGGACAACCTACGTGTTATATGTGGCATGAGACCCTTGCAAATTGTGGTGGCAATGGAATAGCATCGTGCTTATTCAAACACTTAAATAGTTTACCATTCAATATTAAACATGTCGTTTTTCATAGCGATTGCTGTCCTGGCCAAAACCAAAACTCTTCTATTAGTACTATGTTTTAAATCTTCATGCAAGGTGATACTAACATTGAGAAAATTTAGCACAAGTTTTTGGTTCCTGGTCATACGCATATGGAGTGTGCTGTAGACATGCCTTAATTGAACGACAAAAAAAAAAACGAATATAAAGATTAATCACAGGGTTTATAAACATATGTATTTTGCACATGACTCTATATGTCGATTCCATCACAATTACCAGCTGTTTTCTATCAAACAGTAGTGCTACCGCGCCCCTTTTTTCGGCGGTTCCAGCTGTTATAGCTTTGAACCTCTCGTTAATCATTTCCGGATAAACCAAGCATCTTGTGGTGATTTCCCTAGTACCATGCCTTTTTCAGTACTCGGTAAAATAAAATGCAAATTCAGTTCGGGTTGAAAACGATCCGCGGCGTAGGATTATGGATTATTTTTTTTTAAGGCCCAAACATCAATGATTAGCGAAACGATTTTTATTTTATTTCATTCATTTCAAACAAAAATTAAAAGTCAAAAACTCTAAGACATCTAATTCCACTACTTAGTTAGTTATATCCACTTAAATGGTCGTTTCGGGTCGTTTTCGACCCGAACGTAGGTCTACGCTTAAAAACACTTAACTCGAGTTAAATGGAAATAAAAACCTTATTGGGAAGAATTCGACACAATAAAAGAACTTAACTAGAGTTAATTCTGCTTTTCGTAAAAATTGCATCTAATAAAAGCACTTAAGTTATAAACAATAACAATAACAATAAACAATTTTTTGCAATTAACCTTGCTTTAAGATTTCTGGTTCACAACTATTCCTTCTCTAACACTACAAATCCATTATTTCACCTTTTAAAGATCCGAATTGGTCCAATGGTTTGAATTTTGACAAAAAATTGAGTTTTCTCCGTTCACCATATTTTGAGTTAGGCTACTATAATTTGCGGGCACAGAATTTTATATAATTAGTATAGATCACCTGTGACTAGGCCTATATAAAGTAACAGACTAGGCCTATATAAAGTAACAGCAGCAAAAATTAAACACTAACAAACAACTTCAAATATCAAAATGCTATCTAACCTAGTTTACCTCAAATATTTTCAACTAGCGGTAGTCCTCTCCTCAGCTGGTGCATTTTTACTTTCGTTTCCCATCAATATTTTGCTCGTGCGAGTGCTTTCTATGCCCGTTGCTTCCCTTTTCGTCCTCACGTCTTTTTTCCTTTTTTCTTTTCTCTTGAACTTTCTTTTCTGCCTCTAATGGTTCATTTTGCTTCACCGCTCTTTCCGAACTACGTGACCTTTTTCTTTTATGCTTTTCATGTGGTTTTTCCTTTTCATGTTTGTGCTTCTTACGACGACGCCTCGATTTTTGTTCCGCATTTCTTTCGTCTTCATGGGAACTTTTCTTTGTTGCATGCTTCGAATCCGCAGCATCTTCTGTAGCTTTGTTTATTACTGTTGCTTGCCTTTGTACATCTTTCTCCTTCGTTTCAGCTTTCTCCTTCTTTTCAGTCTTTTCGTGTTCAACAGCTGCTACCACTTTGGCTGGTATCTCAACCTCGGGGCTTTCTGACCAGCGCCAGTTGCGTGATTTTTGTTGTACATCATTCGATGTCACCATATTCCAGCTAAAGATAGGAAAAAGAGTTTCACTGTAGAAATGGGTTATTTCTTATTAATTCTTTTGAAGTACCTTAACAAAGGCGTGACTACCGGCGGTGGCCTGGTGCTGGTATTTGGTACTGTTGTTCTCGTCAATACCACAGGTGTACTATATTTATTGCCTGGATTGTCAAGCAAATGTATATAATAGCATTTGTTACCTCTGGGGCATTTACGTTTCTTGTATAAACCTTTGTTTTTTGGCGATTGTGAGAAAGTGGAAATATATTAAATGTTAAGGAAAAATTAGTAGACATAACAAAAAGCAAACCGTAATTTTAGATATTATTTTGGCATAACCGAATTATTTGGTTTGCCCATTTTAATTTTTTTTTTTATTATAAAAAGGATACCAAAGCGTATCAGCTCTCACTGTATGTTAATGCTTCACGTACCACAAACCGCGCTCTCCCAAGCAGTAATGCTGGAAAACTCCACATTTAATGGCTTGCCAGCATAAAAACGTCCTTGCAGTTTAATGAAAGCTTTTAACGCCGAGCTGAAAGCGAGCAATTGTATAGTATTTTGCTTATTAATTCATCTTTCCACACTCACTCACCGTTCATTGAAATATTCGACAAACATATGACCACGCAATTGACGCAAAACATTTCGCATTGTACGCACATTACGTATCACACCAAATCCTTCCAATTCTGGCACTACATCAGCAAAGAACTCTGCATACGCTTCACATAAATCATCTTCGCTTAGCTGCAAAAAATCATCAGCCTCAGCATATTCCTTGTGAATTTGCTCCTCTTCCAGCAGTGGATGCTTGAAAAAGTGACGTATTACAATTATTTTGGAAAGTAGTGGACGACGATGATTGTTGGGGCAGGCCGCGTCATAGCGACAACAATTCGTACGTTCATAAATGATGCACTGATTCTGGCCTGGTCGCGTTTCCACCAAACGTCGCAGCTGAGCCGGTGCAGGACCGTGTTCATTATTGAGAAACGATTCCATGCATTGTATCATTTGGTCGAATTCAGCAGCAGCGTTGGCTGCACGACGCTCTTTTTCATCGCGTTGGCGTTGCTCTTCCAGTAAGCGTAGCACCAATGCTTCCTCTTCCTTGCGACGTTTAGCTGCCTCTGCGGCTGCTGCTGCTTCACGTTTTTGTTGTTCCACAAGAAATGCTCGATGCGCTAACGCATCACGTTTAAGCCATGCCTGCTCTTCGAGATCGTGCACAAATTCAGCTTGGCGGCGCTGCTCTTCCTCCAGCTGAGCCTGTAGTTGTAGGATATGTTGGTATGCGGGATCTTTCAGTTTGCTGGCTTCTTCTGTCATTATTTATAATAAAAGTTATTGACGTTAAAAATGTAGGAAATATATTTCATTTAAGTATGGTGGGTACCTGCTTCCAATTGGGAGTCACGTTCGATAGCAGCTTTCCGACGCCGGCGTTTTCTTTGCTGCTTTTTCAATTCCTTTCGCCATGGCCGTTTGCTGGTACCCGTGAAAGGTTATTTGAACACATTAGATTATAAATTCACTTATTAGCAATAAAAACATTAAAAATTACCTTCTTCCCGGCATTTTTGCAAATAGATTTATTTATTGTTTTTTATCTGACACACTCGTCAAAATCAAGTTTTGGCAAAATCAGCTGTTCGCTTCTTTAGTTTTAGTTGGAAAACACAGATGTCGCCGTGGTAGAAGACTTTATAGCCCGCGCACAATTAGATTTGTCTGCTTCAACTTTGATAGAAAGACCTTAAAGCATAGCGGAATTCCAGATGCTTGCTACAATTAATTCTTAGACAATTTCCACTTCACTTTTTTTGCTTTAATTTATAACACTAATTTTTTTTAAAATATTTGTGGAAATTTCCTTTCTTCCGCTTTTTCGAATGTAAGTTTTTATTTTTACTATTCATTTTTCGCGTAGATGTGCGAAATCGCTAAAATTAGTGTAGATATACAAACAATACACACACACACGCACACTCCAACAGAAGTTTATCAAAGTGTAAAAATGTTGGAACATGACGAACTTTATACTTTGTTTTACTCGCTTCACTTCAAATGTGCACATGCTGAAAGTAACTTTCAAAGCAAAACTCTGAAGCAAAGCGAAGTAGAAGTCAATTGTGCACGAGCTATTGTCACGTTTCTTATGAAACCAACAGATGTCGCCGTGGCGGAAGATTAGAAGCGGAAATGATAAAAACGGAAGCCATTAGCAATTTGCCGGAAGTTTTTCAAGAATTTAAAAAGTGTTTAGTTTAATTTTTCGGATAGTAAACTCAATCAGCAGGAGTTTTGGAGTAATTTCAATGTCGAATACATTTCAATCTGATTCCTTGCTGTAAAAGAAACCTCGCAGCGATTGCAATAACCGATATTCGTATAAAGTGTATGAGATTTAAAAATTAGACTATTGTAAGTGCGTGGATGTGTATATTTAATATTTTATTAAATTTAAATACAAGTAGAATTATGTATGTGGATACATTCATGTTCTTCCAATGCTTTCAATTTCATCATATATTTCGCTATGACACGTTGCTTCTAAAGCACATCGCTCAATCTTGCCGTAATACTCGCCATGGCTGCCGTTGCATTCGAGCGCTCCCAGTTGGAGGGCGTGGATCGAAATTGTATCAAAATGATGAGATAACAAGTGGCAGCACCAGAAATCTAAAAGTCGCATAAGTAAATTCCAGATTTCAATAAACACAAAGATTCACACCACCCACCGTAAAGATTAATGTGCGATCCAAATTAAACAAACCAGCCGCAGTAAAGACCACTCTCCGATGAGTCAATTGCAACGATAAACGCAACAAACGATCATGCACAGCCGAGTCTTCGGAGATATTCAAAATTTTATGTACCAGCGCCGCTGTGCGATTACTTTCTTTAATTGTTTTGGCACTACCCTCGACAAGCAACAAAAGCGTTACCACATACCAAAGTTTTTGCGAAAAGAAGAATGTAAAGAATTCATCCGATTCGAATTTATCAACACGACTTGGTATGATAATCGCTTCCAATATGTAGAAGTCATCGAATAAAATAAATAAAAATGAAATGGCCACAATAGCCAGTATGGGATAATTGAAATAATCCTCAATGTTGCCACATATGTCGCACAGCAGATTATGTAAATTGCTAACGTCCTTCAGGGCTTTTTCGGGATTTTGGCGTACAATCGATGTGACACTGAAGCGCTGTTGATTTGAAGTACGCGTGGCTGTCGTTGCTGCAGTTGCAGTTGCGACTACGGTTGCGGTTGCAGCTGCAGTTGCATAGGCGACACACGATGGGCGTGGATGTACGATATTACCATTGGGAAGCATCTGTACAGCGCGGTGCATGGGTGAAAGTTCTGTGGCATCACGTTCTTCGATGGCCGAGTTGAGTATGTCTTGCAGCACCTGGAAGAGAGGTGAGTTAATATTTTGTTTCTTTCTTGGGATTTTTCACGACTAGTTGGCTAATATACAGTACTAGTGGCAAGTATAGGCAAAGAAGAAACAAAGCATATGCTAGTCTTAGATTTATTTTTTTTTATTCGGAGTTTCTAAACGCTCCGTCAGGTTAATCTTAAACGCTCTTTGCTCGATGTTAGTTTGGAAAAAATATAAATAACATACATAAACTGAAAAGGACTTCTTTTTTAAATGTGTTGCGGAACGAATTTCCGTCCTCCCTTGCCAAGTTTGATTTGGCTATAAACCGATTTCGCCTATCTGCCATGTTCAGTACCTACCTTGTTTCGTTCTCTCCTTTTTTTCCTCCATATTAGGAGCGCTACATCGAGCAATTGTTTTGTCCCTTGCTCAGAATTTGAAGTGCTCAGTGCAATATAAAATTATGTTATTAATTTTTAATTCATTACTCACCTCATTCATCATCCGAAAACGCATTCGTGTCAAGTGTGTGCAACATAAAAATTTAAATACCATAATGCTGATATTCAAATGTGGCAAAGCGAATGTTGTGAATACCACAAAAGATGGACAAATCTCAGCCGAACGCAATAGCAAATAGCTGACCAACAAATAAACAACGTTGAATACGAGCAAAACCATCGAAGTGACAATGGAGTATATGAAAACTTTGCGATGGTCCAATTTAAGGCCCAAACGCAAAAAAATATCATCGACGTAGAGGGAATTTTTCATGATATTCAGAAAAACATTGCGCTGAAAAAAGCGAAAAAAGAAGATTAAAAAATGATCCAAAAAGAAAAAAAAAAAAAACAAAAACAAAAATCACACCTCACCTTAAAGAATATCGAACTGAATATGGTTACCATTGCAATTAAGCCACTAAACGATAAGGTCACATCGCCCAAACGTGTTATGCTCGTTTGAAAGAAATAACTTATAATCGAATCGCCTTCGTTGAGCGACAGGAAAAAGCACAAAATAAAGAATAGAAAATGCGCTATGGCAGCGGCAAAGGAGAAATGCGAAGTGCGCACCTCCTTATTGGTGCCGTGCATATGAAATGGTGCCAAACCAATTAACGATATATAAGCCAATGGTTGCAACGATTCTAAAATGGTTTCCGATTTTGTAAAGCGTTGAAAAAAAGTGAATGCCATTTTCGCGATTTTCGTTTTCGCGGATTAGGTACGACGACCCGTTCCGTTTGCGCGTTTACTTTTCTTGCACCTTTTTTTTCTTTCGCCCTTTTTTTTCTTCCACCTTAGACAAACCGTCAAGTCAAAGTTCAAATGCGAGCGAGTATTGAAATGTTTGCAAAAGTTGCCGTTTCTTTTAAACATAGACGTCCATCACGTACACGCACTTGTTGATAACTAACGAGACTAATTGTTGCGAAATTCCTAAAAAGGCATAACTACAATGTATTTAGTAGATAGTTTTTTGTTTGTCTGTTTATTGTCCTGCGGCGGCATGACTTTCACATCTTGTATGAATATTAACAGAAGTATGTGTGTGTATTCTTTATGTACATACATATTTAAATAAATACATTTGACGCGTCACTGATGAATATCCGTTCGGTGGGTTGCTTGAAGGTGTGGCGCCGCGGATGCACAGGAGGCTTGCCATGGAAGTTTATATCACATAATCGCAACTGATTTCTGTTATCTGTTATACTGATAATTAAAATTCAGAGAGATAATTGAATAAAGAGGTTCAAACGAATTTAAATGAATATTTTTTAAATAAAAGTACTCTGGAAAAAAAAAAAAAAAACGTTGTAAATCTAAAGACGTCCGCTGTTAAATCGACTACTTTACGCAGTTGAAATGTGCCCAACAACGCTCCGTTGTTGTTTCAAAGGTGGCAGCGTTGTTTGTTTAAGTCAACCACGGAAACTGTTGGATCAAATACTTTTGCCTTTAAGTTAACAACGGAGACTGTTGGAAAAAATCTTCACCTAAAAATAAATTTTTGTTTGCATTTTACTCTTCATCTTCTCTTCACCCGGGTCCCGACTGCAATTATGTAGCCTTCGCTTGTTCTCCTCTTCTTCTCTCGTTCTTAGCATTCACTGATTGCTATCTTTATTTCTTATTCTGCTTTTTCTTCTTTATTTTATATTCTCCTCTGGATTCGCACCAAGACATCAAACAGAAATTCTATCCAATCATCACATAGTGGAACATTCAACATTATATTGAATTTAAGACATTCTTTTATACTTCCCCTTTCCCGAAAAAGCATCTATGAATTATATGAATTATTGTAAAAACAAAATTTGAAAATAAATTTTTTCTCATTAGTTTTGTTAACAATGGAAACTGTTGGATCAAATACTTTTATCTTTAAATCAACAACAGGGACTTTTGGAGAAAATTTTCTGCTAAAAATAAACCTTTGTTCGGATTTTTCTCTTCATCTTCTCTCCATCATTATTGTTTTTGTTGGTTTTCTCACAAAAAAATGTTTTCTCACAAACAAGTTTTTAAAAGCAAACAAGTTTTTGAAACAACAGCGACCGTTTTTGAATCAATTGTTGGATCAAAAACTTTGCTGTAAAAACAAATAGGGTAAAAGGGGACACATTCGCCACTTTTTTTGAATTGCTGTGGAAATTAAACCAATGGATATTTTTATTCAATGTTAACTTTATTGCAAACCTACATCTTTTACCTACTTTGTTTTTTCTTCTTTGTATAACTTTTTTAATATTTTTATACTTTTTTATTTAATTTTTCCAACTTGCCCAAATTGGCGAAACTGCCCCACCCATGGGGCACATGCGCCGAGGGAATGGGGCACAATCGCCAAAGTGTAGAAAATAATTGTAATAACTATAGCCGTAGCCTTTATTGTTATGGAGAAAAAATTTGCATTTCAGAAAATGATAAAATATAAACTTTATTTGACCTTAAATTCTATTAAATTACTTCATGGGGCACATACGCCAATTGTGAATTTAACCCATGGAAAGCATAGTCCCGCTTATGATCTGGCGAATGTGCCCCAGGTGCATCCACTCTTAATAAATGTATTTTTTTTCTGTACTCCGCAGCACTTTTTCAAAATTTGTATTCAATTTTATTAAGAAAAATATTAACTGTATTACACTTATGAACAATTTTTCGATCGCGTTAAAATTAATTAAGTTATTGGCAAATATATTGACACGAAAAAGTGCCTACACTAACGCAAAAAAATGAGAAAACGCTACTGTTTATAATCACTTGTAAACTTCAAATTTTAAGGCTAATTAAACAAGAGTTGGTCAATTTAAGTATAACTTGTCGTTTATTAAAATTCGATAGGGCTGCTGAATTTTCAGAAAACAGGGGGTGGCGAATGTGCCCCCTTCTACCCTACTTTTGCTGTTGAATCAAAGACGGAGATTCAACAGCCGAAAGTAGTTGATTAACTACGGGTTTTTTTTTTGTTTTTTTCAGAGTATATTTAAGAAGTCTTCATTTCCCATTTTTACATCCGTCGTTATTAAAAAATCATTCTTTTTGTAACTTATACGAGCATTAGCTAAGCATTGTGTAAACGAACAATAGTGAGTGACAGTATACCAGCACTAGTGTGTTTAATTTTGAGTTGTAATCTTTGTATACACAACCCACGGAAATGAACAGAAAAAAAATTAACTTCAATTTGTCCCATTAGGGGACATTCAAAAAGATTTCCAGCTTTTCTGATAATGCTGTCCCACTGTGCAGCGCCATTGAACTTTATGCCTTTTTATGACTTGCAATTCAGCACGATTGTTGTCTGTGTATAGTTTTTCCGACAAGCAGTTCATCACCCATTTATGTTGCACACGAAAACTAAACTAATAGACGTCACCTCTAAACGTCGGCCAGTGAAATTGTTGAATGTGAACGTTGGCGTGTTATAAGGAGGTGTTATGTACTTAAATAAAAACAATAAAAGAGCAATAAATAAAATAGCTGTTCGAATAAAGTTATCATGAATTATTTGGGGGATGGTAATTAATAAGTAATTATTGTATGCCAATTCATTTGGGCAAATTTGATTACAAATATATCTACATATATGTACATATGCAGTGAAAAAGACTGGAATGAATGTATCATCCAATTCCACTACCTTTAATAAACTGGGAAATATCTATGTATACCATTTTAGCGTTAACTGTAAAATCTAAATGGTAAAAATGTAACCCAATTACCCTATCAGCTTCGCCACTGCTGTGTGCATGTTTACAATGTGTTAGGTGGGTGTTTAAAATAGTGGTAATGTTTACATAGTGTGTAAAAAATAGTAAATAGATACACGAGTGGAATAGGAAGGATTGGCGGAGTCAAATGTCATGCACATACATACATATGTACATACCTGTGTAGTACATACGTTTGAGGGAATAATATATTCATTTCAGAGAAATTAACACGAAATTTCCTGAAACACACATACAATAATAAAGATACAACAAACAAGTAAGGAAGCCTAAGTTCGAGTGGAATCGAACATTAGATACTCAGCTGTATGCTTTCATTGTTTGTTTGCGTTTGAAACACGGTGCAATTAATATAAAGCGAGTGCTGCATAAAGTGGGCGTAGTCACGCCCATTTTCTAAATTTTTATCAGTCATCCAACTAAGCATATCAATATTATACTTTGTGCAAAATTTCATTCCTTTATGACTTCTACTTACAAAGATGTCACGTTACAAATTCCCAAAGGGTGTTCCAGAAATATCTTTCTTAAACAGTAGGCGTGGTCATAAACCGATTTCAATAAATTTTTGCGTGGCTATTAACACAAGTTATAAAAGTGTATAAACCAAGTTTCGTCATAATATCTCAATTATTTGTCGAGTTATAGGCTAAGAAATCTCGTATATCCCTTTGTGTAAAAAGAGGCGGTGCCACGCCCATTTTCCAAAATTTGTCTATTTGTTGTTTCTGGTTTATTGTGGAAGTCATGCCACAAAATTTCAATGAATTATCTTTATATTTGACAGAGATATCGCTTAAAATGTTTTTATTAGGTCACTTTATAAGACCCATATATAAAAGTGGGCGTGGCCTCAACCGATTTCGGAAATTTTTCGTCCAAATATTTGACTAAGTAAATATATCACGCGTACCAAACTTCATCGATATATCTTCAATGGTTTCTGATTTATGACTCATAAAACTTTCAATGTTTGCCCCTTAATAAATGGGCGTGGCACCGCCCATTTTCCAAAATTTTTGTGTTTTTCGTTTTATGTCCGCAGTTGGACTCACGCGACAAAATTTCAATGATAGATCTTTATATTTGACAGAGATATCGCTTAAAATGTTTTTATTAGGTCACTTTGTAATATACATATATAAAAGTGGGCGTGGCCGTCAACCGATTTTAACTATTTTCCGTCCAAACGTATGCCTAAGTAAGTAAATCACGCGGACCAAATTTTGTCGATATATCTTCAACGGTTTCTGAGTTATGACATATAAAACTTTCAAGGTTTGACGCTTAATAAGTGGGCGTGGCACCGCCCATTTTCCAAAATTTCATCAAATTTCTTCCTAGGGGCCTGAGCTCAACACGTGGGTAAAACTTCATCGCTCCAGCTATATTAGTGACTGAGATACCAAATTTCCGATTATTTCTATATAGGAAAAGTGGGCGTGGTCATGGTCCGATTTCGCCCATTTTCAATACCAACCGTCCCAGTCTCGATACCAACTTGCATTTCAAATTTCATCAAAATATCTCAATTTTTGCGCGAGTTAGAGTGTTTACAGACGGACGGACAGACGGACGGACGGACGGACGGACGGACATGGCTAAATCGATTTCTCTTTTCACCCTGATCATTTTGATATATATAAGTCTATATCTATCTCGATTATTTCACTCTGTTACAATCCACCGTTATGTGATTAAAACTATAATACTCTGTGTACTAGTACAGCTGAGTATAAAAAAGACTTATTTATGTTACTAAAATTAAATAGGCATTTAATTTAATTAGAAATATTTATGTACATATGTAAGTAAATGTAACTGGTTAGCTGTCACATGTACACGTGTACAAACAATGGTTTCCTTGCAAAACACTTTGAAAACAAGGTTTTACTTTGCTTGAAGTGACTTAAGAATATAATCACCCCGATTCTAAACGAAAAATCCACAAGGATTTTTCCGCTTCTCCCTGTTCCCTTATTCTAAACACAAATTCCTTGTGGATTTTTTCGCTTCTCCCTTTCCGGCTATTCTAAATGATGTTCGAAAAAGTGAAAAGCGAATAAGGAAGAAAAGTAGGTATCATGAATGAAAATAAAAGCGAGAATTTATGCAATTATTTTGTGAGATTTTTCACAAGACAATTTTAAGTGAATGTTGAACAAAATGTGAGTGAATATAACTTTTGTTAATAAAAAATACATAATTGAATTAATTATGTACTGGTTTGCTTATTTTTATGACGGAAAGTATAAACAGCAAATAGATATTTTAGTAAGTTTATTTAAAGGGCAGCCGGATATTTCGCGGCTTGTAGGCTGTAGTATCCCTTCCGGTTGTAGTAAGGGTGCTTGTTTTGATATGGAGCGATGATACGGACATGTGTTCCATCAATACATTCAAGGACACTAGAGATGTCGTAGTTTTAAAAACCGCACTTAAAAACTTTCTTTTTCGTCGCTGTTCATAGCTTTATGAATCCAAATCGGATACAAATCATTTTCAAAAATTTCAACAACTTTTAGAACTTTGCTGAAGGTGGATTGAGCCAATCAAACGTCAGAATTTTTTCCAACTCCCGTTTGATATCCGTCTTCAAGCAAAAAAACGGAAGAATGCGCATAGTTTTATTATAGGAGAGATTGCAAATAGTTTCTTTGGCTGCTGTGTATGTGATATTAAAATGTCCAATAAATATTTGAACGCAGGATTATTAATTCTATAGTATTTAATAAATGTGCAAATTAATAAAATCAATGCAATACTCTCAAAAAAACTTTTATTTCCTATAAAGATTCCGTCAAACAGATTCGTACCATCGCGCAATCTTCCTCTTATAGACCTCTGCTACTTTCGAAAAGCAATACCATGTATATTCACTCTTAATTTTGTTAAATTTGCAATTTTTTAACAAAAATGCAAAATTTGTGGGGAAATTTCGATACGGGCCAGGCCCCTGAATTTTCGGTTTTTTTTTTTATTTTAGGGTAGGGGGGTCATATGGATCACTAAAATGCAAACGAAATCTTGGGAAAACTTATTGTTTATTAATAATAAATTATTTTTGCGTAGTACACCCTAATGCGTTGGCGGCCTTCGGCCCTCAGCCGACAGAATTCTCTTTCTGGAGTAAAATCTACGGACCGATCCACAGTTGTTTTGAGTAGAAAAACGTTTTGCGTTTGCGGCCTTCGGCCTCGCTTCAAAAAAAAAATTACTCTCAGCCGGCGGAATTTCTTTTCTGGATTTATATTTCTGGAGCAGTCCACAGTATTTTTGCATAGTGGGGTTTTAAAATTTGTAAAATTAACATTCACATAACATTTCCAGAAAATTTTATTGAAAAATTCTTAGTGGTTTGAAAATAAATACGGAATTCGCATAATATCGAAGGCGACACAGGTAGGCGCATAGGCAAATTCCGAAGCTACTTTTTTATTTACAAAGGTAGAGTGTAATGTAAAAATCAAAGCGAATTCACATCATGGCCCAATAGGAATGGACCAGTCCCAAGTGAATTCAGGTTTTAACCAAGGCGAAATATCATTTTGACACCACACTACCAAATACAATAACAAAATGCATCGGAAATTTCTGAATCCGCTTATGCGCCTACCTTCCTAGATCTGCCTTGCAACAAAAAAGCTGACTTCGAAAATCCGCTCACATGTTCGAAATTCTGTTCGCCAGTTTTTCTTCTCGCTAGTGAAAGAGAATAGGAGGAAATTTTCCTGGTGAACAAAAAAATCCACAAGGGCTGAGATCCTGGCGGATATTTAGAATCGGGGTGAATAAAAAAGGATTATAGACCAAGAGTATGTCAAAATTAGAATGATAACTTATTTTTCAAGACCTGCTAAATTACTACACTGATTAAGGGGTATAGATGGATGGATAATTAAATAAAAATAAAGAATAGGAGAATTATATTATTGTGCTACCAATACAGTTAAGTTAGCTGACATCACTGCTTAGTTAGAGGTTTCTATTCATGAAAGCAAGTTTTTTTTTTTTGCTTTTTTTAACATTAGGTCAACACCAATAAAATAAAAAGTTTATTAAATAAATATACATACATACATATGTACTATATCTACAATAATATATTCATTTAAGCTTAAACAAGGCTCTTAGAGTAGCAATGCCTTTTTTATATGTTACGAGGGTCTCTGCAAAAGTTCGCGGAATTCAGCACTTCCTGTATTGGCAGCGTTCCGCGATTATTCGTAAAATTTGAATTTTTTTTAAGCCTATATGACACTACATTTTTTCCCTGGTTTTTTTGGTTTGGAAAACCCACAGAAAGTCAAAAAACAAAAACAATTCTTCCACAGGTTGAAAAGAGACAAATACTCCCTCAACAACAATTTGATTGACATTAAACTTCAAACTAAATGAAAATAATATTTATTTCGAAAATTATTTTTTTTTGGAAATTTGAATTTAAATTACTGAAATAAAAAAGTTATGAAACCCAAAGGGTAGGATAGCTGTGCATTCCATGTTATAAAGGGAAGCCAGTACGCAATATAATTTTCCTTCCGGACTTCTTCTTTACCCTTACGGCCAAAGCAGAAGCTTATAAGAGGCAAATTTAAAATTTGTATTTCCATACATTTTTTATTTTAAATATAATTTATTTTCTAGTTGTCAAATTGAAACAATTGTCAGAAAAAATGACCGAATGTCAAAAAACCTACCGAAATACAAGCTGGCTCGTTGGTTTTTAGCCGCCTAGATGGTATTTTGTTTGGTTTTTTTTTTCAATATAGCTTGCTCGCTTACACCAACGCAAAACTATATTTGACCATCTCCCTCACACAAAAAACCTGGCAGAATACCAGAAAAAAACGTAGTGTCATATGGGCTTTATGCCTATATGACACTAAATTTTTTTCTTGGTTTTTTTGGTTTGGAAAACCCACCGAAAGTCAAAATACAAAAACAATTCTTCTGTAGGTTGAAAAGAGACAAATACTCCCTCAAAAACAATTTGATTGACATGAAACTTCAAACTAAATGAAAATAATATTTATTTCAAAAATTAATTTTATTAGAAATTTGAATTTAAATTACAGAAATAAAAAAGTTATGAAACTCAAAGGGCAGAATAGCTGTGTATTAGGGTGTCCCGAAATATTTTTTTTTGGATTTCCTTAACGCAAGACCCCTCAAAATTTGCGGTTTTGATCGCAAATTACGAAACAAGTTTTAAAAACTAAATACAATTAGATCTTCAGGGCTCTACCGATCTTCAAAGTTTTGCGGGTTTGTCATTCATGCAGAACGCCCACTCACCACAACATATATTACATCCGCATATTGTTTGCATGCTTGCTATGTAATTCTTTTCGTTCTTATAAGTTCTATTTGCTTAATTTTTTATGCAACTTACTTTTAAGTGGAAAAATCTGAATTCCATGTAGTTACAATGAAAATACTCGTACATACACATATTTTCTACAATGGGTTTTTTTCGGCTTCTGCATTTTATTTGCCTTTCAATCGTAGAGAATCAGTTCGTTAAAAAAAACAATACGGTTCTTTAACTAAAGCATAAAGTTCTTATTTGCCTAAAGTTTAATTTTATAACGTTACGAATATTCTGGAATCAGAAAAGATTTAGAAGAGACTACAAGCCCTGGGCGAGTGTACTAGTATCTATGTAGTATTGTCACCGCAAAATGGGTTTTCATACGTTCAGTGTTCCCGCGAGTTCAAGAAAATTTGGATCGTAAAAACAGAATAATATATGTATATTGTTTTTAAGTATCATCTATTAAAACTTCATATAAAATAAAATGCTTTAACTTCATAACGATATGTTATTTTTTATTATTTCTAACATGCAAAAAAAAATCCATCAAATTCAAATATACACATATTGACACTAAAATAGGTGTACAAATTTTTCTTTGGCAGCCTTACAGAATTCGCAATTAAAATTATATGAATAATGTACTTTACTAAAACGAATTATTTTAAAATTATTTTATTTTATTTATTTAAACGAAAGTCATATCAGATAAACAAAAATCCCCTGAACACAGAAATAGGTTTGCAGCACTTTTTTTTTCAATTTTAAAAATAATTCAGTTAAAAATTCTTTATTCAATTAATTTTTTTAGGTAGTACAGTCATATGAAAAATAATAGGGACACTTGCCTTGAAATATTTCAAAGATCGATCCTGCTTCAATTTCTAAACAATGGTCAAAACTTATACATTAATTTCTTGCTCAGATGTCTCCGAAGTAAGGAGCAGTTATTTAATCGGCCATTTGTTGCGTCGTTTCATAATTGATGATGATTATGTGGAGTGAGTTCGTTTCAGCTTTTGAAAAATAATAGGGACACCAAACTTCAATTAAAATTTTTTTCGAAAGGGTGGAGATTTTTGTAGATAATAAAAAACTAATTCACTGAATATTAAATAAAGTTTTATAATATACTAGGTTTTTAACCCTATAATGCCATCAGGGAATCAGAATGGATCGAGGAAACCTCTGCACTATTCAACTTATAGCAAAAAGAAAAAATCTCCAAAATAAGTGTTTTTCGTGCCGGAAAATTGACGAAATGTGAAATTGCTTTGAAATAATATTGGAAAATGCTGAAAAATATAATCCAAAAGTATAAACACGCGGACGGAAGCCAAAAATATCCCCACTGGTTCAACGGAATATTATAGTTGCAATCTCAAGCAGAAATACCAAAATTTGGACACAAAAATATATTTGAATTCTAAGTTTTTTAAATTAATTAAATGCAATAAATTTGTTTCTCTGTACTTATATGGTTAATCTCAATAATAAAATAACTTTTGAGTATGACATTTTTATTATTTTAGCTCTAAAGTTTCGGTTTCTAAATATATGAAATTAACAAAATTTCAGATCTCGGTAGAGCCCTCAAGATCGAATTCAATTCCGGGTTTTTTACCTTTATTGTGATCTGTATTCAATTACGCAACTTTTGATACCTCTTGCGATAGCGTAGCTCGAAAAAAACTTTTTTCATACATGAACGGGACACCCTACTGTGTATTCCATGTTATAAAGGGAAGCCAGTACGCAATATAATTTTTCTTCCGGACTTCTTCTTTACCTTTACGGCCAAAGCAGAAGCTTATAAGAGGCAAATTTAAAATTTGTATTTCCATATATTTTTTATTTTAAATATAATTTATTTTCTAGTTGTCAAATTGAAACAATTGTCAGAAAAAATGACCGAATGTCAAAAAACCTACCGAAATACAAGCTGGCTCGTTGGTTTTTAGCCGCCTAGATGGTATTTTGTTTGGTTTTTTTTTTCAATATAGCTTGCTCGCTTACACCAACGCAAAACTCTATTTGACCATCTCCCTCACACAAAAAACCTGGCAGAATACCAGAAAAAAACGTAGTGTCATATGGGCTTTAGCTATAATTCAATTGAAAGTTCGATTTCAAACTGCTCGGTTTGGTTTAAAAAGCATAAAAACTGTTTTTTTCTTTTTTTTTTTTTATTAAAAAGGGATTAGTATTTGTGTGAAAAATGGAAATTTCGAATCTTGACTTCGGAGTGATTTGATACGAAGCGGAGCAGTTTGAAATCGAACTTTCAACTGAATTGTAGGAAAAAGCGTCAAATTTTACGAAAATGACATTCGCGGAACTCTAGCAAAACAGGAAGTACTTGATTCCGCGAACTTTTGCAGTACCCCTCGTAAAAGTCTGTAATAAAAGATGCTAATTTTTGGTAGTGCAAATTTTTTTTTTTTAATATGCAACCGATGTCCCATTATTTAATTAAGTTATCATTGTAGTTGTTGTTGTATTATTTTCCAATTGTGGCAATGGTGTGGTAGTATTTGATGATGTGAATTGCAGAAGTATGATCAAATAAGTTGTTAAGGCGCCACTAATCTGAAATGAAATAAAAAGAATACAACTTTTTCCGACAGGGTAGGATTGCGATGTATTGTGGAACGATATTCCGTCATCCCTTGTCAAGTTTGATTTGGTTATAAACCGGTTTCGGCTATGTCCCATCTTCAGTATCTTGTTTCCTTCTCCGAAACCGTTTTGTAACCAAATAAAACTTGACAATGGATGACGGAATATCGTTCCACAATACTTTGATAAAACAATAATATATTTGCCGTTGGCAAGAATCGAACTTGGGAGCTCTTGCTCGTAAAATGAACCACTACAGAACACACTATGCTATAGTAGATAAATATTTTCACTTTAACTATAGACAGAAAATTAAAATAGCTGCTCCATAAACTTTTTTCTGTATTTTCAACTTGAGATGCATTTGAGAACTAACCCTATTTTCAAACCTGAAAGGTTAGTTCTCAAATGCACCACAAATAACCGTTAATACCGTTCTCAAATAAAAATGTACATTTTTCTCGACCGTTTGAGATTTTTTGGTCTGATGTTTATTTGGTAATAGAAGAGAATGTAAACGTGGTTGCATATTTCAAGCAGTCATATTGGTTTCTATATTTGGATTTATACGTTCTCTGTACAAAAGGTTTAATTTGCGGGTTACTTCCTAGAGAGCAGTCAATCTTGTAGGCCTGAGAATGCAAAAATATTTAAAGCTTTAATAATCAGCCCTATCCAAGGCTTATCCAAATAGAGGTTATATTACTTCCGTTTTTATGTGTGTGTTTTCTTTAAAAATGTCAATGTGAAAGAGAAGAGAAATGAATATCAAGGAAAAATTTTTGCCAGTTCGTTTTGTCTGACATTCACACTTTTTAGTATACATACACAATTCCATGGAGGAACAATAAAGGAGAATGCATAAGATCAGCTGACTTAAATCTTCATAAACACACGAACACAAGCATTTTTTTTTTGCTGACATATTCCACACACACACGCACCCTAGCAATTCCATAGGGGCCACATCTGTCAAATTCTTCTACATTCCTCTTTGCATGACACTTCTGGCCCCACTATGTATGAAGGTATGTCGTCATGCGAAAACCTTTATTGTTGAATCATGCACAATTCCAATCAGCTTATCTACTGTGATATCCTTCTTTAGATAATTCTTGGCCCTATCATGAACTTCATGTGAAAAATTTTCCCTCGAAAAATATAAAGCAAAAGCATCACAATTTTTCACATTTTGTTTTTGTTTTGCTTTGAAATTTTTGGGAACATTTTGTTCACATGAAGTTCACGATAAAGCTTAGTATCGACCTCTCAAGAAACGCAAAAGTTCCATATAAAATGACGTACAAGAAATGCTCAAGAAATTTTTCTTGTGAAACTTTCTTGAGCGAGTATCGACCTCTCAAGAAATTTAGTACACTTTTTTAATACTATTTTTCGTTATGCGAACACAGCAACACAGGTTTTGCCAAGAAATATATCATCGAGTATTTATTTCTTAAAGAATTTTTGACGTTTGTTGCGTGTTGAAAAAAAAATCGTGGAAATCGTTAGTGAAAATGGCAAAAAAGAAACGAAAAATATAATGCACAATTTTTCTAATGATGCAAGGGTATAGTTGGCATCGATTTCTCATATTTTCTTCCAATCCGGCCATCAATATACCACAGTTTACCAGTAATATAAGGTCATCCTCGTCGCTTTCGATGATTTCCTAAAATAACAACAAAATAAAACTATTGAAAACAAATATTTAAAGCTTTTATTTAATGTTTTTTAAGAACTTATCAATTGCTAATGTTTACAAAATGGTTTATTTTGTTTACGTTTTTGATGATCTTCTTTGTTTCACTTGGTATTCACGGTGGAATACTAAACGTAAAAATTTCCTGCTCACTACTATTTCTCACTCAAGAAATAAAGCGAAAAATTTCTTGAGCTGTTTCTTGAGAGGTCGATACCAGCCTTAAGGCTGAATATGAGTCTACTAAATTTATGCTGAGTTGCAATAACTCCTTCGGCAGAAAATAACCCAAATGCATTTTTAAATTCCGGTATCTATATTTAGTTAATTCGAACTGCCAAACGTTGCTGAATTTCGAAATCGTTTTCGATTTTGAAAGGATTGTCTACAGATATTTTTCTTTGAATTCCCTTTTTCATACTTAGATCTCAATAAACAGCTTTACAAATCAAAATGATATCATAGTTATGCGGGGCAACACGAGGTCTGAGGAAAATCATATTCAATGAGGCCTTTCATAAAGCTGAATTATAGCTTATTTTAAACATAAGTAGTAAATAAAATAGGTTAAAAGTTCTCAGATAGAGTATGTAGCTTTATCTCTTAGCATTACCTTTCGTCTCTAACATATCACTTAGGGGATTCACAACCTGTCATATTTCGTGCTATATTGTCGCAAGTCATACTTAGGGGATTCACAAAGTGTCATAAAGTCATATGTCATATTAAAATATTGTACGGAAATAGTTTTAAATCACTTTTCCGAAGCCCTGTGAAGAAGTAAACAAAAACAGCTGATCAAATACGACGACTCAAAAACATATCGTGCAGAGTTGTATTTATTTAGTCTAGAATGCAACAACAAAATATTATGACTTATGATGATATGACGCAATATGACAGGCTGTGAATCCCCTAACTATTTTGTTGTTGCATTCTAGGCTGTATGTGTACTAAATAAATATAACTCTATATATATATTTTTGCGTCGTGGAATTTGATCAGCTGTTTTTGTTTACTTCTTCAGAGGGCTTGGGGAAAGTTTTTTATAACTATTTCCGTACAATATATTAATATGACATATGACTTTATGACACTTTGTCAATCCGCTAACTGTTTACTTACCGTAAAGTATAATGTACGATCGATATTGAAAAGGCCAGCAGCGGTAAAATTGATTTTCAAATGCAAAAGTTGCAAAGAAAATTGTTGCAGTTTCTCCTTCACCTCCGCGCTCTTAGCTTTATTGAGTAGTGAGTGCACAATGCCGCCGGTATTTTCGCTCTAAGTAAGTAGAGTGAAAAAAAAACAAAAAGATTTTTATTAAAATTTAATAGTTAAACCATCTTCGCAAAAGCACTCTTTAATCTCACCTTTCTTATCGCACGATTGCTACCCTCCACAATCGACACAATTGCAATCAAATACAAAATCATTTGACACAAAAAGAATGTCACAAATTCCGCAGTTTTAAATTTGCTCTCACGCTTCGATTTGCCCAACAACGTCTCCAGCACATAATACGCATCGAAGACGATAATTAAAAAAGCAATGGAAATAATAGTCAATAGTTGATAGGTGAAATATTTATTTGCCGTGGAAGCAGCATTGCAAATCATATGATGTATTTCCATTGTTTCTTGGATTATATCGCAAGGATCCTTGGTGACCACAGTGTACATGGAAAATGAGTCGAGACATTGCAGCGAGCGAGTTTTGGGTATGGGTTTAATAACGGTGCTATCCCATTGCAAGGCGAGATTTTTGAGCACCTACAAAGACGGAGAGAGATGAGAATAGAGAGGGGAAAAATATTAGTAAAAAGTTTTTACTAAAAACTAATTAATTACACAATGTAACAAAGTAAAATGCAACGCAGGTTCGATCCTCGGTTGAGGCCGCCTAAAGAAGTTCGACGAAGAGATGGATCCATAACTTCTAGATACCAAAAAATTTTTTTTTTCAATTTTTCTTAAATAGAAATGGTCAAAATTCACATAAAATGCGGAAAATTTTAACACACAAGCATTACAGTTTAAAAACCGCTAGAAAACCACTTTATATCCTCTCAAACAAATACTCAACTCTATTCAAACCACGAAAGTACTGCGTCAGCTTAAAAATGATACCATAAAACATTATTGCAATACCACAAACCAGTATGTGCGGTGCAAAATATGCCACGAAAGCCGAATGCGGCGCATAAATATTATTCCGTTTCAGTATGCCGTACATACTCAATTGAAAATAACCGATAGTCAATGCGAATAAAATTAAAGAAAATCGATTTATTTTTTTGGCTGCAACTTTTTGTTCAAACGACACACCCACATTATAGAAACGTTCCTCCACCGCATGCATACGTTCGATTAGTTGACACAATTTCTTACGTTTCACAAAACAAACGACCGCCGAAACAAAAATACTAAAAACGCCATTGAATTTTTGCAGCGAATCCGTTAATTGTGAAACTTTGGTTGCAAAAAAATAATCGATAATTGTATGATTATGCACAATGCTATACAGTATATTCAAATAAACGAATAAGAAACGTAGCAGCATATTTAAATAGCCGAAAGCGGAGGTGCGCAGAAAGTGTTGATGCGTTTTTGACGAAATGCCAATGTAGTAGGGCGTTAAGCCGAAAAAATGTGCAAATAAAAAATATAAACGTAAACTGGCGTAAATGTTGCGCGGATGTTTGCAATCCTTTTTTAGATTATGTAATGCTATGCGAAAATAATTAAACATGTTTTGTTTTTTTCGTGTTGGCACTTTTAAAAGTTGACACCGCCAGGGCGAGGCGAATTTGTAACTGATGATAGCAGAAGAAAAGTGCATGTGCGAAAAGTGAAAAATTTGTGTGCATTAATATGTTATTAATGCATGTGAATTACTATATATAAAAAAAAAAATAATTATATGATTATCGAAGCATTGAAAAATATGTAAGTTTCATTCCCACACACATGGTGCATTGGCCAATTATCTGTGAGTAGCTATCTGTTATACCTACAGACTTATTGCAATAGCGAACAGCTAGTGTTAGATTATAAAACTGATTAATGTGATGTTTTATTCTTCAGAAGAGCGTAAAATTATACCCAATCAGCAGTTTGCCTTCAGAAGAGGGCGCGGAACAATTGTGTACAGAGACTTACCGAGAAAATTGGCTCTGCCTTTGTGCACAAAAAAACATTGATGTGTAAACAGTTTTTAGTCCCCTTTCCTTATTCCTGTTTTCCCTGGTTTCCTATGGATTAAAATGCAATTATCGTTTTTATAATTTTTTTGTCATTGTCACTGCTACTATTTTGTTGTTTTTGTTTTTGGGTTTTGATTTTTGATTTTTGATTTTTAATTTGATTTTTGGGTCCACGTTTGACCCATATCTCGGGAGCAGACCTAGGAATCATAGATAATAAAGCTCCGTGTAGAGGCCCTGCTGAAAACCTTTCATTTCAAACCAATATTGCTCAGAGACATTCAAGGATCATCCGGGTCCTCGTTTTGACCCATATCTGAAGACCCGGAAGCCCTGCTGAACACCTTTCATTTGATACCAGTATTGTTCCGAAACATTCCAGGATAATCCGGGGTCACATTTTGACCAATATTTGCGGACCCGACCTATGTAGGACTCATAATGAATAGAGCTCTATGTGAAAGCCCTGCTCAACACCTTTCATTTGATACCAATATTGCTCAGAAATATTCCGGGGTGATCCGGCTCTTAGTCTTGTCCCATATCTAGAGAACCGGAATAGGAGTCACAATTAAAAGAGCTTTACATCGAAGTCCTGCTCAAAACCTTTCATTTGATACCAATATTGCTCAGAAATATTCCGGGATAGATAGATGTACTCGTAGGAATGCATATCTATACATTTGCATACATGTTCAAACATGTTGGCCCTTTTTGTTTTGCCTATTTGTCGCATTGTTTCAGAAAACAACAACAACAAGATTATATTTGCATTTCCACGGCTATGCACGCAAGCATTTGTAGGTACATGTGTACCTACCACCGACAATGCCAAGCGATTCACACGGACACAGCAGCGCACTAACACAAAGGTCGTTTACGGTTTACGCGTTTTTCGAAATTACTGGTAGCTACAGCAAAGACACATCAAAAAGTACTGTACAGCTACCTTTCTAGAGATCTCTCAAACTTTTGATCGCTTATGGCACAAAATAGAAAATATTCTCCCTTCAAACTACTTTCAATTTATATAAACTTATCTGAAAATCATTACTTTTTCATCAAACAAGTAGTCTGAGTAGTTTGAGCTTTATGAGAGGCGTCCCGCAAGGCAGTGTAATGGGTCCAATATTGTACCTACTTTACACGTATGATATCCCAATAGCAGAAGCAGTCACTACCTGCACTTTTGCTGATAATATTGCTGTGCTGGCTGCAGACCTTAACCCTAACATGGCTTTACTCAAGCTTCAAAGAAGTTTAAATAAAATTATCTATTGCCTGATACACTGGCGGATAAAACCAAATGAATTAAAATCTGCCCAAGTGACGTTTACTACATAACAGACACAACACTTTCCCGCCTGTAAAGCTCAGTTGTATTGATCTATCGCAAAGTGAAGTAACAAAGTACCTTGGAATGAACTCCCACAGAGCATTTGGAAGATTGTTTTATGAAAACTGACTGCGCCGAGTCTTTTTCGATCCCTTCTGATGATCAAAAACTGTTTAATCACCTCTGCGATTAGAAAAAGACTAGAAAATGAGTCACTCCAGCGATTGAAAAGTAATTTTATTTTTTGTCATATAAAAATCACATAACTGAGGCTTTTTCGATCCCCTTTGCTGATTAAAAAAATAATTTATCACAAATTGATCATGCTAAAGATAGAAATGTGATCGATTACTTTGCTTTTTTGGAAAAAAATGAGAAATTTCTTAGCAAGCCTAGTACATAAAGCTATAATTTTTCAAAAAAAAATAAAAATTTTCAGAGAATTTTATATTAGATTTCGGTATTGATGATTCCGAATGTTGTAGAGCAGGAACATATGGATGTATGTCTTCCGTGTTGCCGTATATGAGAGTGCCAAAATGCGCATATGCATTTTCATAGGAATTCATTTATGGATTGAAATTTTTATATCTTAAACTTCTTATTTGCTTAATATTATTGTAGGCTAAAAACCTGTTTCAAAAGTTCCAACCAATATGGACTGAGGGTGACCGTGGAAGTTCTTTTTGCTATATTGGTAAAGGTGAGGCTAAGGGTAGAATATGTATAAGGATAAAAGATGGGAAAGAACTGCGGTTGTAAACTGACCCAAAAATGATAGGAAAAAGAGTAGAAAAGTATTAGAAAATGATTAGAAATTGATCAGAAAGTTACTGAAAAACGACCCAAAAAAGATTCGAAAATGACCAGAAAAACGATTGAAAAATTACCCAAAAAAGATTGGAAAGCCAATCGAAAATGATCAGAAAAACGAAGAAAAATGACCTTAAAAAGATTCAAAAACGATCAGAAAACGATTCAAAAATGACCAAAATAAGATTCAAAATCGAAAAAAATAAAATCGAAAGGGACTCGAAAATGATTAAAATACGATTAAAATAAGACTCGAAAACGACTCCCCAAGAAGAGTTGGACATAGGGTACTATTTTCTACAGACGAGAGGCTCTTTTATGATCAGAAAATGAGCGCATTTTCCATTATTTTAAACGTGCATAGGGATCGAAAAAGACTGGAATATAATCAAAAAATTCATAAAATGCTATGTGGGCTTAGGCAGGAAACTAACATGGAGTTCCCACATTTGCATTCATCAAAAGAAAAGCTCTTGGTATAAGACTAAGTAATCTTTATTGGCTTATGAATCGAATTCTGTTGTCAACTGGTATTATTTTAAGTTGTAATTAACTTTTGTTGGGTATACTTGACTGCAAACAACAATCATCATTAATTATACAACACAACAAGAATAATTCCAAACCCGCCATTCGTATATTTAGATATGTATACATATATTAATATATACATATGTGAATATGTATGTATGTATGTATGTGTGTTTGTCTATCCCATATATCCATTAAACAGGAAGCAATTGAGTTTATATCTTAATATGTATATATGTATGTACAAGTGAAAAGTCCGCCGCTGCAAAATTCATTGGCTCTCAAACCTTCGATATTATTTCAACTTGCTAAGACTATGATGACTGGGCCGGCTTTCCATTAAGGAAGCACGCTCTGTGAAAAATCACTTTTTAGGGGAGTAGAGGGGCTCTCACAGAACTGTAATCAAAACTTGCCGGAGGCTTATGGTTTACGAGATATTTGTAGATAAAGTTCCAGTGACGTTTATTTTTATATGTTTTATTTAAAGTAAAAAGTTAAAGGTGTGGCTTACTCTAACAAAGTTTTGTTCCACATAGTTGCACGCTCTTCATCGTTATTAGAATTCATACACAATTTTTTTTTTATTTTCTCTCACCTTATTAATCAAATCAAATTGCTGCTGAAATCGCAACAAAAACGTCGAAAACAACACTACAACACTCAATAAAAAGACATGCGGCATAAAAAATGTAATCATCGCTTGATATGTTGGCCAAATATCATTATGAAATAACATCCAAAAACAACTTGACATATACGCAACATTCAACGTTACCATCAAAAACATTTTCATATGTGTCCACTTCATAATGTACTGATAATTGAAAACCACACCAATATTCAAGAAACGCCGATCTATAAACGCCACCGTATCGCATAGCGAAACAATAACACGACACTCACTCACACTTATGCCAAATAAAATTAACATGCCAAGTAAACCGATAAATTTTTGCAATGTATCACCGACTTGCGATATTTCCGATTTGAAAAAGAAACCGACAATCGATGCCTGATCGATGAGCGAGTGTATGAAGCAGTACATGAAAAAGATCACTTGCAACATGGTATTGAAATAGCCGAGACGACTCGTACGCAACGTGCGCTGTCCAATGCCGCCACCGTTCTGGGTGCCAACAATTCGAAAAGGTGTTAGGCCAAGCACGAAATTGAACCAGAGCAGCGTTTGTGTGGCGCCATACGAATCGCTGGGACTGAAGAGTTCCTTCCAGAAGGCCATATGTAGCAGACGTTGCGCCACTCGGCCGTCAATGCGAGTGCAAGTGCAGTAAAAGATGATGCTGAAAGCGTTACTGAGTTTTTGCGCCTTAAGAACTTTTGTTTTTATACTTAATGCTATTGGCGAAAAATCGCATTGTTTGCGTAAATTGTGTGAGTAAATGGCAGATAAATGCTACTACTTTAAAATTTATAGAATTTTGATTGATTGACGGCTTTTAGAAATTAAGTATCAATTAGTTTGCTGGAATTTTGCCTTATTACAAGTATTAAGGATTACGGAAGTCGTTTTGAGTTTTAAAGTTTTTGTTGTCAAGTATATTTAATATTTTTTTTTTATATTTTAACACGTTAAATAATGATTTATGCCTAAGTGTAAATCAATGCCGAATGAGACGTTGATTAAATTTGACGATCTTGAATATTGATGAATGTGTAAGAAAGTGGAGAACTCCAGTTGAATTTAGAAAATAGAAAACTGTGTAGTTCCAGCTGCAGCTTTCCGAGACGGCATTGCTAATTTTTTTATATCGAATTTCGTTTAGTTATATTGGTTGTTGTGGTAATCTCTATATACCAAGCACCGCACCGCAACGTTAATATTAACGATAACCGAAATGTTAAAGTCGTTTCTGTTGAAACGACTCAGTTTTTCAACGTTATAAAAATTATCAAAATAATTTCTGTTTCGTTATCAACGTCAACGAAACTCCATCGTTAACGCTGAAACGTTGAGCGCTCTATATTACTGAGAGAATTGTCACTCAAACGAACCATCAAAGCGCTCTATGTTTATCATTGAGAGCATTGTTGCTCTACGCTGGTACTAAGCACTCTCAACTTATTGTGAGAACCGAAAAACGCTCATTTCAATGATAATTTCAAAGTTAATTTTCGATTCAACGAAACCGATTTCCTTTTTGTTGATTCTGTTTCGTTTAAAACGTTAACGCTTGCAATTTAGTTGCGTTAACATAGCATGTTTACAAACGGAAATATATTTTGATAGTTTGTTGGGCATCCTTGCTATATACTCTTCGTCTTTCCTTGAATAAATGTTCTTCGATTAACTTCTGGTTTTTTAAGTCAGTGATTTATATACATACATATGTAAATAAAGGATCTAAGAATTCCATTGTTTTTCTTTAGACTATAGCGCCATGCTGTTATTCTTCCTCTAACAAATTATGCTTCTATTTATTTATTGTTAAAAAGAATTGTTTGTTAATCCATTATCTTCTAGTAGGTTTATGTTGATGACTGAAATCACACAGACCGTATCTCAATTTTTAAGTGGCAAAACATTACAAAAGCTGTTTTTTTTTACCATTACCATTATGAATAGCACTTGAAAGTGCATAACTAATTGCTCATTTCTTTTCATTTAACACTAAGGTTCTTCTCTCAGTCTAATATTTTTGCCGAGATATCATGATAACTATGTTGGGAAATTTGCTACACTTAGAGAGCGCACCTCAAAGAAAATAAATTTCGAAATGACTTCATTGTGAACTAGCATTTGTATCTTATTCTTTTCACTTTTTAATAAAAGTTTTTATACAACTGTTGTCACTTTGCTGTGCTTGCTTTAGTTTCGAATTAATAAATTTTTTATCTGAATAAAATAAAATTCTTTAAAAAAAAAAAACTATGTAGAAATTTAATTAATTTTAACATATTTATATTCAAACTCACTTCTCACAGAAGACTATTGTGAATGTAATGACACGGTTGGATTTTCCGTGATATTGGGCCTAATGCATAAAAAGTGAGCTGTAGCTCATGCCCGTTTTCTGGGTGAAAGATGGCACAAAATTTATTGAAATTACTCGATTTTGCTCAACAGCTTTTGTTTGTTCTCATTGAACAACTTAAATTAACCAAATTCTATCAAATCAATTGACATTATTTGTTTATTTTTCATATTGACTTTGAGTTGACTCCACTGAGTAAGAGCTCAGTTTTTATGCATAAGGGCCATTTTTCTCATGATATCAAATATCACGGTTTGAGGTGTGAGAAATTTGCCGAAGCTCCAAATTTCACAAGACGTGTATTTTGTTGTTGGGCTCGGCAAATTTATCAAACTAACGTCATCTCGGTAAATTTGGCACGCTAAAATCACACTGAGAGAACAACCTTATTATTTTTTTTTGGTTGGCTATATGAAAATATATGTTTCTATTCACGTATTTTATGCAAAATTTATGAATATATTATTTACTAGTCTTTACCCGCGGTCTTGTCCGCACCTACGAAGTCCCCTTTCAACATTCAGTTTGTCGAAGTCCAGCATAAAGAGAAAAAAATGTAAACTCATGGGTTTGAATATGTATTAACAAAAATTCATCTTAATGGATTCATTGAAGACAAAAGTCGTGCAGAGTAATGTGAAAAGGCCCAAAGATGGTTATAGAAGAGGCTGTAAGAACAAACGTAAGGGAAATATTTAAATTCTTACCTGTTTTTTTTTATTTTTTGTTTTTGCGGGTGGGCAATGCACCGTAATTGATGCCGTCGCACCAACCGTGTGTCCATAGACTAAAAAACTTCCCCTTGTTCGTTAATTTTAAGGTTTTTGGGCAATCACATTTTCACCGATAACTCAATCATCGATAAATTATCGAAGCATATCGAAGTCCAAATGAAACCTGGGACCATCCCCTTTCGTTTGATACCCATATTGTAGGGTAATATTAAGGTTTTTCGGGAAACGCATTTTGACCGATAACTCAGTTATCGATAAATTTATCGAAATATATAGAAATCCAAATAAAAAAACCTTGGGCTATCCCCTTTCGTTTGATACCCATTTTATAGGGTAATGTTAAGGTTTTTGGGCAATCCCCGATAACTCAGTTATCGATAAATTTATCGAAATATGCCGAAGTCCAAATGAAACCTGGAGCCATCCCCTTTCGTCTGATACCCATATTGTAGGGCAAGTTTAAGGTTTTTGGGCAATCACATTTTCACCGATAACTCAGTTATCGATTAATTTATCGAAACATATCGAAGTCCAAATGAAACCTGGGACCTTCCCCTTTCGCTTGATACCCATATTGTAGTGTAATTTTAATGCTTTTGGGCAATAACATTTTCACCGATAACTCAGTTATCGATCAATTTATCGAAATATATCGAAGTTCAATTGAAACCTGGGGCCATCCCCTTTCGTTTGATAGCCACATTGTGGGGCAAGTTTAAGGCTTTTGGGCAATCACATTTTCACCGATAACTCAGTTATCGATTAATTTATCGAAACATATCGAAGTCCAAATGAAACCTGGGACCTTCCCCTTTCCTTTGATGCCCATATTGTAGTATAATTTTAATGCTTTTGGGCAATAACATTTTCACCGATAACTCAGTTATCGATCAATTTATCGAAATATATCGAAGTCCAAATGTAACCTGGGACCTTCCCCTTTCGTTTGATACCTATATTGTACGATCTATCTATACCTATATGCGAAATATCATAAGTATAGTTCCAGTATACTCATAGTTATATGGAATAAAAATATAACGAAAAGTAACGGTCCTTAGCAGGGTCGGAACCCCCAAAATTAAAAACAAAAAATAGCCTATACTTCCTTCCAGACTATAACCTGTATGCCTGCCAAATTTCAACAAAATCCGTCTTGCCATTCTCACGTTTTTGAGGAACAAAAGCAAACGTCTGGACATCCAAACATCCAAACATCGCTACATTCACATTTATAATATTAGTAAGATTTTGCTCGGTTACAACATTTCATTTTGATAGCTGACACCAGAGTTGCAGATTAGCAAGCAAGTACGAGTAGTAGTAGTAATAGTAGTAGTAGGAGTAGTAGTAGTAATAGTAGTAGTAGTAGTAGTAGTAGTAGTAGTTACTCTTAGAGACATCCTCTTCGGTCATCCTTTTATCACACATTCATTTTACATGTTGTAAAATCTATGAATATTCGTGGATGTACATTGCCAATATTTGTCAACAACTACTGATTCTGTTTATAAACAAGTAGCGTGGAGACATTTCCCTAAAAGTATGCTGTGGATATTAGCTGAGGTTTGTTATACTCAGCTGTACTAGTACACACAGTATTATAGTTTTAATCACATAACGGTGGATTGTAACAGAATGAAATAATCGAGACAGATATAGACTTACATATCTCAAAAAGATCAGGGTGAAAAGAGAAATCGATTGAGCCATGTCCGTCCGTCCGTCGGTAAACACTAACTCGCGCAAAAATTTAGATATTTTGATCAAATTTGGAATGCAAGTTGGTATCGAGACTGGGACGGTTGGTATTGAAAATGGGCGAAATCGGTCATGGTCCGATGCCCACTTTTCGTATATAGAAAAAATCGGAAATTTAGTATCTCAGCCACTAATATAGCTAGAGCTATAAAATTTTACCCACGTATTGGGACCAGGCTCTCATGAAGAAATTTGATGAAATTTTGGAAAATAGGCGGTGCCACGCCCACTTATTAATGGGCAAACATTGAAAGGTTTATAAGCCATAATTCAGAAATCGTAGCAGATATATCGATGAAATTTACTTACTTAGGAAAATGTTTGGACGAAAAATTGCCAAAATCGGTTGACGACCACGCCTAAATTTATATACGAGAACTATTAAGGGGCCATATAAAACATTTTAAGCGATATCTTTGTCAAATATAAAGATGTCATTGAAATTTTGTGTCATGAGTCCAACTATAGACATAAAACAAAAAGTAGAAACATTTTGGAAAATGGGCGTGGCACCGCCTCTTTTCAGACAAAGGAACCCATAACTCTACAAATAATTGAGATGTCATGCTGAAAATCAGTTTGTACACTTTAATAACATGCTCAAAAATTTAGCGAAATCGGTTTATGACCACGCCTACTTTTTAACAAAGACGTTTCTGAAAAACCCTTTGGGGGTTTGTAACGAGACATCTTTGTAACTAGAAGTCATAAAGGAATGAAATTTTGCACTAACAATAATATTTATATGCTTAGTTAAATGATTGATAAAAATTTTGAAAATGGGCGTAGCTGCGCCCACTTTATGCGGCACTCGTTTCATATAAAATACACCCTAATCGAACAAACGCAAACAAACAATGAAAGCATACAGCTGAGTATCTAATGTTCGATTCCACTCGAACTTCCTTACTTGTTAGTTTTAGTTTAAATACAGAGAAAATGCAATGAATTGAGATTTAAAAGGTGCCTTTGTTTAATGTGTCTATACGTAGGTCCACTCCCCAAACATAAATTTAAGTAAAAATTGTCTGGACGAGTTTTTTTTTTTTAATTTTCCGTTGGATATTGAAAACCCCCAAAAATATTTTTCTGTGTGCGCCACTGAACTTGCTTCTATTCTACTCTATGCTATTTATGGCAAAAATTTATGTGTGTATGTATATTTTTTATTTTCCAAAGTACAAATAACATTCACTCAGATTTCTCTCTTCCTTTCTGTATAATTTCTTAGACCAAATGTGTTGACATTTTATAATGTAATATACTTTGCGTGATTTGCGTGACATTGCGTGACAAAAAAAAAAGAAAACCGTCATGAGTTTTTGAATAACATATCTGTGACACGCATATTTTTCATACAATCATGCCTTCATCAAATATACTAAAATTATTGAAATTTTGTTAGTATTTTTGTTAATTATCACAAGTTCATTATCGGGAGTTTCGTGGTCTATTAACCACTGGCTTTGTGTTGGCGTTTTATTAAATGGGCATCCTTTAAGAGGCCATGGCAGTGTCAATTAAAATAATGTGTTCTTAAATTAGTTATTTGGAATAGAAACATTTGAAGTCGAGCCGCGCTAACGTTGTAAGTTACAAAATATAAATTTTTCAGGAGAGCAACTCTGGATTTTCAAAAATAATGACAGCACAAGTTTTTTTTCGAAAAAAATCATCAATTTAATATTTATAGTTTTGTGAGTAACTTATAACCCCACTACGCCCATTGCTTTTGTTAGATATACCGAAGGTGCTCCAGAAGTATATTGGGCGGCACGTAAAAATTGGGCATAGGTCAGCAGTATTCGAGGTAAGGAGATGCATATTAAGTTGAATATTTAGTATGAAAAATATCCTAAAACTGTATTCGAAAACATTGCCTGAAAAATTAACGTAATATGCAGTGAAGGCATCAGTTGTGCTGAAATATTTGCTGAACGCACACTGGAGACATCACGGCTACTGAATTTTTCCCTGAAGACGCAGTGTACTAGCTTTTTCTTATGGAAGTACTCCCTGCGTAAGTAGAAACTCTCCCTTCTCGTTCGGCAGCTTTCAGGTAGTTGATTTTCAACGCCACCTCTATATAAGTAAAAACGAAAGGGAAAGTTCAGATTTTGGAACTACATCTCTACTAAATATTCAGTAGAAAATATATGGGGTTTTCCAGCTGAGAAATACTGCTTGGAATAACCGTGTAAAAGGATTCTGGTGATACTTTTTGCGCACTAACAAAACCATGCAACTCAAATTTCTACTCAAATAAACACTTTCATTTAGTATAACTTGAGTTTAATAAATTTCAATTAAGTTTAATTTACGTAAGTCATGTTAAGATGTTTGTTAAGAAACTAGAACTTTTCGGAGAGCGGTTCTTTAAAAATAATGATTTTCGTATGCACCAATCCAAGACTAACCTAGATATAAATTTAAGATTTTACGCGTAACTTAAAAACACACACACACAAAAACTCTATTCCACCAACTTACCGTTTGCAACATTGCAAAACGCATTTCCAACAATTCCAAAATCATTCGAAACAGTATCGCCGCTACCGAGATCACCGTATGCTGCAGCGTAAACACCACATACAACGGCATTGACGGTGTTAAATCGGCCGAACGCAATAAACTAAAATTACCAAACGAATACAGCGCGTCCACCAAAAAAACCACCAACAAATTCACATAACAATAACGTAACACTTTACTATGCAAAATGTGTACACCAATGCTGCGCAACAACACATCCGTATCCTTAAGTACTTCCAAGCAAGTCTGCAAACGTCGTTTTGGCAGCAAGGCGGAGAAAAAGATCACCATTATGCCAATTAAGCCACTCAATATTTGCATACAATCGGCAAAACGTGAAATGCCCGAATTGAAAAAATAACCGGCAACCGTTTCGAAATCATTCAACAATGTCAACATATAGCAAGCCATATAGATCGTGACATGCAAGAGAGTATTCAAATAACCGAATATTGATTCTTTTAATTTCTTATTACCAAAACCGTCACCTTTTATCCAGAATGGCGTTAAGCCATGCCAAAAGGTGAGTATAAAAATCGGTTGTATGCTTTCGTACATTTGACGGGCGTGAAAGAGGCGACGCAGTGCGCGGAGGCGTTGTGGTCGCGTAACGCTAACATCCTGCGATTCGATGTTGCTTAACGTGTCGCCGGCGGCGTTAGCAACAACAACCGAAGTGGCGGCGGCGGAGTCCATTCGCGTTGGCTGCGTGACGGTGACTGGTGGATGGTTGTCATATTGTTTGGTGCTTTAAAAGCAGCAGAGCAATACAATATTTACATATATGTACATTAGATGCGTTTATTTGATCTAACATACCCCTCCGGCCACAGAATATGAAAATAGGTTGTTGTAGGATAACTAAGCTGATTTTTATTTTTTTTAGACAAAAAACTGAGTGGGCTACTCCAAAAACAGCGATTTTTTTTTTTTAATTTCATGCTGGGCTTAGATTCATATATGAAAAAACCACAGAACTAAAAATAAAAAAACAAAAGATATATATGTAAAATTAATGGCTTAATCGAATGGCGTACTCAGTTTTTTAGTGCGAGCCATAGGGAAGGTACCAAGATCGCCTAAAGTTGAATTTTATTTTTTTTAGTCACGAATTTTCAAGTTTGGACCCTGGCATTTTCAAGATACCTTAAATTTCTTTTTAATCAAAATATACAGGAATCTGCGCAAATTCATGCAGTTTTCAGAAAAGTTTATTTGATTGAAATCGAGCTTTTTTTGTCCAAGCAACTTTGGTTTAAATGAAACATTCCAAAATCACTTTCATATTGAACAACATTTGTTTATTGTTGCAAGTACAAAATTTGAAAATTTATTATTTACATATGTATACTTTACAATTATGTATATAAGTTTTTAATAGTATTTTTTTGTTGATGCAAAATAGGAAGGAAGCAACCCTTTTGTTTACGCATATTTTGATTTTTTTTTTAAGACATTTCTAAAAATCAAAGTTCCGGGTGCAGTGTCGCGACCACGGTTCATGGGAAAGTCCATATACTGCCTCAAGATTTACTTGTTTCGAGATCAGTTCTTTTTAACAGGTAATTTAAATCTTCTTATTAGTCACTCACGTATTAAGAATTTCCATCGTCCTTTGCTTATTTTGCAGATAGAGAGTTAAATGGTTTCCAGGACTTGAATGTCTTCATTGTACTTGTATACATGAAGTATTGGTTTCAATGTTCTCTACCTACGACTGCTCCCATGAATGATTTAGCTCTCATTCAAAATCTAATCAACTACCGTAGCATCAGCCGTAATATATCGAAAGAAGTTTTGGATGTATTTAGTCGACATTTGTGGTATTTATCTGAAACACTCGTAGGATTTGCATTTTTTGATAGAAATGTGAGTATAGAAACAAAAAGAAGAATGACTGCTGCATTAGGCATAAACAGTAATGGAGAAAGTTCGAAGAAAGCAAAAATCAATGTAGACTCAATAAATGTTTCGGAATTAAGCATTGAATATTTCGTAACATCAAGCACAATTACATTTTTTGAGGCGTTATATGTGGATCCATCCAGTATATTCCACTATAAGCATTTTTTGAAAATTGACCCCAGTTGCTGGATACACGATAAACATTATCTACATGCTGAAGCTATCGTGAGAAAAATTATTGTTGTGAATGATGCGGCAGAAAGGGCTATAAATCTTGCAACAAAGTTTAACGAAAAAAACACAAAATGCGAGACAGAGAAACAAATGGTTTTTCAGGTAATAGAAGCGCACCAAAAACAGTTTCCTTACGGTGCATCAAAAAAAAAAAATTATTGAAAATTTCTAATTCTGTAAAGCACAGATGGACATATATATGTACGTATGTATATATATGTATGTAAATAATAAAATGTTCGAGTTTTGTACTTGCAACAATAAAAAAATTTTGTTCAATATGAAAGTGATTTTGGAATGTTTCATTTAAACCAAAGTAGCTTGGACAAAAAAAGCTCGATTTCGATCAAATAAACTTTTCTGAAAACTGCATGAATTTGCGCAGATTCCTGTATATTTTGATTAAAAAGAAATTTAAGGTATCTTGAAAATGCCAGGGTCTAAACTTGAAAATTCGTGACTAAAAAAAATAAAATTCAACTTTAGGCGATCTTGGTACCTTCCCTATGGCTCGCACTCGTACGCCATTCGATTAAGCCATTAATTTTACATGAGAATATATATCTTTTGTTTTTTTTATTTTTAATTCTGTGGTTTTTTTCATATATGAATCTAAACCCATCATGAAATTTTTAAAAAAATCGCTGTTTTTGGAGTAGCCCACTCAGTTTTTTGTCTAAAAAAAAGAAAAATCAGCTTAGTTATCCTACAACATTCTTTTTTCATATTCTGTGGCCGGAGGGAAGATCTGAGAAACTTTTCCGAAAAAAAACGCATCTAATGTACATATACACGTAGATGTGGTTGTGGGTGTGCATATGTGTATGTATGACCCTCAATGAATTGTTCACCTTTCTATCAATTAGTTCGTTTTCAATTACTAAGTATATCCTTTTGAATGAATATACATAAAATTACCAATAAAAAATATGCAAATGAGTATGGAAAAGGCGCAGGAAATACTAGCAACGTGTAATTTTTGTGTGTTTTTTTTATACCCCATATAGCGTGTATAAAACTCTTCCCTTTTTGCTTACATAAACCAACAGCATTCCTGGGTTTTCAGTATCTATTGGGTCAATGTAAAAGATCTTTACTTAGTAAGTAAAATCCTCAAGCCTGCTAACTCCTTTGAAAAGTTTATTTCAATCCCTCGCGCTTAACCCTCGCTTCAGCAGGTGATACGAAAGAATGTGAAAAAAATGTCGAAATTGGAGTCTGAAAATAATGACCCTACCGGCTATATAATAATGAACTCGACTCGCATTTAAACTTTCTCTCTCTTCTTCTCATCTTTCTATGTTGAACTGTCAGTCAACAACCTGTTGTTAACGCATTTTCACACGAAAACTTTAACTACTCTTATCAACTAAAGGACTGTTTTATTCACGTAGAATGGTTTTCCGTTCGCGTACATTAAACTAATTGTTAACAAGGTATGTTTAAACACTGTGACTTTTCATATTGTATGTGCATTAGACCGTATCGTGATCTTAAAAATACTATTTCCTGATTATACTATATTTCCTGACTGTATAAAAAGTGGTCAAAATAACCCTTTCTTAGGGGTGATAGATGGTTAAAATGTTCTAGAAAATTATTCGGCATAAAATTTCAGTAGGAGTCTCTTCAGAAAAAATCTTTGTAAATTGCACCTAAAAGACCAAAGGAAGCGAAAAACTTATATTCCTCGGAATGTGCTATACTATATTTGCTGATTGTATAAAAAGTGGTCAAAATTACCCTTTTTAGGGGTGATAGATGGTTAAAATGTTCTAGAAAATTATTAGGCTTAAAATTTCAGTAGGAGTCTCTTCAGAAAAAAGAGACCACAGGAAGCGAAAAACTTATATTGCTCGGAATGTTAAATGTGTTTTGTTTCCAGTTCTACTGAAGCGATCGAAATACTTCTTTTCCAAAAGATTAATGTTTTTTGACGGCGTTTAACATGCTGGCAAAGAAAAGTTACATTAAGGTGGTATAAACTAAGTACTAGGTGGAAGTGACCCAATGCACATTGGTCCCAATTCCATTTTTTTTTGGCATAAATTCAACTAATACAGCTACGCAGTTGAAAGTTGATAAATCCTATAGCAATGGCATATGGAAGAAAAATAGCAAATATTTGATCAATCAGACCACGCCCACCGTGACTGCCAGTAGGGTGGCTCTTCCAGGTATGAGAAAAATTTTCTTTTGAGATACTATATCGCAAAAGGTGTCAAAATTAGCGTAATTGAATACAGAGTTCTATATATTTATGTATGTTAAGGTAAATTTCAAATAAATAAGCGAATTTAAATTTCGAAAAAAATTAGCCACTAATAGGGTGTGTCGAAATACTTTTTTGAGGGTTTTCTTAACGCAAGACCCGTTAAAACTTGCGTGTTTCATAGCAGATTACGAAATGGTATAATAAGTAACGTCCGCAACTCACTTTTTGTGGTTAAGACAGCGACATCAAACTATATTAGCGCTGAATTTCTGAGATAGAAGTTCACTGGAAAAATATCGAATTTTTTAAAAACGGCAATAAACGGCAATAATATGTTTGCATGGCTTTATTAAATACACTTTACTTAATAATATAGCGTCTTTACTTTTATGAAGAATTGTGTAGTTATATAACTTTTTGTCTACTAAACACAAAAAATATAAATTTTTTTTAACATAATATACCTTTCGCAAAGCACTTCAAAGCTACCCTAATACACTTAGAAACATGGAAAAACTTGGTAAGAGTAAATTCTACTTACTTTTTCCTACGTTATCCATAAAAATTTGCACTTGTTTTCAATCAAGCTTAATTTTCCAATATTAAAAAGTTCACAGCAAAAAAAATACGAAAAAACTTTAATATTATTGTGGCGAAAGAGCTGACTTTGATGGCTTGTCAGAAACTAATGGTAGCCAGATGTATTGAATTAAACTGGTTTTTAGGTGCAATAGTATATGTACTATTGGAAAATGCATGCCTTTTTTGAACATTTAAAAGTTTAAAAATTGGGTTTATGCCAAAAATTTTGGATTTGGGACCAATGTGCAATGGCGCACATAGGGTTAATACAATTATAAATTAGGAACCCTCCCCTCAAGCCAAAGAGATTGGTTATCAAACTTAGGCATCGAACCATAAATACAGAAGAAATGAAAAAAAATTATTTGGGCGACATCTAGCGGCGTCAAAACAAAATAAAATTTTTTCCGGAAATGTTTTCCATAAACATATCATATGGAGGGTTTACGGTGGACTTTTTCGGTCACTAAAGGCGAGACGGCCTAATGTATGCATATTTGTACTTTGTGGTAATTGTACGGCAAGTGCTTATTGCATTTTTCTTGTTAATGTGTTTGTTGCGCTAATTTACCATTTCGGTTTATTGCATATACATATTAAGGGGTTTGACAATTTCCATTAGAATAAAAAAAGTTTTGTTCCCAGAAGGTTAGGTTAGGTTAAATTAGACTGACCAGGATTCCGTGATCCCTCACATAGACCACATATAGTGCTTAGAGTTGCCAAGCGTTATATTAAATGTATTGTGGAACGATTTTCCGTCATCCCTTGTCAAATTTTATTTGGGGACAAGCCGGTTTCGGCTAATATGCGCCATCTTCAGTGTCTTTTTTCGGCTCTGGACAAAACACTGCAGCTCTAGCTTCTTTGCATACGTTTTATTATCAATTGTCATTCACCATACCAGAATTCCTTAGTTCATTATTGGGCACACAAGTGACATTAAGAGCCAGTGTGTTAGTTCAGTTGATAGGCCCCCAAGTTTTGACAAGCGCCCTGTTGCAGGCATACAGCGCATTGGTGTCTTTCTTGACTCCTGACTCTTTCCTACACGTTAGGCATCCACGTCAGTTTACGGTAAAATATGACTCTCAGCTATATCGTGAATGGTTTCATTGTTAGCGTGTGACTGTTCAATTCAATAAGAGTTCACTGCGGTTCCTTATATCTTTCGAAAAAGTACAAGGTCTATAATGTCTGGATTAATTTGTATCCAGAAAATTTGGCAGAAAATCGTACACAAGTTAAGTTTAATTACGTTAAGTAAATTTAAGTTAAGCTACGTAAACTTTTTAAGTGCTCAAAGTCACTTCAAATTAATTAAGCTGAAAAACTTAATAGTTCAATAAACAACACAAAAACACTCCTTTCTTTACTTACCTTATAAAGTGCCTCCTTTCTCGCCCTAATCACGCTCAGTATAAAATTGAAAGATATTATTGTTATATATACCCCAAATATATTTCTCAACGTAACAAATGTGCTGCCTAACGTTGGAGCGATCTCTAAGCGCTTCCAGCTATAACAAATTATTATCATCGTTATGATAAATATCCAACAAACAGAAGTAACAATCATCGCAATCAATTGCCACATTATTCTTTCATACTTCCAATTCACGCCGATCGATTTGAAACGTCTATCAATGCGAGCAATTGTTTGAAGTACTGCGAAGAGGTGACACTTGCCTAAATTGTTCAACAATAAAAGTGCAACAGCTGCGACACCGCTCAAAAATATCGTGCATTTCTCTGCCAAAGCAGAGCCATCCCTATCGAAAAAATAACTAGAGTATGCATTTTTAAAAAAAGTTTCCGTTACACAGAGATAAGTCACTAAAATCAGCAGTAAGATTAACATAAACTCTGAGATTTTTGATTTTTTTATTGATGTTTCTATTTTCCCGCGATTGTTTTTGGTGTGCATTATGATGTAAGGGGAATGCCCGAAGAATTGCGCGAAACAGAGCAGTGGCTGTATGGATTCATAAAAATCGTTGGCTTTGAATATTTTAGGAATTTTTTCACGAGCCGAAAACATTTTCACTAAAGCACTTGTATTTGTGTACTGATGAGGTTTTGTATTTGGAAATGTTTGAAATAGGAACTCTAAATAGTACTTAATGATGAACTTATAATGATTGCATGCATTTTTGTGCTATTACTATACATTGTTAGGCTTAATAAATATCTATAATAAGCTTATCACAGATGTTTATAGACAAGGATGATTAAATTGAAATTAACTTGCTTGAAACATGAAAAAGGATGTTCACAAACTGTGTATAGTTTATTTATGTATGTACATACATATAAACAGCTGTAGGAAAATATACACGTTTAGTGATTTTTCTAGATACGAGATTGAACTGACGATAGGTAAAATATTAATTTCCTCTTTGCTGTATCGGCGTTAATTTACGAAAAGCTGCCTGTTCTTTCAGCAGAAGTAAAGTTCTTCAACAGCTAATTACACTGTATAACAGCAAACAAAATATATCCAAGGGGTGTCTCTTAAACCCCCTTTAATTTGATACCCATATTTTGTAATAAAAATAATTGAGTTTAAGATTTCAAACAGCTGGCAACCCTGCCATAAATATGAGCAGCTTTATTATCTCTTAATCCTCTTTAATTCCATACACATATTTACATTTTTTTTTAGTGTTTTTTAAACATAATTGAGTTTAAAAATTTCAAACAGGTGGCAATCCTACCAAAAATATGTGCAACTTTGGTATTTCTTAAACCTCCTCAATTCTATACACATATTTTCATATTTTATAGCCTTTTATAGACATAATTGAGTTAAAAAATTTAAAACAGGTGGCAACCCTACATAAAATATATGCAACGATCGTATATCTTCATCCTCTTTAATTCGATACACGTATTTCCATATCTTACGGCTTTTTATAAATATAACTGAGTTTAAAAATTTCAAACAGGTGGCAACCCTAACAAAAATATATGCAACGATAGAACCTTTTAATTCTCTTTAATTTGATACCCATATTTCCATATTTTATGGTTTCTTATAAACATAATTGAGTTAAAAAATTTCAAATAGGTGGCAACCCTACCAAGTGTGTATGCGGCGATCGTATCCCTTAATTCTCTTTAATTTTATACACATACTTCTATATATATTATGTTTTTTTATAAACATAATTGAGCCAAAATTTTTCAAACAGATGGCAATCCTGCCAAAAATTTTTGTGTGATATTATCTCTTAATCCTCTTTAATTCTGTACACATATTTCAATATTTTAGGGCTTTTTTATAAATATGATTGAGTTAAAAAAATTTCAAACATGTGGCAACCCTACCAAAAATATATGCAGCAATAGTATCTCTTAAACCTATTTAATTTGCTACACATATTTCCAGACATTATGGATTCTTATTGTAGATTGTAATTATAATAAAATATTAATATCAGCAAATTCCAAAGCAGTATTATAAGCAGGATAATAATTAATTCAGGATCGCCAATTGTAGATTGTAATTATAATAAAATATCTTATTTTATTTTATAAAAATTTATTTATGATAGTAACTGAAAATTGTATGTTACAACAATGGAAGAAATTCTTAGAATGAAAATTTTATATACATATCAAAAATTTTCTTCTTTAAATAAGAAACAAAAGCAAATTAATTCTAAATTACAATATATACAAAGTTGAATTATAATAGAGTACAATAATAAATAACCTTACACTTATAAACATAATTGAGCTAAAAAAATTTCAAATAGATGGCAACCTCGAAAAATAAAAATAAAAATCGTGATGAATGTTATTAAGTTTCTTCGCCGAAATACAAAATATCTATTAATCCTTCTATTTTACTGTGCAAATTTTTATATAATATTTTTAGGTATTCTAAACTTTTAAACAGGTGGCAACACTAAATTTTTTTATATAAAAAAATTCCTAAAACTGAGTGAATAATGTAATCTACGCTTTTAAAGGTGGCAACAATAATTTTTCTTACATAAAAATATTCATGGGAGTAATCCAAAGAAAAAATCATTCAAATCGCTGAGTCAATAATTTGCCCTGACACGAAAAAATAGGGGCACCCTCGTGAGCAGGAGACAAAAAACACATCAGATACACTTTTCAAACCCCTTGGATTTTTTAAAACTGCAAACCATCTCAGTTTACCGGATATTTAAGTCAATATGTCTTAAAATGATAACAATAAACTGCTAACTCACCGCATATATCGCCTCCTGCCGCGCCATTATCGATGAGATTAGGAAATTAAAGTAAATTGCCGTTATGTATATACCAGAAACTAAACTAATGCCTAGATATATGCTCTCATTCGATGGCATGACATTCAAGTTCTTCCAGCTGTAATAAATTATTATCATCGTCATGGCAAATATAAAACCAAAAGCTGCAACGATCATCACAATGCCACGCCACAACATCCTCTCATACTTCCAATACACACCGATCGCTTTAAAACGCACATCAATACGCGCAATAGTTTGAAGTATTCGCAAGAGATAATGTTTACGTAAATTATTCAGCAACAAAACTATGAAAGCACCGAAACCCATTATGGATATTAAAAATTTATCCACCGTTTTTGTTATACCCGTTTTGAGAAAGTGGTCAGTGAAAGAAATTTTATAAAACAATGTTACTACACAACAAATATAACTAATTAGAAATGCAATTAACAAAATTTTGGATATTATTGAGATTTTTAATACGTTTTGTCCTTGCTGGTTGGTGTGTGCGATATACGGGGAATGTCCGAAAAATTGCGTGAAGTAGAGCAGCGGTTGTATGGATTCATAGAAATCTTTAGCTTTCAAACCGTTTCTTAGCTTTTTATGTGCAAAGAACATTTTCACTAAAACGTTTAATTGTTTACGAACTAACTTGGTTGTATGTCTCGAAACGTTTGAGAGTTGGTTACAGTTTGTGGATGTATTTTTGCTTCTAATTTTTGTGTGCACAACTTCTAATGTTTTGAAGGCATACAATTGCTATGAGTTGTTTTGATATTTCATTGGGGCTGGATAGATTTAGAACAAAATTTTAGTACATATTTAATGAGCTAAAACAGAAAAAGGGATGGTTCAAGAAATTTGTAGGCAGTATTTTATTTAATTGATGTTATTAGCTGCTAACGTATGTGGTTTTGGTAGATTTTTTTGATCTCAAAAGATAAGATGGGCAATATTTATCATGTGAACAGATGTAAAGCTTTGAGGAAGCAGTAGAAAGTAGAATGGTGACTTAGTGAAAGACGGTTTTTAAAAGCATCAAAGAGAAAATATTTTTAAATAAAAAAATCTACTTACAAAAGTACTTTCCTTTCAAGTATCAGATGATAAAACCCGCGGCGCACTACATATAACTGAGGTTAGTCATCGCTTTGATAATGACTCGAGAACTAGCCTTTTTTTTAAATCTCTAACGTTAGCGAACGACCCGAGAAACTGTCGAGAATCAAACAAAATGGAACATAACTCAAATCGAGAAAATTACAGTACTCAAATCGGATTCTAATGCAGTTCTCTAATGAGAATTTGCAAATACTTATTTTTCTAATCAGTTTTCAATTGAATTCTAGTGTTGTTCTTGTTGTTGTTGTTGTTGTAGCCACCAAGACACTCCCCGAAGGTTTTGGGGAGTGTAGGGGATGTGCCAGTCCTTTGCCGGATAAATCCGGTACGCTCGGGTACTAGTCCCTTCTGACACTAGCCCGACTGTCGTGCGAACGATTTTTTTGGCCATAATCAACCTTCTAGGCCGGTGGATTTTAGTAGTGATGGGCGAGTCCGAGATGTTTAGACAATCGAGAGAATCGCCATCGTTGCAAAATCACAATCGAGTCAAAAGTTGACTCGCTCCTCGACCGCACAATCGAGATGTTTTTGCGATTGTTCCGAGTCGGCGAGTCGGAGGTTGTTTCGATGACATCTCGACTACACAAGCGAGATGTTTTTGCGATTGTTCCGAGTCGGCGGGCCGGCTGTTGTTTTAGTTGATAAAATAAACTGAATGAGGTTTGTTGATAAAGAAAGTAGGATTTTTAATGGAAGTGAGGCAAATACATAAATAAATTAACCAAATTGAAAAATATGCTATACATAGACGCTGCATTATTGCAATCCCAACAAAAGAGTGGCGTGCATAATAATAATAATTAATTATTTAAACATTAATAAATTTTCTGAAGTGAGACGCTTATGAAACAAATGAATTTTACGAGTAGCAACAACGGCAATAGATTTGTACCACTCTGTATGTTTTGTAAAGCAATTTTAATATTCAGGCGGTAACAACAATTATTATGTATTTTTTGCAGCGAGTCCGAGATGTTGTAGGGTTGCTTTGAAAACGAGAGGAATCGTTGGCGAGTCCGAGATGTTTTAGCGATTGTTTCGACTGACGGCCATTTACGACTTGACTCGAATACGAATGAAAACCATCGAGAGCATTCGAGATGTTTCAACAATCGAGAGAATCGAATAAATCATCTCGGACTCGCCCATCACTAGATTTTAGTCGCCTCTTACGACAGGCATTCCTTACCACGGGTATATTCTAAGCCCGCTGGGGGTAGTTTCCTTCGCTTTCGATTAGAGAGTAGTTAGAGAATTACACTAGTTACACATGTAGTCTCCACAATTTTCTAACGTGCGAGATTTGCGTGAGAAGCGAAAGCCACAGAATTGAACTACTCAAGAGTTCAACAATGAAAATCACAAAATACTTCCAACATATCTTTGCGACTTGCAAGTGTCGGCATATTTATAAGTTCTAAGGCCGGCAAAAATCCTCGACCTCCAAGAGGTTGCTGCATGAGCAATAAACCTCCGTCTCTCCTCCCCAATAACTATTACTGATGCTTGCGCGAGAGCAGACTGCGGGGAGAGACCGCAGAGGGCTAGCAAAGGCTGTTGTCCGTTCGAGTAGGTCCCCTCAAGGCGCGAGCCAGGGAAGGAGGTGCGAGACGGTCTCGTCATAGAGAATAATAATAATATAATATAATGGCGCTATTATAACTCTGACGTGTTTTATGGCCGAGCTTCTCTCCCAATTCGAAGTGTGCTCCTTTTTGTTTTTCCTACTACAGTAAAACCCGCATAAGTGCCTTGCCTAAAATTGACAGGAATTTGAGGTACTTAAGTGGGTTGTGTACTTATAAGAACCCGCTTTAGTACCTCAGGTTGGGTACTTAAACAACCCCGTTTTAGTACCTTCTGTTGGGTAGTTAAACATTTAATAATTTTAAGAATATTGAAAATAACTTATTTAAACACAAACAAAAAATTTATTCAACAAACAATACTTTGATTACATATTAATTAAAAACGTATTTCATATCGCATATACGCTCTTTGTTTTTACGAATCTTTATTTTATATGTATATATTTATCTTGATTTTCGATAAATTAGTAATGGTATAAATAAACAATCGATTATAATGAATTGCCGATTGAAAAAAGCAATTGTATTCAGAAAGGTACTTAACCGGGGGAAAACGTACGTAAAATTTTATTTAATGCACAACAAATTATGGTACTTAGGCGGGTTGAGTATTTAAGCGGGGAGGTACTTAAAAGGGTAAATTTGTTCGATATTTTTTACAAAAGCCATAGTGTCTGCAGATGTTGGGTACTAAAACGGGTTAGGTGCTTAAGCGGGGAGGTACTAAAGCGGGTTTTACTGTAATTGGATGGATCTACAGTTTTATGCCGGCTCCGAACGGCGAATGCATTTTTTGTGAGAAGCTTTTACATGGCAGAAATACTCTCGGAGGGTATGCCGCCCACTGCCGAGAGGTGAACGCTGCTCTTAAAAAACCCAATAATTGGATTTTTACTAATCAGAAAATTTTTTTTGTCTCGGACTGGGGTTTGAACACGAGACCTCTGGCATAGCAGGCGAGCACTATACCCACTGCACCACAGCGGCCACATAGAGAATAAACATGATAAAGAATCACAACAACAACAACAAAAATGTATCGAAAAGACGCTTCACTACAGGCAGTGCGATAGGTGTCTTGCTTTATAGGTGTCTCGGTTGCCTTTAGCAATGTCTCTGCTTCAGCGCTGTTGGAGGGGCTCGATTGGATCGAAATAACTCCAAACATTCGGCGCTGGATCGAGTACCTTTTGTGTTGTCGGACGGTGACGGGTGGGTGGAGCCTTTCGACGATGTCAAGGAGGGCACATAGGAGCACCCCACAAGGGGGCGTACTCTCACCCCTGTTGAGGAATCTTCCTTACTTACTTACTTAATTGGCACGTAGTCGTCTAGACGATTTTGGCCGAGTCCAACATACCGCGCCAGCTATTTCTGTTTCGAGCAGCGTCATTTGGGAATACCTAGAGAGCTAGCATCACTGTCCACCTGATCTTCCCAACGCAGGGGTGGTCTCCTCTTTAGTCTGCGCTCAGCGTAATCTAGTGGTCAACAAATACTCTTCATAAATGCACAAAACTCTCTACGGAAAATGCACAAAATACTAAAACTTGCGAAGTTTTGCATTCCAAGTTTAGTATAACGCCTCCAATACGATGTTGCTAACACTAAGCATCATATGTGGTCTATGTAAAAGATCACTTTATGCGGCCAACCTAACCTAACCTAACCTAACCTAACCTATGAGTTCTAAACAGCGTGCAATTTTTCGAGTAGGATGGAATATTGTAGCGGGAATGCCACTGAAAATGTTTTAAGACAAAAAGCTGAAATTGCTTTTCTTACGTCTGATGTCAGGCCAGCCTTACGGTGGTTGCTAGACTGGCGACCACACAAACGCTACATTCATTTGTTTGATCGCTTCTTTAAAACCGTTTACAAAAACAAGACTGAGAGATTAATTCATTGCTCTCTCAACGAGGACAAAATGAGAAATGAAAAAAATTTGTGAGATCACCGGGTCACCGAATAGTGTCTATCACTGAATTACAACCTACTCGTACAATTGAGATATCAGTTTAATGGCTCATTCATTTTATATTTATTTTTTTTTTTCTTTTCGTAGCGAATTCCTAATTAGTGAACTGATATTGTGCGGCAAATGAATAATTGAATTGTAATACTTTTGGGCCGCTGAATCATTTTATTTCAGCTTCATCCAACTGGCTGTCAATCAAGAGGGTTCAGCAGGAAATTAAAGTCGCTTTTAATTTTTTTTATTTTACTTTTACTTTTTATTTTTATTTTTATTTTTTTTTAATTTTTTTTTTGTTTTTTTTTTTTAATTTTTTTCTTTAAAGATTCATCATACACACCTTTCGATGTTCAAAAATATGTAATATGTGTCAAGATCGTTTGATTTATAAGTCTTTAATGTTTCCCTATTTTACTTACATATGTAAGTACAATTGCGCGTGCCATTTACTTTTTTTGTAGTACCTACTCACTTCATTTTTTTTTATTATTAAATGGAATGTAATAAAAAATAAATTAAAATCCTGATTAAAATTACATAAATATGCACGTAATGATTTGAAAAAAAAAAGTTGCTTTGGAGGAATGAGGTCGTTGATAAAGGGAAAGATGCTTGGAGATTTGCTTCGTTTTTTAAATGGTATTTAATTTGTTAAGTTTTTTTTTTCTGGGCACAAACTAATGCTTACTTTATAAAAAAAAAACTATTCACTTAAAAAGTGTTTATAAGCTTTAGCAAAGCCATATTAATGCGCATCGTTCATAGCACAAAAAAAAATTAATAAGAAAAATCACCGTTAGCCATTTGCGTTTGCGTCCTTGAACAATTATCTAATAAGCTTAAGTTGTGAAGATCTTTTATTTTCCATTTAAGTACTGCCGCATTTTGTTTTTACAATCTTGTTATATGGTATGAAGATGTCTTAAAGCGTTGTGTTTTTGTTGTTGTAAAATACCTGACTGCTAGCATTATATTTTGTTGATGGATTTCTTGTTTTTTTTCTTTTAATATTATAGATTTTATTGCCATAATTTTTCATGTGGTTAGCAGCACACTTGTCTGTCATGGTGAGCACCGACATCACATAGGTACTTATCTACATAACACAAATTAAATTGTAGATATAACATCAGTCGCTGGATTTCTCTTCTTCTTTCAACAATTAATACATGTTAGCATCTTTTTATTTAAAAACAAAAATATTTGTTGCTAACTTTATAGCACATGCGCGTTTGTATGTATTTATGTACTTACATTTGTACATTTTTTCCAGATGCATCTGCATGTTTGCGAGCTAATTACTACTCTAATATATAGTCTGTGGTTATTTATAAGCCAAGCAGTCAGTGAAGCTCACTGCTAAAGTTGTAGTTGTTTTTATTGTTAATATATTATAGTTATTATTGCTGTTGTTATTTTTGACGTTGTTGTTATTTTTGTTGTTTTCACACTTTATTTTGTAATCAAAATGTGCTTATTAAATGTTTCGCTGTTTGAGCAGCGTTGATGTTGCGTTGTAGGTTTGTCGGCAGCAAGATAATTTAACTATCGGTAGCTGTGCGCAGGTGGAACCGTAGGATGGTAATGCAGAATAAATTGGCTAATCACAAGAGGAAACCAAAAAACAAAAAAAAAAAAAAACAGATATGTATATGTAGGTATTTATTTATGTGTGAAAATTTTTAAGTTTGCACATCTGCAATCGTTGAGAATGGTTTAGAATGCAGCGGCGGATTTTTGGAAGTTGTCAGACTCGATAGGGGGCTTTGTGTTTCATATGGACTAGTGCCTAAAAGCCCGTCTCCACATAACTTGATTCACCAGAGAAACATGTAGCAAAACATCTCCCTCTATAACCCGTCTCCACGTGGCTCATCGTGATTCAGTTTGACATTTCTCTTTCTTGTTCTTCTTCAATGTTTGTATGTTTGCTTATTTTTGCGTCTTTGTTTTGGTTTATGTGAGATTTCGATAGATTTTCGATACAAAATTAGAGAAGAAATCGATATCATCGAGGTTGGCAAGATGATTCAGAATGAAACAGTGTTTCAATCTTCACTCGCTCTCAGAAATTTGTATGGAAATTGGCGAGTTTCGGCACTGGTTTCCGTGTCGAAACAAGATTGAGAGAGAAACTGCAGAAAAAAAGAGCGAAACACGTTATGTGGAGACATGGTATAAGTCTTTATTTTTGCGTGTTAAATCCATTCCTCCAAGTGGGCTTAGCGGTTAACAAAGACAAGACGAAGTATGTACCTCCTGTCATCACACAAAGAAACAGCACGCCTTGACAGCCACTTCACTGTTGACAGCTACATATTCGAAACTGTTAAGGACTTTGTCTATTTGGGAACCAGCATTAACACCAAAAATAATCTCAGCACGGAAATACCACAAAGAATCACTGTTACCAATATGTGCTACTTTGGCTTGAGTAAGCAATTGAAAAGTACTCTGAAAAAAAAAACGTTGTAAATACAAAGACTTTTGCCGTTAAATGAACAACTTTCCGCAGTTGAAATGTGCCCAACAACGCTCCGTTGTTGTTTCAAAGATGCGAGCGTTTTTGATTCAAATACTTTTCGTATTTAAGTTAACAACGGAAACTGTTGAATGAAATACTTTTACATTTAAGTTAACAGTGTTTGCCTTTGAATTAACAGCAAAATTTTTTAGTCCAAAAGCGAGCACCGTTGATTTAAATACTTTTCGTATTTAAGCTAACAATTTTTGCTTTTGAACTAACAGCAAAAGTGTTTGGTCCAAAAACGGGCACCATTGAAGCAAATACTTACGCTTTTAAGTTAACATCAAAAAAATTGTAAACAATAGTAATTTTTTTTTAATATAATAGATATTATTTTATTTTATTTTATTTTTTTTATATAATATATATGTTTACATAGTAATAATAATAATATAATAATACAATGGCGCTATTATAACTCTGACGAGTTTTATGGCCGAGCTTCTCTCCCAATTCGAGGTGTGCTCCTTTTTGTTTTTCCTACTAATTGGGTGGACCTACAGTTTTATGCCGGCTCCGAACGGCGAATGCATTTTTTGTGAGAAGCTTTTTCATGGCAGAAATACTCTCGGAGGGTATGCCGCCCACTGCCGAGAGGTGACCGCTGCTCTTAAAAAACCCAATAATTGGATTTTTACTAATTAGAAAAATTTGTTTGGCTCGGACCGTGGTTTGAACCCGAGACCTCTGGCATAGCAGGCGAGCACTCTACCCACTGCACCACAGCGGCCATGTTTACATAGTATGTAATATTAATACTAAGGCCCGGTTGCACCAAACAAGTGATGGTCATTTGATACATCATTTGAACAACGCGATTGATGAAAAGAGACACGGACACAAAGGTTTTCATCACATTTTTCACACCGTCCATATAAAAATTATGGAGACTTGTAGGCAGTGTGTGACAGAATTATCCATCAATCGTGCGCCTCAAATGATATATCAAATGACTATCACTGTCTGCAGGGCTTTTTACACAAACACAAACACATAAACTCAACTTATTTTTTCTTATTATTTAATAACACATTCTTTAGGTTTGCGGAATTTTATCCTGTCGGCGATGAGTTCTTTTTTATTTAATATTTCGTCGATGTCGTGGGAGTGCATCATTGCAAGCAGTTCAATATTTTTGATACCGCATTCATTGAACTGCATCAATGCACCTGTACATAACTCCCACTACAAGAATAACTTGATTATTTTCTCATCGCCGACAAGTTTTACCTGCAGATTTGGCTCGTTCGATTGCTCGCTATCGGAAAAACGGGATAATCTAACATATTTAATCTGAAAATACAAAATAAATTTTTCAACGAATATATGTATGTACATATAATTTTAATATATGTATTATAATAATATATAAATAATATCATTATTGTGACTTACCTTTATTTGTAATTTTATATTGCATATATGTACATATATATGTATATTAGATGAGTTTTTTTTTGTATGGGATTCTTTAAACCTTCTCAGATCCTCCCTCCGGCACCGGAATATGAAAATAGGATGTTTTAGAGTAAGTAAACTGAAAAAAAAATTTCACTTTTCCAAAAACTGGATAGAGCTACACCGAAAACCGCGAAAATTCCCAGAATTTCAAGGTATGTTTAGATTTATGTCTGAAAAAAGTTAGGATTTTGCACAAGAAAAAAAATTGATACCCACCCATACGAAGTTATTAACCGCTAAATCGAATGGCATATTCAGTTTTTTGGTACACTACCCAGGGAAGGTAATAACGCGGCCTAAAGTGACCATTTTCTTTTTTTTCTCATGAATCTTCAACTTCTTGCCCTATACTCTTCCCGAAAGCGAACGTTATTTTTTAACTAAATCACACGGTAGGCTGCGTTATTTAATGCGCTTTCTAGAAATGTATAGCTATTAAAAATCGAATAAAATTTGGATGAGTTCATCAAGTTTAAATGAAGTAAAGTCGGGTATAAAAGGGTAACATATATTAAAATTTCTTAAATTTTTTAACAATTTTGCTCTTGAAGACGGTTTTTTGGGTTTTAAGTGATAGTTTTATGTGGATGGATAACTCCACAAATGCAAAAAAAATAGAAAGGCCGAGACCGCGGATAACGGACAAAAAGTTGAGCCGGATGGTGCCAAAACATTGGTGGGCAATATGGGTATCAAAATAAAGATTTTACCTATGACTTTAATGTAAAGTCAATCCATTTTGCTGTGTCCACCGTTTCGACACATATAAGTCAAAAATTAGACTCAAATGTGGCCGATATCCTTTAAAATATTCTGTAGTAATCCTGGACCACTTATTCGCCAGTATATCAGAAATTGGCTAAGAAATTGGCATGTAATAAGTTCCATATCGATGCCTTACTTTCTCAACCTCGTATCTTAAATAAGGAAACTTTTCAGGAAACAAAAAAAACTGTTTATTTTTTTTACCGTCGTTTTTTATGTAAAAATTTTAATGCAATTATTAAGACATGAATTATAACTATGTGCACAATTAAAAATTATATACTTATCTATGTTCGTTTACGCATAAAACGAATTTTTTAAGATACGAGTTTGCTGCATTAACGATAATTTCATTTTTGAAACTTGATTTATAAGTTACTCGTTTGCTGCACTTATATGCATACAACGAAGATACTTCAAAACTATTAAATAAAAACAATATTTTGCTTAAATTCAATGTTTTATTTGTTAGAGGATATTATAAAAAAACAACAAGTAAGGAAGCCTAATTTCGAGTGGAATCGAACATTAGATACTCAGCTGTATGCTTTCATTGTTTGTTTGCGTTTGAGGGAAATACGATGTGATTTATATAAAGCGAGTGCTGCATAAAATAGGCGTAGCCACGCCCATTTTCAAAATTTTTATCAGTCATCCAACTAAGCATATGAATATTATTCTTTGTGCAAAATTTCATTCATTTATGACTTCTAGTTACAAAGACATCACGTTACAAATTCCTAAAGGGTTTTCCAGAAATATCTTTGTTGAAAAGTAGGCGTGGTCATAAACCGATTCCGCTAAATTTTTGAGCATGTATTACCACAAGTTATTAAAGTGTACAAACTGATTTTCGTCATAACATCTCAATTATTTGTAGGGTTATATGCTCAGAAATCTCGTATATTCCTGCTTCTAAAAGTAGGCGGTGCCACGCCCGTTTTCCAAAATTTTTGTGTTTTTTATTTAATGTCCATAGTTGGACTCCTTCCATAAAATTTCAATGATATATCTTTATATTTGACAGAGATATCGCTTAAAATGTTTCTATTAGGTCACTTTATAATACACATATATAAAAGTGGGCGTGGTCGTCAACCGATTTTGGCAATTTTTCGTCCAAACATTTGCCTAAGTAAGTATATCACGCGTAATAAATTTCATCGATATATCTTCAACGGTTTCTGAGTTATGACTCATACAACTTTCAATGTTTTCCCCTTAATAAGTGGGCGTGGCACCGCCCATTTTCTAAAATTTTTGTGTTTTTTGTTTTTGTCCGTAGTTGGACTCCTGCCGCAAAATTTCAGTGATATATCTTTATATTTGACAGAGATATCGCTTAAAATGCTTTATTAGGTCACTTTACAATACACATATATAAAAGTGGGCGTGGCCGTCAACCGATTTTGACAATTTTTCCTCCAAACGTTTACCTAAGTAAGTAAATCACGCATACCAAATTTCATCGATATATCTTCAATGGTTTCCGAGTTAGGGCTTGTAAAAGTTTTACAGTAAAACTTTCAATAGTTGCCACTTAATAAGTGGGCGTGGCACCGCCCATTTTCCAAAATTTCATCAAATTTTTTCATAAGGGCCAGAGCTCAATACGTGGGTAAAATTTTATCACTCTAGCTATATTAGTGGCTGAGATATCAAATTTCCGACTTTTTCTATATAGGAAAAGTGGGCGTGGTCCAATTCGCCCATTTTCAATACCAACCGTCCCAGTCTCGATACCAACTTGCATTCCAAATTTCATCAAAATATCTCAATTTTTGCGCGAGTTAGAGTGTTTACAGACGAACGGACGGGGGATGACAAAACGATTAATACGCCTTTAAATATACATGTATATTAAGATAAGAGTTTGACGCAGTTATGAAAAAAGCATTGATTGAGATACCAAGATATTTATTCCTATTTTTTTTGCTATAGACACAATCTATTGAGATAGGAATTTGTTGCAGTTATAGAACAGAAAAATAGGAATCGTTTGATATGAAAATCTCAAAATCGCATTTTTTTAAGATACGAGGTTGAGAAAGTAAGGCATCGATATGCAAGCCCTAGTTAAGACCTTTAATTTGATACCAATATTGCCCAATAATATTTTGGCGCCATCCGGGGCCACGGTTTTTTCCGCTATCCCCGGTCTCGATCTTCCAAATTTTTTTTTACATTTGTGGAGTTATCCAACAAAATAAAACAATCACTAATAACCAAAAAAACCGTCTTCAAGAGCAAAATTTAAAAAAAAAATTGAGAAATTTTAAGGTATGTTACCCTTTTATACCCGACTTTACTTCACTTAAACTTGATGAACTCATCCAAATATTATTCGATTTTTAATAGCTATACATTTCTGGAAAGCGCATTAAATACAGCCTACCGTGTGAGTTAGTTAAAAAATAACGTTCGCTTTCGGGAAGAGTATAGGGCAAGAAGTTGAAGATTCATGAGAAAAAAAAAAAAATGGTCACTTTAGGCCACGTTATTACCTTCCCTGGGTAGTGTACCAAAAAACTGAATATGCCATTCGATTTAGCGGTTAATTCTTCGTATGGGTGGGTATCAATTTTTTTTCTTGTGCAAAATCCTAACTTTTTTCAGACATAAATCTAAACATACCTTGAAATTCTGGGAATTTTCGCGGTTTTCGGTGTAGCTCCATCCAGTTTTTGGAAAAGTGAAATTTTTTTTTCAGTTTACTTACTCTAAAACATCATATTTTCATATTCCGGTGCCGGAGAGAATATCTAAAAAAAAACTCATCTAATGTATATTTTCCCGAAAATTTAAATTAATTGAACGAGTTTGAAAAAAACAATTTTCTATTTTTTTATTTACTTCAAAATTTTTCAACAGCAAGGGATTTTTTGAATCAAAAACGCCCGTCCTTGAATTAACTATGGAAAGTTATTGAATCAAAAACTTTGCCGTTAAAACAAATACTTTTGCTGTTGAATCAAAGACGGAGATTCAACAGCGGAAAGTTGTTGAGTTAACTACGGGTATTTTTTTCAGAGTAAAGTTCGCCTTCTCGAGGAACAAAAATCACGCTCTACAGAACGCTCGACATTCCAGTCCTCATGTATGGCGCAGAAGCATGTACGATGTCAAAACCAGATGAGATAACACTTGAAGTATTCGAGCGAAAAGTTCTTCGAAAGATGCATGGAACTTGGCGTGTTAGCGAGGGCTAACATCGACGGAGATTTAATGATGAGCTGTATGAGCTTTGTGCAGACATCGACACCGTTTAGCAAATAAAGATCCAGCGGCTGCGTTGGGGAGGTCATGACGTGAGAATGGATGAAGGTGCTTCGGCACAGAATGTATTTCTATCGAAACACGCTAAAGATAGAAGAAAAGGCAGACCTCCACTGTGTTGGGAAGATCAGGTGAAAACTGGCTACTCCTCCCTTGATATTTCCAATTGCCGACATGCAGCACGAAACAGAAAAGACTGTCGCGCTTTATTGGAATTGCCCAAAATTGTTTAGATGGGCATGCGCTAACTAACCCAGTTAGAACACTATATGTTATATAATGCGTTAAACCATCCGTAGTACTACACATACTATGCGTTATAAATCTGAAAACTTTCCATGAGTTTGTACAGGCTTGGTGACAAAATATAACGTATACTATTCTGTACGTGTGAGTTTTTGTAGCACTACAGATAGTTTAATGCATTATATAACTAGTTAGGTTAGTGGACAGCTGATTATTTTGCGTATGTGTTGGTGAATGCGTTAGTCCGTTCTTGCTGGGTAAGATGATGAAGAAGAAAAAGAAGAAGAGGAAGAAGAAGTTAAATCCGTTCCTGTCTTTTATAATTAATTTATGATATAAGTACTAGCAGTGCAGACAGAAGCGCATCTATATATTAATAGACTAACATTTTTTCCATACAAACAATTGCCAGGCTGTTTAGCACATTTAACATACTTATATCCACATAAAATTGATATGGATGTGTTCGTATGAATATGCATAGGCATATAATTTTTTCTATAAAATCTTTAATTTGTTTATAATTAATAAATAAAATTTTTAGTTAAGAGAAATAGATATCGTGAACACAGTTGAAGAGTCGCTTTAACTTAAAAGCGCTCTCTCTATTTTATATGCATTGGCCCAGTTTACGCTCAGATCAAAATCAACGCGGCCAAATATCTCCTATTGCTTTTCCATTAAAGCGAAAATTGAGAGAGGGCGGGAGAGCACTGAGTAATTTTAATTTTGACCAAGGCATATCTAACAGTTAAACTCGGCGGCGAATTGAAAAACTTCTTTTTTTGTTTACAAAGGTAGAGTGTACAATAACAAAATACATGGGAAATTTCTGAATTCGCCACCGGGCCTACCTTCCTAGATCTGCCTTGATTTTGACCATGATTTCGCGTCGGACCGTGATCAACAGGACAAATCAGTGTTGCGATACAACTGGAATTTGGAAAGTGTTGCTTATCTCCGCGAAAAGGAATAATTTTTGTACCAATACAAAGTTGCAAAAATAAATTGCATGGTCGAATTTCGAGCACCGGCGATACTAGTAAACATAAATTTGTTACATGCACATGCATAAATTTCTATTTAAGCGTTTGTATGTATTTTCTTAATTTTTTGGAGGATGTATTTCATTTCTTTTTTTTCATTTTTTACTTAATTTGTTGCGGTCGAAAAACAAAATGCATTTCGTTTTTTTTTCTGATTGCAACATTTTCGTGAATTCTGCTTCTTTTTTTCGTTTAATTTATTGAACATGTTTTCTAATAATTTAAGTTTTACAGTAAAGCACATGTCTTAGTGGCTGGCTGGTGGTTTGATTGTTTTTCTAACACTTTATATGTAATTATATGTGGATTTTATTTTGACCTTCATTAAAACGTTTTTTTTTTTTTACATTCTCAAACTTACTTTGCAGTAACTAATGTTTGCACGTTTAAAAAAAATGTATTACCAAGAAGAAATCATTTAAAATAAATTTTGTTTTAGTTGCTGATGTTGATTTTGCTGCTGCTGCTGTTGTATTGACCTTTGGGAATACGTTGAGCATATAAAACAGCAGATGTCGCTTTATCGTTTTCTAAGGTAAGAAACCGAGTTCAATACAATATATTCTACTTAACCTCTAAAGCTTTTTCCTTCGATGAGGTTTCTGAAGTATTTCTATCGAAGGCTCTGCTCTCGAAGAGCACTACAAATGATATTCTCGCATTGATTATTCTCATACATATTTAGTTGCATGTTGTTAAAGCACGCCATGTCATGTTCTGGCCATAAGAGATAAATGAAAATGATTTTTTTTACGTTTACTTACATCTTATTTATTTTCGGAAATTATAGGCGTGCTTTTGTGGGCATTTCTCTACTCGCTTATACTGTATTGGGCTCTTTAAGCTGACAGTTTTCATACAAAATGTTAGAGACCTTTAGAGAGTATAGTAGAAAAAGTGTAGTAAAAGCCCAAAACGTCAAAATTTTATAGAGAAATACAGCATATGTTTTACATACATACACATATATGTATAATATGCCATTATTTTACAATTTTCTGCCACAAACCTTGCTTATCTGCATTTAACATCTGCCTGCTCCAGATGTTGCCAAGCGAAAAAAAATGTAATAACAATTAATAATAGTTAAAAAAAAGTAGTTATTTAAATTACATAATATCAGTTAATACCAAAAAAAAACATTTAAAAATTTATTTAGCAGTCTTCATGGCCGCCACCAACTCAAGTAATCAACTGTAATGATAAAAAAGTTTTAACTTTATTGAATAAAAGCCTATGCTGAATAATGGTAAATTGCGCGAAAAAAATTTAAGTAGAGATATTATCGGGCACCAAGTTCGCGTACTAGTAGTAGTATTTTACATGCAAAAACGTAGAAATACGCTACAAACTTTGCTTAAATTTAATATTTAATGTCCATAACATGAAACAGTACTGCTACTATTTATATTTATGCTAATTTGAGGCTTATATTTCACATCATACTTGATCGCCTGACAACGAGTAGAAACGTGCTCGCTATTACACAATATTTTCCAACGAGATTATTTAGTGTTACTTGTAAGTGTCACAGGCACTAACGAATAGGCTTCAGGAAATTGAACGAAAAAATTTGTTCAAACCTTTCGAAAAGTAAGCGAAAAATAAAAATGAAATGTTAAAGCCGTAACTAAAGCCACCCTCTCTTGAGCAAATATCAAGTAGCGGTTTAGTGTTTTTTTTAAGCAAAACCGTAACAGTTAAATATTTTTCCTGTTGAGATAAAAATAATTGAGGTCAGAGAGCAGTACAATTATGTCAGCATAGGTATCATATCTGCAGTCAAGCTTGAATATTGCCAATATCACGAACACCGAACGAACTACCGAAACGCCGAAATCCACGGTGCAGAACTCGTCGAAAATCGTATCAGCTACCCCGTCGGTTCGAAGTTAAGTGTTGCCAACTATATGAACTATGTTCGAATGAGCGGGGTTTTCTCAGGTTTCTTATCTTTTTGATAAAACCAAATACATTTTTACTTTATTTTACTAAAAACAATTTTTTTAAATAATAAAATAAAATATTGCGATAGCAGCTTTATTAGTAGAGGAGAGGGAAGAGGAGCAAAGGATTTCTCTGAACGAAAGAAAATTTTTGAGAGATCATAGCAATCCTTTTACTTTAAGTAAGCAAGCGTAAATTTAATTAGAGGCTGAAAATAAAAAATAGTCTTAATTTTGCGTGAAAGAAATCTTTACCTTGTCCTTTTTTCTGTTTTTCATAGATTTATTTTGAACTACATAAAACAAATGTACTTATACAGAAACAGGGGGAAATTTCGATAACAATGTACCCGGCAGCGGAATTTTTCGTTTTTTTTTTTGGCGATAGATCACTAAAATTCAAAGGAAATCTTGCGGAAACTTATAATTCATTAATAACACAGTATTTTTGCGTAGAACACCCTTATTCATTGCGAAGGCCGCCACGCTTTGAAAAGTAACCCTCAGCCGACAGAACTCCCTTTCTGGAGTTATATATGGAGAGATTTACAGTAATTTTACGTAGTCGGGAGTGTTATAACTAGTAAAATTATCATTCACAGAACCTTTCCTGAAGGATTCATTGAAACGTTCTTAAACACGGCGGGCGCATTATACTGAAGCCGACCTTCCGCCACCTGCAATATTTATTTGAACGCGTCTTTATTGAGACAGAATTACTTACTGAAATGGTAAATTGTTGGTAATACACATTCATAATTCGTTAGTTGCTTTTTTATAGTAGTCAAACAATAATTTTCAACTTCAGAAAATGCATTATTATTCTTGGGTGAAAATATATTTTAAATTCCAAAACCTACATACGCACGTGAATCACTGTTATTATCATTATTTCACAATTTTTTCTCTGAAGTTTTTCTTTGCATATAACAGCAATTCAATCTCGGTGGAAAATGCAAAGGACCCACGCCATGTTTGTGGCTTCTCGATACCGGTTGATTAATGTATTTACATATATTCATACTTATTAACACTTATTCCAACTTCATACATGCATTTAAACAATTTACTTAAACTTTTATTGTAATTTTTTCATATTTTGTTAATATTGCCGCAACCAAATACTTGCGGCAAATTTCGGCACGAAAAACTGTCAAAATGTTCGTTCATTCGGTGTTCATAATGCCGATTTACCGAACTTCGAAAGATTCGGCGCGCCGTCGGTTGTCATAATGCCGATTTGCCGAAAACGTCATTTCGGTACCGCCGACGGTGTTGGTGATAGTGGCATGTATTTCATCTAAATGATGGCTAAAGTAACCTCAATTTAATATCAAAAAAAGAAAGCATTTTATAAACAAAAAGTCTTTTTTTTTATTTTGAAGACAGAATTTTAACTGTTGACGTAGTTTGAACTTTCATTTCACTTGCGGTAAAAAAAAGAAGAAGAAAAGCATTAACAAAGCGCTATTAAAGTCAAACCAAAAGACATTGTACTGTCAAAATAATTAGGCAATTGTAGCACCACAAAACCACTAGTAGCACAGTTAGTAATATTAGTACGGTTGCATAAGTTTAAGTATTTTTTGTGTGAGAAAGTTATAACCCAACAGACCAGGAAGTAAGCGAAATGTAATAGGACTTGAGAACAAGCTTATAACAATTGTCCATTGTAAGCTTATTGCAATACAGTTTTTATAAGCTTAATTGTAAGCTTACTCACAAGCATGATTGTAATAATTGAGGAACACTTATGTTAAAAAGCTTGAAAACAATATTGCAATAAGCTTACTTTACACTTGCAATGAAAGCTTAAAAAACTATTAATAATAAGATTGTTTTAAGCTTGCTGTAAAATTTTTTTAAATTTTGGTTTTCCAATGATTCATATAATTCATTGATTCCTTTTTCGTATAAGGGAAGCATAAAAGCCTCAATAAAATTCAATATAATGTTGAATGTCCCACTATATGATGCCGTTGGATTGAATTTCAGGTTGATGTCATGGTTCGAAACAGGAGGAGAATATAAAATAAAGAACTTTGCAGTAAAGGTGAAGAAGGAAAGAAAATGAAAAGAAAAATGCAAATAAAAATTTATTTCTTTTCTTTTTTCTACTATTTATACAGACAATTGTATTTATAAGCTTACAACAAGCATTCACAAGTAATATTTTTCTACAATTACATTTGTAAGCTTATAAAAAGGGTGCCGTTTTGATTTTTCTATAATTGTTCTTAAGTCTTTTACAATAGTTTACACAAGCATTCCTCAAGCTTAACGCTTATATTTGTAAGCTTGTTATAATATTATTTTCAAGCCTTTTGGTTTATTGGGAAGTTTGTTTTGTCTCCAAAATGACTTTGGGCCATAATAGAAAATTATTTATTTGAAATAATAAACATTGTCCTATTTTGTGGATTTCATGAATTTCGTGAAGTGATATAAATAACTTTGATTCAAAGTGCGACTCTTGTAAGGGATTTTTTTTACAAGCCATAACGTTTATAACGTTATATCGATTTTCGAAAATAAGGTGTCAAATGAAAGGGTTTGACATTTGGATGTGCAGGAAGGTTTCATTTTTTGAAAAGGTTTGCCACCTGCTAAAAAATTTTAAGGGCTCTTGGCCTGAATATAATTTTAATTTTTACAAAAAGGGTTGCCACCTCTTCAAATATTAATTTTTACGCTACAATATCTTTGATTTTTAAATTGTGACATATGGAAGCGCTTGCCCTGTAGATGGATAATAAGATTTAATTTTTATAAAAAGGGTTGCCACCTATTTAAAAAATGTGCTTGAAAGGAAAAAAAGGAAAGGAAGAGAAAGGGAAGGAGAAAGTGAAAGGGAGGGAAATGGTGAAGGAAAAAGGGAAAAGGCAAAGGTAAAGTGTAAAAAAATAAAATGCTGTATTCCATATTTTATTGATAAAACACTATGGGCTTAAAGCCGAGTTATATTATGCAATTTTAAGGGGAAGTCTCTTAGTCAAGTAATAAAATATTTTGTACTAGATTGGAGTAAACTTCATCGACGTTTTTCAAATTTAAAATGTAAAAAAGTTTTGAAATATGCCAAAACGGGTTTGAGGTTTTACTAATTGTCGCACAGGCAAAATTTTTGACTACGGCCGATACTAGTCCATTTTAAAGTCCGTTTCTTAGTCTCTTATTTTTTCAAATGTAATTTTAAAATAATTACTTATTACTACTTCTAACAAGCAACTGACCTTCTCGAGTTATTTTCTTCATTTATGCGACTTAAGGTAATCTACATAAACTCTAATTCTCTTTCGTTTTATCACCATGTTTCCGTGCAAAATTTTGGTGACATAATATGGGTGCTTAAATTAAATGTACGTACATAAGTAATTAAAGTATATCCGCTGCTTACAATGACTTTATTTCTAATTAGACACTTAATTTGCGACTTTACTTACAAATGTATTCTACAAATTGAGGGTCACAGCGTTTGAAAATTTTATAGCATTTGCGAATGGCATGAAATGTTAATGAAATGTACGCAGTGCTTTTGTTTTGGTTGTGAATGCATTTGTGATAAATGGAAAAGTAAAATTAATGGTAGTAAAAGTACGAAAATACATTTTCCCCCCAAATGAATGAGAGGTTTAAAGTTTTCGGCAGGGCCAACAACAGTCGCGGTCTTACTTCTCTTCATACATATATTTCTTCATATTTGAGATTCATAAACTTCCTTCATTTATGATTCATTATTTTGCCTGAGGCAAATATCACTGCTCTACAGCCAAAAAATACTCTGAACGCGACCATCCTTTCTATATGTAAAATCGGTCGCTGATTCTGAAAATCGGGTTCATTTTTAATTCTATGGGAAGGTTTTTGAGATATCGGCAATTTACCGTTATTTGGTCAATGGGTCCACTTAATCCTGTATATCTCTTTAACACAGTGAGATATATTCCTTAGGGTGAAACCAAACGAAAGAAAATTAAATATCCTTTTCACGGCTCCTATAACATTTTTCTCTAACTCTTATAGTTTCTGAAATATTGACGATTAAATTTTTTTCGATTTTTTACGATTTTTTGAAGAAAAAATTGACTTTGTCAGGCAATATCTTTAAAACCAATGTTTTTACCTTCGGTTTTATTCCTTTTCATGAAGCTCCATTCTATTACCAAAAAAATAAGCTATCAACGATGAAAATCCATTGTAAAATGGAAAAGTTATAGGCGATCAAGTAAATACAGCCAGGTCGCGCAATGCCTCTGCACGCGTACATTCTATGCATTTTGTACCAATACCTACACATCTGCAGTAGCAGCACATTGGCAGCGCAGTAGATACAAGCCCATTTACGGGTATAACATCCATAAAATATACCCGTGTAGAGGCATTGTGCGACTTGGCTGTATATACTTGATCGCCTATAACTTTTCCATTTTACCATGGATTTTCTTCGTTGATAGCTTATTTGTTTGCTAATGGAATGGAGCTTCACGTAGAAGATTAAAACCGAAGGTGAAGACATTGGTTTTAAAGATATTGTCTGACAAAGTCAATTTTTTCTTCAAAAAATCGAAAAAATTAAAATTTAATCGTCAATATTTCAGAAACTATAAGAGTTAGAGAAAAATGTTATAGGAGCCATGAAAAGGAAATTTAATTTGCTTTCGTTTGGTGTCACCCTAAGGAAGATAACTCACTGTGTTAAAGAGATATACTGGATTAAGTGTACCCATTGGCCAAATAACGGTAAATTGCCGATATCTCAATAACCTTACCATAGAATTAAAAATGAACCCGATTTTCGGAATCAGCGACCGATTTTACATATAGAAAGGATGGTCACGTCCAAAGTACAGACAAAAAATTTCATTTTGTGATCCAGTGTATTTAGAGAATTATTAGTTGAGGTCAAGTGCTAAATTTTTTGTGTTGTTTTCTTATATAAATACATGTCGCCGTTTAAACTTCATAACAGCATAAGTGAAACTTTCATAGCCGCCTAACCGACATTTATGCCAAAAATTAAAACTGAATTCTTGACGCCCAACTCTACGACTTCAGAGCTGAAAAGGAGATTAGAGGGAAATATAGAGCTTCCCAAAGACCAAATTTATGGTATATATTGATGAAGCTGGGCGCCAGTGGTTAAAGTTTGGCAAATCTCAATTTTGGCATAGGCGTTTATGAAAGTTTCACTTAGGTGGTTATGAAGTTTAAACGACGATATATTTATGTATATATGTAAGTATGTGGCTAAATGTACATAAGCATGCATACATTTGATGCACCTTTTGCCAGCTGTGGATGAGTTACGTGCAATTAAATTTTGCAGTACATATACATATGTATATTATTATTTCAATATTGTTATTGTTGTGCCAATGTCAATAAAGTATCACGCACTTGAACGAACGCATCAATAGCCAAAATAAAATAAAAAATAATGCATTTTTTCAAGTTCAACAAAGCAAATTGTTTCAGCGCAATTTAATTACATAAATAAAAATTCACAAAATGATATCAATCTAAAATAATATATGTATGTACAAAACTATGTAGTTTTGTAAAAGTTGCATTTTTGCTTTGCTCATCTTCACTTCACTTCAATTCACTGTCAATGTCAATTAGTTTTGCAAATAAATAAATGCCTAACTATGTATGTATTGAAACATACGCACAATCGTTTAGTTGTACTAGCGAATCGTTAATTTTTTACTAATTTGCTTTGGCACGCAATTTTTTTACGGTTCGATATTTTTTATAGTTCGATCATTAGACACATTTATTCTAATATCTATCAAGACAAATTAATAGAGCTTAACATTTTTTTAAGCATATTTCATATGCAAAATTAATTGCACATAACTCAGATTAGTGAAGTGAAAGTATTGAACTTGAACTAAAAAATTTCAAAGCAACATAATTTACAACAACATGATTTTGTTTACATGCATATGTATATGAATATGTGTGTGTTCTAGATGCGCTAAAGGCATATCTCGATTATTTTTTTTGCATCTTCAATTGCATTCCAATTTCATATTTTTCAAAGCTTTTTATTATTAAAATCAAAAACCTTCTCTTTTGACAACAACAACCGTAACTTATCTTCTATAAAAGCTCCAGAATTATGAACAAACGCACGTTTATACATGCATACATACATACATACATACATCCCCTATACTCTTCCTATGAGTAACAATAGATTTAAGAAACGAACTTCTATACTCCTCTTATTAGTTACAATAGATTTAAGAAACGAACTTAGTTATTAAAAAAATTTTTTTTGGGAAAAATTCAAAAAATTTAATGACTACAAAACATACACACATACATACCAGAGCTGTAAAAAGCTGCAATCATTCGTCCCAGCAATCATTGATTGTTCTACCAGTTTTATTGCAATGAAAATTTATTGCAGTTTTTTGATTGTAAGAATTGCAATTTGAAATAATTTGTGTTCCATAGATTGCAATAAACATTTATAAAAAATTTTTGATTGTAAAATAACTACAGTCAGCAATAATTTACCTCCCATTTATTGCAATAAACGTTTATTGAAATTTTTGGGGACCAAGTTCATTGCAATAAAATTTATTGAAATTTTTTGATTGTACAAATTTTCAATACAATAATTTACAAAAATTTCATTGCAATAAACATTTCTCATAAATCATTTTCATTGTAAAATTACAATAGCAATAATTGTATTGTAATAAATTTTCATCGTAAATCATATTGATTGAAAAATGTTTGATTGCAAGGCTTGCAATAGCAATCATTTTCCTCATAACTTTATACGAATGTATTGGGTCTGATGAAAGGCAAGCACCTGGGTAATTCGAGCAATACCCGGCATTCATATGACACGGTTTGCCGCATAATAACCCATTTCCCCAGGTACAAATGTGTATGTACATTAGGGTGTCCTTAAAATTATATTAGCGATTTTCTTCGATCTCACCCCCTACATCGTTAATAGCATGATCAAAGATACCATAAATAAATTTTGGTCCCGATCGGAGACGGTTAAAGGGTGTCGCAAACGGGTCAAAGTTTAGATAATCATATGGGACCCCGGGCGACACCCTTTAACCGTCTTCGATCGGGACCAAAATTTATATTTGGTATCCTTGAGTACAAGACTATCAACTTTGGCCATTAGATAACAAAAATTAATTAAATTTTTTGGTCTTTATATGGTAGTCTGAACTTTGACCCCTCTGCGACAACCCTTAACCACCTCCGATCGAGACCAAAATTTGCATTCAGTATTTTTGAGTACAGGACAATCGATTTGTGCATTAGATATGCAAAAAATTAAACTAAAATTTTTGAGCCTCCATAGAGTTTTCTGGACTTTGGCACCTGCGCGACACCCCTTAACGGTTTTCGGGGGTGAGGTAGAGAAAATATGCTATGTAACCTAATGTACATATTGGCGCACGGTACTGGTAATATTCGCAGTCGTCAATTTGTATAAAGTCTGGATGATAATATGATGAGAAAGAGGATGAGGGTGCGGATGGGGATAAGTATATATATATTTACATATGTTAAACAACCATACATATGTATGACAGTAATGAGATATCCGGGAGTAAATGAAAAAGCAAATGGTACAAAAATAAATACATATGTATACATATATCCTTATCCCCATCCGCACCCTCATCCTCTTTCTCATCATCTTATCATCCAGACTTTATACAAATTGACGACTGCAAATATTACCAGTACCGTGTGCTCGGCACCATCCAATATGTATGTACATAACTACATACATACATATGTACTCGGGACATGGGTTATTATGCGGCTAAGCGTGTTATATACATAAATGCCGGGTATTACTCGAATTACCCAGACCCAATGCATGCGTATAAAGTTATGAGGAAAATGATTGCTACACCCAGAAAAAAAATAGTGTGAAATCAACCAAAAATCAAAAAATTTTGTGGTTAATTTTTTTCAACACGATGCTTAATGTATGCCATCATGTAATCGTGTAAATTTAACACTACTGTCAAGTGTTAGTTTAACAGGATGACAACTGTAGAATTAACACTAAAAAGTATTGAGTCTTCCTGTTGATTTTACAATTTTAACTAGTTAATGTTACAATAAAAGCTGGTTAAATTAACACGAAATGGTCCTGTTGAATTAACAATAACATCTTTTTGATTTTACCTTAAATTTATTGTTAAATTAACTAGAAAGTCTTGTTGATTTTACAATTTATTTTTTTTTTTAAATAAAAAAACATATAAAACATAAAATATATCATAACATATAAAACATAATAATCATCAGATCAATAAAGCATATTCGAGTACATCACCCGCACAACCGACCAAATTGAAAGCGTCCTTCTCATACGAATAGTTTATACATGGGCGATAGTACTTACTATCACTGGCACCGAGTAATGCTTGGCCGCTAATGTAACGGTATATGCACCGCAAGCTGCGTGAAAGACTCCATTCGCTAAACATCTCTTCGTGGTAAAAATTACAAACTATGAAGAGGAAAAATAAAATATTGAACATTAAAAACTTTTAGAAACAAAAATGCAACCCACTTTTAACTTACCTGCGAACTAAAAATATAAATGGAAAAACCATTATAACGCACTGCCAATGATGCTAAACTCCCATCATTGCCACGGCACAAAATTTTCTTTTTGTTAAAAAAAAAATAATATTAGTTTGTGTTTTGCACGAACAGCAGAACTTCAAACGTTGAAAAAATTGTGTATGTTTCAAAATAGTTTTGACAATTTTTTTAACACTTTTTTAGATTATATTGACACTATAATCGTGTTGAATAAACCAAAATTCCAAATGACGTTTGTGTTTGAACATTGTTTCGTGTTATATCAACCAACTTTTATCGTTAATTGTGGTTCTTGCTGTTTTAACATTTGTTTTCATGTTGTATTAACACTAAAATTGGGACGTCATTTTTCTAAAATTTTTTTTAGTTTATATTGACACTATCATCATGTTAAATAAACCAAATTCCAAATGACATTTAGGAATAAAATTTTATATTTGAATCATCTTGTATATTTTAAAATTTCTTCATGTTGTATCAACAATAAAATTTGGTTGAATTTACCAAATTTTCAGATGACAGTTACAAAGCCAAAGTCATGTTTCAAACATCGTGTAATTTGAAAAAATTGTTGCTGTTCTATGTGTAAAGATCGATCGTGTTAATTTTACATGAATCGTGTTGATGATTTTTTTTCTGAGTGTATTGCAAGCCTTGCAATCAAACATTTTTCAATCAATATGATTTTCGATGAAAATTTATTACAATACAATTATTGCTATTGTAATTTTTACAATGAAAATGATTTATGAGAAATGTTTATTGCAATGAAAAATTTTGTAAATTATTGTAATGAAATGATTTACGAGAAAAGTGTATTGCAATGAAATTTTTTTAAATTATTGTAATTGTAATTTTTACAATTAAAATGATTTACGGTGAAAGTTGATTGCAATGAAACTTTTGTAAATTATTGCAATTCTAATTTCTGAAATCAAAATTATTCATGGTGAAGGTCGATTACAATAACATACTTCTAAATTTTTCAAATTTTTATTTTTACAATCAAAAAAATTACTAGCAATATGATTTACAATCAATGCTGCTTACAATAATATACACTTTTTATGATTGCAATACAATCAGATTGCAGCTTTTTACAGCTCTGATACATACACAAATGCAATCTATACTAATCATTTAAAGAATCTAGAAAAAGAAGTTTTGTCAAAAATTAACCACCAACATTGAAAGCACAAAAATTTAACTCACCACCAACTTAATGAAAACTGACCTTACCACAACAAAGCCGGCGAAGCATCAACATGTTGAAACAAACAAACAAAGTCAGCGATGCACAACGCCAAATTCGGACGCGGCGCTCGCTATCTATGTCAGTTAATTTGAGACAGCAGCGTCTGCCTAACCAAAAATGATGCGCTCGCTGCTCACACTACTTGCTCTTTTAGTGCAGTTGCTGCTGCGGCAGAGCCAATGCGGCCGACGCTGACGCTGAGCTGGCGTTGACTGCAATGCTGTGGTAGCATCACAAGCATGTTTTAGTAGCATAAGTCGTGGTGATGTTGAACGTCATCGTTGCTGTGCTCGTTATGGTGGATGATAAATAGTGGTAACTTAGCGTTGATCGTGGTGATTTTTGCAAGTGCAGCACTACATATTTTTGAGGACAGTTATAAGTTGTAGTAAAATCGCTGGAGCGATCAGTTGGTAAAAGTGTTGCGTTGCGTTTGCTTTGGAGCTCAAAATACATACACAAATACATAGTAATTCAGTGATTTTGATTGTGAAAACAAAATATTCTATTGAATATTTGCATAAAAAGTTATGTGCAATTGGAAAAAAGGAACCGTACGAAATAATAATAAAAAATAGACATAAAAAGCTAACAACAACTAAAAAAACATAAAGCAAAAGTATATTGCAGCTGCTAATTAGAGATACTTACAGCAATAAAAGGTGAATATCCTGTGTTTTTGCAGAAATAAAAATAGTTTAGTGTGGGAGTAGATTAATTAGAATGGAATGTATGTATGTAAGTGTAAATTTTTTTAAGTGAGTTACTGTTTTAAGTTTTAAGTAGCAACGAATGACTACTGACAATAAAACTTAAATCAAAAGATAAATAAAAATAAAAAAGGAAACAATATAAAATAAAATAAAAAAGGAAACAGTATAAAATAAAACTAAATTCAACGAAATTAAAATAAAAAAAATAAATAAATATAATAAAATGAAATGAAATAAAATAAAATTAAATTAAATAAAAAAAATTAAATGAGAAAATGAAATTAAAAAAAAAAAAGAAAATTAAATAAAATACAATAAAATAAAATAAAGTAATTTTAAATTTTATTTATTGGCCTACACAGAAGATTTTAAATAATTTGTTCGCTTCACATCAATTAATTAATTGAAATAAAACAAAATAAAATAAAATAAAATGAAATAAAATAAAATAAAATAAAATAAAATAAAATAAAATAAAATAAAGGAAAACCAAATAAAATAAAATAAAATAAAATAAAATGAAATACAATAAAATAAAATATAATGGAATATCATAAAATAAAATAAAATAAAATAAAATAAAATAAAATAAAATAAAATAAAATAAAATATAATAAAATAAAATAAAATAAAATAAAATAAAATAAAATGAAATACAATAAAATAAAATAAAATATAATGGAATATCATAAAATAAAATAAAATAAAATATAATAAAATAAAATAAAGCAAAATAAAATAACATAAAATAAAATAAAATAAAATAAAATAAAATAAAATAAAATAAAATAAAAGAAAGGAAAATAAAATAAAAAAAGGAAAACAAAATAAAATAAAATATTTTTATAGAGCTATTGTTCCCTCTGAAAATATCTGAAGTCGAAGCACAGAACAGTCGAATATATTTGTTTGTTTATTTGTGCTGTTGCTTTACTGTGTAATTTCAAACAGATCAGTCGACAGCAAAGCACAGATAAACAGAATTTTAGTTTTCAGTGCGGCTTTTTAAAAATTTTTTTTGTACAATACAATTTCGATTGTGTTCCCATAAAGTAAAAAAAAACACAACAACAACAGTGCTGTAAAAATTTCCACAATACAGCAACAGTCGACTATAATTTTTTGAAACTTAAGCCTGCCCAGTTGCTATACAGTAGAACGCTGTTTATTTTTTAATTCTCAAATGAAAATGAAAAGTTGAAAATAATTTCAAACCCTGCTCAAAAGACTAAAATAATAACATATCTATCAATTTTAAAAATCGGATGTCAAATAACAAAGCTGCAAAAAAAATAAGAGTCTCAACATAAGCTAAAAATCTTGGGGCGGACTTTTACAGCTGTTTTCGTTTCCACATGGTTGGGTAATCTAACCGAGTTTTTCGTCCATAAAATATTTTTTTTCACTTGGATAAAATATCTAATAATAAAATATAAAAATAAATTCATCGTGTTTGCAATAGAACAGTCTAATTCTTAAATGAATAAAAGTTTCCTGATTTTTAAAACTTCTTATAAAAACCCTAATTTGAAAATCAAGTTTTGTAAAAAAATTATTCTCCTAAATAGCACTTTAGAAACCAAATTTTTTTATTATTTTTATTTAGTGCACGAAATAGGTTTATATTTTTCTCAAAAAAAAAAAATCTACGATGAAAACCCCCACGAAAAAAATTCCTGGGTACGGCCCTGATTGGAATTGGAGAAGAAGCTCGACATAAGACTCGAATATATGTAAATATATATATCCATAAAACAAAAAAAAAAAAAATAAACAAACTGACTATAATTTCAGTGCACCCACGAATCACGCTGTATTAATCTAAACACCTTCCTATTAAGACTTATTGATTTAGAAACACTCACCCGAACCACAAAAGACCGGTTTCTTCAAACGTTACTTCCGGCACGTTACTTAGGCTTGTTAAAAAGCAAAATACCAATTAAATTCTACATATATAAAACTCCATTCGTGCCACAAGAATCTGTGTCATTCGCACTTAAATATGCAATTCATTTGCCAAGCACGTTTTTAAGATTTTTTTTTCTTCTTGCAAACAAGTATGTGGCTAGTCGTTTTTCTATGTGTGCTAGCGTTTATGCATGAATAGTTGCATTAGAATTTCTCATGGCAGTTGTCACACTAAAATGGAGAAATTAATTTTAAAATGCGTTGATGGGCTTGAATTTTTCTTAGTAATTTAGCACAGTGGCTGAATGAGTTTTACTTGGCTTTATTTTAGTAATTTAAAATTAATTTTTACAGACTAAGTGCAGCACATTATAATAGTGATAATAATGGTAATTTACTTATTTATTTATGTATGTTGTTATTTAGCTATTAATATTTGTTTTTATTATGTCAATTACCTATGCATGTACATACATATCGCACTCTAAATCATAAAGTGACACAACTCAAAATTCAAAAATTTTCAGTAGAGCCAAAAAGCTTTTTGCTTTACAAGCAATGATATGACAAAAGGCCACATATAATGGCAATTTTTAAGTCAAAAGAGACACCAATTGAAAAGTTTGTTTTTGGCAATCGCTAGAGATATGTTCTGTGTACCGGTTGATGATAAAAAAACCGATTTCAAATAAAAAAAAATCGAGTTGTGTCACTTTATGAATTAGGGTTCAATAAGTAATTACAATCCCTTTATCCAGTTTTCCTTTGTTCCACATAGTCATGCCAGCTTTCATTGACTCTTTCTCTTATCAAAGCTTCATCAGCATTGGCATTTTTCCATGCACTCAATCTGCAATTTCTTACAATATATTCACTTATAAGCACATAACGACACTGATCTAACTGAATGTTGGCGCAAATATGTATGTATATGCTTATGTACTTATGTTGAAATTATTGTCGCCCATCACGGATGCAAGTAAAGCTGAAGTAGCCATAATTACACTTAAATGACTTTCTATCAACTACTTGTTGATTTTCTTCTGCAATAGCTTCATTGCGGGCTTTCTCTCATTGATGTCAATAGAGTTCTGCTGAATCAGAGGGAAAGCCACAAATAGTGAACATAACTGACAGTGCAAGTTGGAAAAGTAGAAACAGTTCTTAATCCAATCACTGAAACTGATCCCAACTTATCTACATGTATCTGAGTTATGGAATCTATGACAGCTATATCCTATAGTAGTTCGATATGAGCGGTACCGCCAAGCAGTCAATTGAACATAAGTATATACATACATATATGAATAGGCATCCATGAGCGAAATTTTAATTATCTAATTCAAAAGCTGAGTGACTTGTTTGTATCTATGTATTTACATAGACGGACAATCAGTCAGACAGACAGACAGACCATCAGACTAAGTCAATTCAGTTCGTGACACGATTCAATTTGGTATATATTTATTTTGTTGGGTTAGAGCAAATTTATATAGGTACTAGTTACTCAGTACGTACATTTTTCAATTCTTTTCGAATTCTTTTCCAATTACTTTCAATTCTTTTTCAGTTGATTTTCAATTACTTTCAATTCTTTTTCAGTTGTTTTTCAATTCTTTAATTTTTTTTATTTCATTGTAAATATAAGATAACAGTTTAATAACTAGGGCATGGAAATCTATGCAAATACATGTTTTTCTTAGATTTAGGTAGAGCAAAATAAATAAACAATCTTTGCGAATCGTGAAATTGTCTTAAAAATGGCATTCAAATGTTTTTGCATATTTTGCATATTTTGGTCATATATGCATATTTTTACATATTTTGCGTTGTTTGCATTTTTTTTATTACATATTTCGCATTATATTGCCTATTTTTGTAATTTGCTAGTTGACAGTTTTATACAAAGGAAATTCATGCATCTGACGACGAATAGAGTTCCGTGTGAACACGGCTATTATTAGTATTTTCGATACGGTTCATACCTGTCGACAAAGAGCCGTTTTCAAACATGCTCCTATTACCTCTGTGGATGTAGAACGTTCGTTTTCTATGTATAAGAGCTTTTTTCGACCGAATCGGCAAAGTTTTCGTTTTGAGAATATGAAAAAATATTTCATTGTGTATGCTAATGAATCGTTAAATAAGGATTAACCTTTACAAATTATGAAATGTTCAAGAATGAATTCATGTACATATCTATAAAAACATACATACATATTGCTAGCTTAGAGTGCAAATTGTGTAAGTCCTTTTTTCAACATTGTAGGAGATACAAAAAAAAAAAAATTAACAAATTTCGAAATAAAAAAAATTTCTGTTCATGTAAATATTTTGGACTTACACAATTTTCTTCGCTTTTTGGACTTACACAATTTGCGTATCGCTGAATAACAACGATTAGAAATATGACAAGTATCACAGACTTGTTTAGCGTGGTAGGTATTTTTCTAGCGTTCTACATAAAAATACAGTTTTTCATAAAAAGTGGACTTACACAGTTTGCACTCTAAGCTAACGATATGTATAAACGTACAACGTAAGAGCAAAATTGAATTAAAAAATGTTAATACCTAATTTATTTAACTATTGTAACTTCAATAAACATGAATTATCTGAAGTTGAAAAAATTTGAATTAATGCATTTTTTTTCTTGATTTTTCATGCATATTTCTCATTTTTTGTTGCATTTTTTATGCGCATATTTTTTTATTTTTTAGTACATGAAATTCCATGCCCTATTAATAACAATAAAATATTAAAACGAGTGCACAGAGCCAAAATACCACCTAAAATGCCCCATAAATTAGAACAAAGTTTAGCGGATTTCTCTATGCTTTCTCTCCAATAAGATGCCCGTCTTATTATTACTGGATATTTCATTTTAATAAAACTAAGTAGATAATCTGTAAAACTAATATGAAAACCTTTTCAATATAATTAAGAAGATGACCCGTGAATTTTAGATGAAATCATTTTCAGTAAAATTTAAGAGATAACCTATAAAACTAAGATGAAAACCTATTAAATAAAATTTAGAAGATGACTCCTAGAATAAATATGGAAACCTTTTCACATAAATTTAGCAGATAACCTGTAAAATTAAGAAGAAACCCTGTTTAATATTATTAAGAAGAGAATCTTGATTTTCATTGGAAAACATAATTAGTCAACTAGTATTTTCCTAGGACTTATTCAGACAAAGGGCAACATTTCATTTCATATAAGTGCAGATGGACATAATAAACTCTTTATACCAAGTGCTTCATTAATCGTTTGAGAATTGTAGAAATGTGCAAAGCCGTAGTGAAATTGACGAACGGAGGAAATACATAAGAGCTCTTTTAAAAATAAAAAGTTCTCCCTTTTAAATTCTTGAACATGTAATTGCACGCATAAAACGTGGCTGATGCAATAACTGTTATGCATACTTCTAGTATGTACGAGTATATATGTACATATGTATGTATGTACGTATGTCAAGACGTTTAAAGCAAAATTTGAATTAATAAGGGCTCTTTCAAAAATAAAAAGTTTTCCTTTTTAATAAATTCAAAAAGGTTCAAGTAAAAATTAGAGGATGTCCTTATTGATTTGCTTTATAAAAATTTTCTCCTAAAAACAAGCAGATTTCTTCTAACAATTTAATTTTTTTTACAAAATGACATAAAAAATTAATAAACAAGAAGTTATCTCCTCGTTTTCAGACGATATCCTTTTAAATAAATTTAAGAAGAAATTCAAGCTAAAATCCAGAAGAATTTCTAGCAAAAATTCCTTCAATTTTGTCCCCTCTCCCTCTCCTCGGCCAAATAGCTTTTTTAGGTGGCAGTCTCTTTGATTGTAGGTGAACTTTTTGGCTCTGTGTGCATACATTTGCAAAATTTTTCGCATGCAACTCCTTTAACATGATGAGTTAGCTTTCATTAGTACAAAATTTTCAAAAAAAAATTTCAGTTAAGGAATTCCTCCTTGGATTATTTATAATGGTGGCTAAGAAAACATTCGCTCAACTGAAGCTGATGAAGCCGAAGTTCGCATTGCCACGTCTAAGATTATGGAATATTTTTTTTAACGTGGAAATTACATCTCAGGATCTCGTATAGTATATTAAAAAAAAATTCAGCAATATTATTTGTAAAGTAAAGAACTGGCCAGAAAAGTTTTGTGGTTCACTTGGATTTTTTTTAATTAGAAAAATTTTTTTGGTGTTTTGCTCGGACTGGGGTTTGAACCCGAGACCTCTGGCATAGCATAGTGGTAATTGAAAGTAATTGGTGAAAGAATTGAAAAATTGGTACTTAATTACGAATTACCAATTACCAGTATAAAGTAATTGTACTTGATACTTGAATTTTTTAATTATCAAGTAATGATACTTGGACCAAGTACAAGTACCAAGTATATTCAGTACTTCACGGCTCTGATACATATGTAACACAATTTCAATCTCATGCAAAACAGTAGACTAAGCCTTATTTCTTTTTTTTTTTAATTTTTGTCATTCATTTGAAATAATTTCTGCCATTTGTGCTATCCTTAAAATGCATGAAACCAGCTCGTGGTTTCGTTTGAACATTTTTGAAATTTTATTTATCAGCTATCATAATTTTCTTTTTCTAGCTGATATATGTACATATGTATGTATGTACATATCGTCGTACCATACGAAAACTAACATATTTAAAATTTCTGGCGAAAGCTATCAATAAAAAAATTCTGTACGAAAAGTAGAACATTTGACTTTTGGCCGACGAAAAGTAATAAAATCGAGTTTTGGCTGACGAAAAGTAATAAAATCGACTTTTTGCTGACGAAAAGTATCAGTAATTATATACTGTTTTTACATTAAAATTGTTGTTGTTTAAACGAAATTGATAGTTTTCGTCAGCCAAAAGTCGATTTTATTACTTTTCGTCAGCCAAAACTCGATTTTATTACTTTTCGGCGGCCAAAACTTGAACTTTTTACTTTTCGTCAGCCACAAAAAATCTGATGTTAGTTTTCGTATGGTACGACGATATGTACATATGTAAATGAATTTATTGCTGTTGCTACCACTTTTAACTGTTGTCGTTGATAATGCCTCTGTTGCGATGAGTAGGTAGACAAGTTAAACCTGCCAGCGCAGGAATCACCAAAAAAAAAAATGCAGCTGCTCGGGGAGTTGTGTCTTATTGCTGGTTAATTAGCCATGGGTAATGGCGCAATTTTTTTGGCGCTGATACAATAACTCCAGCGCCACTCGTGGCGCCAACTCACGGTACTGGCGCAATAACACCTTTAGCGCAATTGTCATGGAATAATCGATAAATAACATTTTTTCGCTTGATACTGTTCACCATCCCCGTTTTATTTCTTTTTGCGCAATTCTGCTTACATATACGAGGGCACAATTAATTTAAATTTTCATAATCATTTGGAAACATATTCCGTATATTTGTGAAAATATGCTGGAAATTAGAGTCACTTAGATCACTATCAAACATACATAATTGTGACGGTGTCATATACGCTGTGCTGCTATTGGCGTTGTGGTTGCGCCATTTTACACTAGCGCTATATTGGTGCTGGTGTTAGCGCACGAAATTGAGTCTGTTTTATTTTACAAAATTGAGTTGGCGCTATATTGGGTTGGCGCTATATTGAGTTGGCGCATTTCCCAAATCGGAGTTAGCGCAATAACGCCAGGGTTGGTGTTAGCGCAATTGCGCCGCGCAGCGCAGTGTTACCCATGCCTATGGTTAATATTGTTGTTTAGTAATATCAAAAAAGAAAAAAAATGTTGCTAAAGTAAAAGTAAATGACAGCAATCCGCTTTATTGAATAAACGAAAGGCTACAGATGGCAGGCGGCAGGCGGCAGGCTGCAACTTGTTTGGCTATTTCGTGTTGCTGAGACTGAGCGCCTCCTTACATGTACGAGTATGTATGGATATATGTACATATGTGTGTTAATAAAAAAATAATAATAAATAACACACATTAAACTATGTAAAACGCTATAAACTGCAAAAGAAACTGGCTACTGAAGTGGAATATGTACATGTTTTTTGATTTTATTATTATTTGTTTTGCTTCTCTTACTCGGTTACTGGGACATTTTACTTTTCAGTTGCCACTTTTACAAAACTCGTGTTGCCAGTAAATTGCATTCCGGATCACCGTACAACTGGTGCCAAAAAGCCAAAAACGAAAAGCAAAAAAAGAAGAAGAAAACGTTGCAAGCCAGTTTTGTGGACACTTGGCGATTGCACATTTCTTTTTTCTTTTTTTTTCTTTCTCACAAGTTGAGAGTATGAAGAATGGCATGCGTCGTCTGTGGTTGGTTGTCTAGACCAGTGCGTAGACACGAATATTTTTTTTTTTTAATTTAGGTACATAGATTTATACAAATATTTCGATTGCACTTTCACATGTGTGTGGAAAATTTGTTTTGAGAAAATGTACATATCGCACCCTAAAACATAAAGTGACACAACTTAAACTTAAAAAAATTTCAGGAGAGCCAAAACACTTTTTCTATTTTATAGGCAATCATATGGAAAAAGGCCACATATATTAGTTACTTTTCCGTTAAAAAAAAAAGACTGTGATGGCAAAGTTGTTTTGACAGTCAATAGAGATATATTCTGCGTACCGATTTGTGAAAGAAACTTGATTTCGAAAAATTTTGAGTTGTGTCAGTTTATGATTTAGGACGTGATATGTACGAGTAGGAGTGCATACAAAAATCCAACTTTTAACATAGTCAATGCAGCCGCTGATGTTTTATTTACTGAACTAAAGGCGATATCTGCGATACTCACAAGTTAAACTAAGTTGAGTTAGGTTGGTTGGCCAGGATACAGTGATTCCTCACATGGACCACATATGGTCCTTACTGTTGCCAATATCGTATTGGAGGCCTTATACTAAACTTGGAATGCAAGAGTTCGCAAGTTTTGTGTATTTTCTGAAGAGAATTTTATGTATCTCTGAAGAGTATTTTGTGTATTTCTGAAGAGTATTTGTTGACCACTAGATTCCACAACAGGAGTGAGAGTACTTCCCCTTGTGGGTTGCCCCTATGTACTTTCCTTGACATCGTCGAAAGACCCTGCCCACCCGGCAGCGTCCGAGTACTCAAAAGGTCCTCGATCCAACGCTGAATTATTGGGGGTATTCCGATCCATTCGGGTAACTCCAAATAGCACCTCAGCAGATACGTTGCTAAAGGCACCCGAAATATCAAGAAATTCAACTATCGCACTGCCTGTAGTGAAAGGTCTTTTTGATATGTTGTGCAACGTTGTGATTCCTTATCCTGTTTATCCTCCATCACGACAAGATAAGTGCGTTTTATGCCTTCCGCAAGGCACCTCGAACCAAGACTGACACCGTCTCGCATCTTCCCGCTGGCCCGTGCCTTGAGGGGACCTACTCGACCGGACAATAGCCTTTACTAGCCCTTCGCGGTCTTCCCCTCCCCGCAGTCTGCTCTGGCGCAAGCATCAGGAATAGGCATTGGGGAGCAGTGACGGAGGTCCATTGCCAGGCAGCAAATTCTTGGAGGTTTCAGCCGAGGATTTTTGCCGCTCTCGACTCTCACAGAAAGGTTCATAAATCTGCACGCTGAGCAATTTCAAGATCGTGATTGTTGTTCGTCGAGAGATTTCATTTTTTTGTCAATTGTCTACATAGTCCAAATTAGCACTTGTTGTCATAAGTGATTCATCATTGCATTTCAAGGCTGATTCTCTTCTGTGCCAAAAAATTCGTATACTCGCAATACAAAAGCGTATCGTCTGCTAATATAAATATGTAATCTCAGTAGACTAGGAAAAAGAAAACAATAAACAAAAAGTGCTAAATTGTTATTTGTCTGCAGAATTATGTACATACATATATGTACATATGTCGCTTATGGCTATAGTTTTAAGGTCAAATTCAAATCGCTTGTGGCTAGTTTATATACAAAATCTTTTTTTTTGCCATTTGTAGCCATTAAATCGTTGCGTCGTTTGAAGGATGAAACAACGTGTAATGTCTGACTCTTGTATACATTATACGTTGTTTCATTATTCCAGCGACGAAATGGTTTTAAAATTGGCATCAAGAACATTAACATTACATATTTTAAATTAAGTTGTGTTTACTTAAACAATTTTCCTCCTTTTTTTGCTTTCGAAGCCAACATGCCTCAATCCTTATTGTGCAACAGCACAACTAGGTATACAAATTATACGACATTAATAAATCATGTGCCATTTTTAAACAAAATATTGTTTTTTTTTTTTAACAATTATTTGCTTAAAAACGTTTTTTACTTTCGATTGTTTTCGCTTTTCGTACAAGTGAGTGCGGCTTATGAGTTGGACTTTCTTCATTTACCGGCTTTTGCAGCTGCCTTTAGTGCCGTTTTTTTTTTGGTTTTTATTTAAAATCAGCACCTGTTTGTTATTTATTCCTTATTTGTTTGTTTGTTCATGCATATTTTCGCTTTTCGTGATGATTTCAGATAAGCCGAAGTGCGTATAAATGAATGTACATATATACATATGTATGTATGACTTTCGCATTTCATAAGTCTAAAGATTGCTTATTGGGTTTTTTTTTTTGGAAGCGAGCTTAAACAAATGAAAGCTCAAGTAGGTGCTTACTCTCTACACGACACTTGTACTCGTATGTAACAATTTTTATGTACTTTCATACATACATATAAGATCCCACAACAGCGACAGCATCAATTCAATCCATTCAAACCGCCGCCAACAGTAACACCCCAATTGCGCCGTCACACAGTGGGGGCACCTCCATACAAACGCGGCCAAAAATATTAATAATTAAGCTAGAATATTGAAACTCGGAACTTAAGCTTTTTTGGTTGAAGTTAGTAAACTGTGAAAATTTGAACAAAATCCACCCACAAATACGCCCACCTCCCATATAACGGTATTTTTGAAATTTCAGCATTTTCCTAACTATTATAGCTAAAATGCTCCATTTTGATTAGTGTATACATTTTTGAAATATAAATCAAATGCGGTAATCATTTTGGAAAAAGGGTAAAGCACTTCACCGTTTTTAAATTAAAAATATATGCACTTTTAAGTATGTTATAAGCATTTATCATAAAACTTTCATACAAAAAAATCGCATTTCAAAAAAATTTTATACCGGAAATGAAATTACACTTTTCTAAAGGATTTCAGTGTGATAAACCTGAGTCTGGAGTCAGATTTTCCAAATTGTTTCTAGTTTCTGAGATATTCATGCCCAAATAGGAAAAAAACACGTTTTTTGGCTCTATTCCCTGCTTAATATCTTTTATATAATTACTTTCCACTCAAATTCGATTTAACCAGTTGAAAGCACAATCATTACCCTTGAAAACAGCGTTTAGTTTCTTCGAATATCTTAATTAGAATTGGAAATATCGATATTTGATTTTGACATTTTGACAAATATTCCCCATACAAAAAAATTTAAACTTTTTGAAGCATACTTCTGGGCATTTTGTATGGGAAAAATGTACCAAAACTCAAAAAACACCTTCCATAAAAATGTTCATAAAACAAAATGGAGCAAACGAATTTTTACAATTTTTTCGCCAGTTTTTAAAAGACATTCAGGAGCATCAAATATTAAAAAATTGAGGAGGTAATATTTTTTGTTTTTTTTTAATTTCATTTTAAAATTTTACAATTTTAACAATTTTTTTTTTTATATTCTAAAATAAAAAAGCTGCCAAAGATAATAATTAACGCTGATAAAAAAAATTACCTCATAATTTTAAAGTATGGACCATTTGCTGAAAGACGATAGAGAAATATTCGATTAGTCGCCTAAATATACACGTTTTTCATAATGTCAAAGGTAACATAATTAATGCATTTACAAAAACACAGTTTTAGGCAGATGGGAAAAAAATTATAAAAGCAAATGGAGCAAGTGGATTTTCAAAATGAAAATGCAGTTTGATTAAGAATATATTATTTCAAAGCATAAAAAAAAATTGAGGAGGTAATATTTTTTGTTTTTTTTATTTTTTTATTCAAAGTCGAGGAAAATTTTTTTATCATCGTCATTTTTTGTGAATATTTGAAAATTCATATAAATTCAACAGTGAGCGCTATTTACAACTAAGTTATTTTTTCTGAAAGAGAAAATCATTATCTATGTAACGATGTATCATTCGTGTATGTAGGTTAACAGTTAAATGAGAAAGAGCGTTTTGTATGAGGTGTGTTCATTGAGAAATAAAAGGACCTATTTTTTGCTCAACTTTGGGCACCCTGTACGGCTAAACGAAAAGATACTCAAAAATTTTTATATAAGCTTTTTTATTACAATTTGATGTATCTGTCGATCTCTGTTTAAAAAAATGGTTTTACTCATACTTTAATTTTGAATTTATTTTTTCCGCAATCACCCATTGTGCGTCACGGCCAAAAAAAAGCAAAAGTGTGAACCCACGAAAACACGAAGAAAACAATGCAGCAGTAAATGGTGAGCAGCCACAGCGATTGCTCGTTATCGAACATAAATTTATTGTGTTTGTCTTGTTGTTGTGGTGTGAAACGGCGGCGGCGTATTGTGGTGTGTTTTGGAGGCGGCTGGTACCTGTTGGAGGCGGGTGGCCTACTGTGCCAGACCCGCTGGCATGTAAAATAAAAATAAAATTTATAAACGAAGGAGTTGTCTTGTGATTTCTTCGTTGGAATTTGTACAGGTTTCAAACTCTTCGATTTTAATGCGCATCGTTGCAATTTTTATTTTTTGTTTTTGTTGTTATTAAATATTATTTTTTGACATTTTCACTTTCATTTCACTTGCTATTACATTTTTTTTATTATTTTTGCTTTATTATTTTTATGCAATACAATAGGTAGTAATGAGGGAAAGGGGAATGGTGGCAATATTTGCTATTGTTTGTTTGGCTTTTGAATGGCCACCATAAATTCAATTTGTTGCATAATTGGCAAATACAAATATTTGGTTAACCTTAAATGACATTAGTGACACTTTCAACTCATAAAATGAAGCTGAAAGTTTTCATTTTATGTACATAATTTCCTAATATGTTTGATAAGCGTCTAGACAATTTTGGCTGAGTCCAATAAAGCACACCAGTCGTTTCTGTTTCCTGTTACCTGGCGCCAATTGGAAATACTAAGCGAGGACGAGTCAATTTCCATCTTCATTCAAACGCAGTGGAGGACTCCCTTTTCTTCTGCCTTTTTCTTTCTGGGCCGCAGAAACTTCATCCATTCTCACAACATGACCAGTTCAGCGCAGCCGCTAGATCGTCCGAAGTAATGCTCTCTCGAATACTCCAAGTGTTATCTCATCTGTCCATGCTTCTGTGCCGTACATGAGGACTGGAACCATGAGCGTCCTGTAGAGTGTGATTTTTGTTCGTCGAGAGAGGACTTCACTTTTCTATTGCGTTTCTAGTCCAATTGCCATATTCGTTGAATTTCCGTTTAGAAATTATTTTTGGTGTTAATGCTGGTTCCCTGCTATACCAATGGTCTTGGGTTCTAACCCAAGTCGGGACAACCACCAAAAAAAAAATTTTCTAATTAATTAAAACCCAATTATTGGGTTCTTAGAAATAGCGATCACCTCTCAGTAGTGGGCGAAATACCCTCCAAGTGTATTTCTGCCATGAAAAGGCTTCTCACAAAAAATGCATTCGCCGTTCGGAGCCGGCATAAAACTGTAGGTCTACCCAATTAGTAGGAAAAAGAAAAAAGTTAAGCAGCACACCTCGAATTGGTAGAGAAGCTCGGCCATAAAACTCGTTGTAGTTATAATAGCGCCAATGTATTTTTATATTATTACTAGTTCCCCAAATAGACGAAGTTCTTACCGCTTTCGAATTTGTAGCTGTCAACCGTGACCTGGCTGCCAAGACGCGCTGTTTCTTTATGTGATGACATGAGGTGCTTCGTCTTGTCCTCATTGAACGCCAAACCCATTTTCCTAGTCTCTCCATCCAGCTTGAAGATTGCAGAACACACAGCGCGTGTCTTTGTGCCAATGATGTCAATATCATCAGCGTATGCCAGCAGTTGCACACTCTGCTGATACAAGAGGATCTAAACCCCATCAAAAGTAGACTAAATAAATGTTTGAACATGATTCGCAGAAATACTCCAATAAATACGTAGTATTCGGAGTCATTTAGGTGATTCACAGAGTGTCATAAAGTCATATGTCATATTAAAATATTGTACGGAAATAGTTATAAAATACTTTTCCGAAGCCCTGTGAAGAAGTAAACAAAAACAGCTGATCAAATACGACGACCCAAAAACATATCGTGCAGAGTTGTATTTATTTAGTACACATATAGCATAGAATGCAACCACAAAATATTATGACTTATGACGATATGACGAAATATGACAGGTTGTGAATACCCTAATTATGTATTCATTTTTATGACTCCATTCTGTGGGCACTCGTTTAACGAATTAAAGCTCCAAAAAGAGCTCATTTATGAGGAAAGCTCTCCGTGGAAGGAAAGCCCTCCGCCTTTTATACTTAGCTCCTAATCGAGTCTTCTCATTATTCGGTTAGCTGGGAAATCGGATATGTATACAGCAGAGTCCGTAAGATGTTGCATTAGAACTCGCTTTGCGGTGCGCACACACTCCTAGGGAGGCTACGAAAAGGCTTATAATTGAACATATAGGAAGAAGCTCCACTAAATCAATTAAAATTTACTCCTTTCTGTTCCAACGAGGGATTGTTTTGGAAGCCCTTTTTCCCTTCTAATAATCGGTTTCTCTTAACTGCCAAATCTCAATCGAGCTCAGTTCTGTAGAAAATTTTTGGTTTAGCCTTTAAAAATCAAACCTATTTTACTAGGTATATCCCCTTACTGGCGCTCACGTTAACAACTCATTTCTCTTTAAATACACTTTAGCCATAAAACAAATAAAATGGTACACGATTTCTTTTTCAATGTCAATGACAAAAAGAAAACTAAAATATGTAAATATCGCGCAGAAAGAAAACGATTAAGCGATAAAACAATCAAACGATTGCACCAAAATGGAGGAAAATCATAAAAATGTTAGAAATGTCTAAGAGTTGGTGGTTAAGACTGGAAACACGCTGGACTGGCGGTCATTGCAAGCATATAAACTTGTGTAAATATGTACATATATACATATATTACACATCGAGCATAACGGTATATATGAACATAACTGCATACATATACATATGTACACATGCACGTTTTTATACTCAGCTGTACTAGTACACAGAGTATTATAGTTTTAATCACATAACGGTGGATTGTAACAGAATGAAATAATCGAGATATAGACTTATATACATCAAAATGATCAGGGTGAAAAGAGAAATCGATTGAGCCATGTCCGTCCGTCCGTCTGTAAACACTCTAACTCGCGGAAAAATTTAGATATTTTGATGAAATTTGAAATGCAAGTTGGTATCGAGACTGGGACGGTTGGTATTGAAAATGGGCGAAATCGGACCATGACCACGCCCACTTTTCCTATATAGAAAAAATCGGAAATTTGGTATCTCAGTCACTATTAAAGCTAGAGTGATCAAATTTTACCCACGTGTTGAGCTCAGGCTCCTAAGAAGAAATTTGATGAAATTTTGGAAAATGGGCGGTGCCACGCCCACTTATTAAGGGTCAAACATTGAAAGTTTTATGAGTCATAACTCAGAAACCGTCGAAGATATATCGATGAAATTTGGTACGCGTTATTTACTTACTTAGACAAACTTTTGACGGAAAATTGTCAAAATCGGTTGACGGCCACGCCCACTTTTATATATGTGAACTATAAAGGGGCCTAATAAAAACATTTTAAGCGATATCTCTGTCAAATATAAAGATCTATCACTGAAATTTTGTGGCAGGAGTCCAACTATGGACATAAAACGAAAAACACAAAAACTTTGGAAAATGGGCGGTGCCACGCCCACTTATTAAGGGGTAAACATTTGAGTTTAATGAGTCATAACTCAGAAACCGTTGAAGATATATCGATAATATTCGGTATGCGTGATATACTTACTTAGGCAAATGTTTTGACTAAAAATTGCCAAAATCGGCTGACGACCACGCCCACTTTTATATATGGGTATTATAAAGTGTCCCAATAAAAACATTTTAAGCTATATCTCTGTCAAATATAAAGATATATCATTGAAATTTTATGGCAGGAGTCCATAAAACTAAAAACACAAAAAATTTGGGAAAATGGGCGTGGCACCGCCTCTTTTTAGAAGCAGGAATATACGAGATTTCTGAGCCCATAACTCGACAAGTAAATGAGATATTATGACGAAACTTGGTGTGTACACTTTTATTACTTGTGGTAATACATGTTCAAATTTTAGCAAAATCGGTTGACGGCCACGCCCACTTTTATATATGTGAACTATAAAGGGGCCTAATAAAAACATTTTAAGCGATATCTTTGTCAAATATAAATATAATTCATTGAAATTTTGTGGCATGAGTTCCACAATAGACCGGAAACAAAAAATAGAAAAATTTTGGAAAATGGGCGTGGCACCGCCTCTTTTTAGACAAAGGAATATACGAGATTTCTTAGCCTATAACTCGGCAAATAATTGAGATATTATGACGAAACTTGGTTTATACACTTTTACGACTTGTGTTAATAGACACGCAAAAATGTATTGATATCGGTTTATGACCACGCCTACTTTTTAACAAAGATATTTCTGGAACACCCTTTGGGAATTTGTAACGTGACATCTTTGTAACTAGAAGTCGTAAAGGAATGAAATGTTGCACAAAGTATAATATTCATATGCTTAGTTGGATGACTGATAAAAATATTGAAAATGGGCGTGGCTACGCCCACTTTATGCAGCACTAGCTTTATATAAAATACGCCGTGTTTACATCAAACGCAAACAAACAATGAAAGCATACAGCTGAGTATCTAATGTTCGATTCCACTCGAACTTAGGCTTCCTTACTTGTTATATACCTATTTATCTATCATTTCACTTTACATTAAACCTGTAATCAGGCACAATCCACCAAAACCCAAATTATATTTCATTAACAAATATGACAAGTGGCAAGTAACAATGTACATAGACGGCAACAACAACAAAAGTAAATACATATATATACGTAACAGGAAAATCAAAGGTAGCTAACCACCAACAACAAAAACATTTAGTAAACCATTATTGATTTAAGTGAGTGAAATCTGTCCATCAACAAGTCATGAAAAATCAAATGGCCGGACAATCAAAGGAAAATGGAGAAGAAGAAAAAAGAAAACCGTGGAGAAAAAAATGAAATTAACACATATAAAATTCTAAGCAATAATAACAAGAAAGAAAGATAATTGAGGAGAGGTGGGAAGCATTATAAAAGAAAAGTAGATATCTATTAAGTATTAACAAGTTAACAAAGCAAATCGCCTTTTAGACATGCAATTGAGGTCGGCAGCAAGTGGCAGGTTAAACATAGTCAATTGAACGGCAACGACGCGACGGAATAAAAGTGAAGTTGCACAGTCAACGTACGAGTATGAATGTATAGATGGTTCAATGAATGGATGGATGAATGTGTGGTTGGTCAAGCGCTTAATCTGTCGTTTGATAATTATTGCTTGTAACTTTGTAAATATTTAAGTATCGTAAAAAATGAAAGGCGCACGAAAGGCAGTGAAATGTGATTAACTCTGCGTTAAAGAAAGGGCGGAAATAAGACATTGTTTAGCCAATAGAAAAAGAGTTTAATACTGAGAAATCGACTTACATACTTACATACATATATATGATTTCACTTTTGCTTAGAAGGAGTAATTATTGAAACGCCAAAAACACTTGAGATTATGAAATTTGAGCTATGATTAGAAAAAATAAGCAAAAATATGAGCAAAATGTAAATGCAAGTCTCAGCTACTTCTCCAAATAATAGGTTAAGTTAGGTTGCAGTGGCTGCTAGTTTCCACTTACGACGCTAAGACCCCGATGGTCCCATTATGATATCAAGTGAATCGCAATACCCCCCTACTCGAACCACGGTTCCACAAATCTTAGAATTTTCCTAAATTCCATTATAGATATATCCCCTAGATTCCTTAATTAGTAGGCTCCTAAATGCCTCAGTCGCCTTCTTGCTAGTGCTACAGCACTGGGCAATCATACAGCAAGTGTATTACTCTTTCGTGCTACTCTTCGTGCTCACAAGCCCTACAGTAATCATAATATGGAACATTCATCGTTAATGCATGCTTCACAAGGATTATATGGCCTGTTATTAACCCTGTCATTAGTGCAGGCTTGGACCTTCCGAGTGCTAGTCTAGACTCTTGCTCCATCTGGCGTTCCAGTTAGGCCACAAGTGGCGAGTATGGTTGCTAGTAATCAGCTCATGCCAGCTGGCATTTGCTTGTTTGAAGTACAACACTCTTCCACGACATTGAAAGTGGAGTGGAAGTGCCCTCTCTAGCAAGTTCGTCTGTCATCTCGTTTCCCAATACGTTACAGTGTACAGGCACTCATACAAGGTAAATGGCAAACTTCTCAGCCAGCTTATTTAGAGATATGCGGCAGTTTTACAAAGTTCTGGATTTTCAGTGCAGCCTGGCTATCTCAGAAGATGTAAATTTCTTTAAATTGGCTTTTCCTTGCTTTCAAGGACTCAGCCGCCTCCTGTATCACTGCTACCTCCACCTGGAAGACACTGCAGTAATAAGGCAAGCGGAATGATATTTTTAGCCCATCGGCAGCTGAATAGACTCCTCTTCCCACCTTAGCATTAAGCTTAGATTCATATCAAAGCAATTTTTTAGAATACTGCAATAAAAGCAATTGACTTCTGTTACAGAGCAATCGACTTCATGTTTGACAATTATTTTTTCCGTTGAAACGAGCTTAAAATTTTCATCCATAAGCAAGTTTTCTATACAGTAAATTGCAATAATATTCTTCTTGTTAATGTGATGGAGGAATTTTCAGTTCTGTGAACATCTTAACTTCTTGTTTTTAAAATCATGCAACTCGTAGAAATCTCAGCGCGTTTGCTAACAAATTCTGGGGATTTTGAGTTTGGCCGATTCCGAACAGAATTTTTCTAATACAGGTGCTAAGGAAACTTTTTCTGATGAGTACATGTTTATTACTAATAAGACTATTTAGTGCTAAGTACGTATTTAAAACACAATCACATATATGTATTCACAATTGTACCTTTATATGATGCTATAAACTGAAGAGCATATAAATACTCAAATAAATATAAAAAAAACCCGCCAACAATTGGCTATAAAGTGGTAATTGCAACACAACATTGCAGTTAATTGAATTGAAAATAATCAACAGTTGCATTCCAACACTTCATAACGTTTTTTCCTCAATATAAATACTCGTACATATTCTTCAATGCTCTTTTAAATTTTTTTAGTACAAACTTCAACTAAAACTCTTCAACTTTACGTTTCCATAGAACTTTTCTAATTAACGCCGTTTCAAACGGTAATGTGGTAACTAATGACGGCTTAAATGGAAAAAATATCTGCGTAAATTGAATATTATTGCTGCAATTGCAGATAGGAAGAAGAAGAAACTATTAGCTAGTCGTAGCACCATCAAAATCACAAAAACAGCACTTTTAGTAACAAAAAATGGCTTGATAAACTACCCTAGAGGAATCTTGAAAAAGGTTAACAGTTTTCTTTTGATTTGCTTTATTGAAAGCCATAATTATAGCTTAATGAAAACATACTTTTCTTCGCTAACGTAAGAAATTCCAACAATATTGAGAAACATCGGCACTAGTTAACAAAGTATTCTGGCAAAGATTCTTCCTAAAATCCCTCAGCCTTTCTAAGCTGTTAAACTTTATTTTTTCCTACTGGCATTTGTTTGGCTGAATCGAGAATCACCAACAAAGGAAAACTAGCGTCAGAGGCCAATATTTGTACATACATATGTACATATATTTTAGTTTGACTAGGTACTCCATTTAAGCTACCGGCAACAATGTTGCATTAGGGTGAGTTTCATTTAATGTAAACCTCAAAAAAAAAAAAATAAATAAAAGATTCATTTAGCCAGCTTTAGTTCTGTTCGGGCGGCAAAAATACTCAGCTGAAACCTCCACGAGGTTGCTGCGTTGGCAATGGACCTTCTTCACCCTGATGCTTGTTCCTGGTGCTTACGCCAGAGAAGACTGCGTAGTGGAGATCGCGGAGCGCTAGCAAATGCTGTTGCCCGGTCAAGTAGGTCCCCTAAAGGCACGAGCCAAGGGGGGAGGTGCGAGACGGTCTCAGCCATGGTTCGAGATGTCTGGCGGAAGGCATAAAACGCATTTATCTTTTCGTGATCGCGGATAAACAAGATAAAGAATCACAACAACAACAACAGCAAAATATCGAAAAGGCGCTTCACTACAGGCAGTGCGATAGGTGTCTTTCTTGGTAAGTGTCTCGGTTGCCTTTAGCAATGTCTCTGCTGCGGCACTGTTGGAGGGGAACGAATGGATCGGAATACCTTCAATCATTCGACGCTGGATCGAGGACCTTTACAGTTGCCGAACGGTGACGGGTGGATGGGGCCTTTCGACGATGAAATGAAAAATGAAATGAATAATTGGGTGGACCTACAGTTTAATACCGGCTCCGAGCGGCGAATGAATTTTTTATGAGAAGCTTTTTCATGGCAGAAATACACTCGGAGGGTATGCCGCCCACTGCCGAGAGGTGACCGCTGCTCTTAAAAACCCCCAATAATTGGATTTTTACTAATTAGAAAAATTGTTTTGGCGTTTTGTTCGGACCGTGGTTTGAACCCGAGACCTCTGGCAAAGCAGGCGAGCACTGTACCCACTGCACCACAGCGGCCAAGTACACGAAATACTCTCCGGAAAATACACAAAATACTAACACTTGTGAATTTTTGCATTACAAGTTTAGTATAACGCCTCCAATACGATGTTGCTAACACTAAGGACCATATCTGGTCTAGCTGAAGGATCGCTGTATCCGGCCAACCTAACCTAACCTAACCTTTAGTTCTGTTCAATTTATAATTACGTACGCATTAGACCAAAAATTTGACTCGATGTAAGTTGTCGAGGTTGTCGAAAAATATATTTGGAACAATTTCCATGCTACCCTTATATGCACTTTGAAGTCATAGATGCCTTTTGCGTAGTTCAAACAATACACCAACCGCGCCGCCCAATCAAACTCCGACACAAAACAGCCAAACAGCCAAATGTAGCAACTGGTAGACATTGACTGATGTGCTTATGAAGAGGCGCTGATTGCATGATGCATTCGTTTTTGTTGTTCTCAATGTTTTTATTTTTGTTTTTTTTTTTTATTTACTTTGTGTAAATTGAAACCTACTTAATGTGTGTGAAGGCGAAAAATTATGAATTTACATAGATACATGCATATATGCGTTAGCAACATTGTATAATATATGTATGTACATACATATGGACACATGTTTTTTTTACGAAGCCACTTACATACGTCCATGATATAATAAACTGCCTAAAAGCGTGCTTCAAAATTTTTAATTTTATTTGTATGGAGAAAATATTGCAAAACTAATGAAGCTTAATATCCAATATTGCAAGTTACAAGAAAGATATCTGAAATATTAAAAGGGTTTCTTCAAGAGAAATGTCAGCGTTTTCAATGGCTTTAAGCAATTTTTGAAATGAATAGGTAATTTAAAAGATATTGAGCAGTGAATATAGCCAAAAGACGTGTTTTTCGCCTCTTTGGGCATGAATATCTAGAGGACTGTGCGTGTTGCGGAAAATCTGACTTCAGATTCGGATTCGGCGCGCCGAAGTCCTTTGGAGGGGTAGAATTTTGTTTCCGTAGCAAAAACTTGTCGACCAGTGTTTTCTACAATTCTCCAATACGAATGGAAAATAACGAATGGGCGAAAAGTGACGCAGAGAAAGCAAATACTTTTGCACGCCACCTAAAATCAGTATTCACCCCACATGATATTGAACCCCCACTAAGCACAACAACAGAAGTGAAAAATACTCTGAGTCATCCCTATCAAATGGACCTCCCCATAAAACGATTCGCAATATCGGAGGTAAAAACCGTAATAGCGATGCTCAACCCAAAGAAAGCTCCTGGGTACGATATTATTAATGGCAATGTACTAAAACACTTACCTTACGAAGGCATAAAATTTCTCACCCAACTTTTTAATGCAGTACTAATAACTGCATTCATACCCCCTCAATGGAAAGTTGCTCAGATGAAAATGATTCTGAAACCAGGAAAGCCCCCTGATACGGCAGCGTCTTACAGACCCATTAGTCTGCTGCCCATTGTCTCAAAAGTCTTGGAAGTTCTCTTCCTTAAAAGACTCCTACCCAAAATAGAAGAGCGTAACATTATACCTAATCACCAATTTGGCTTCAGAAGAGGACACGGAACAATTGAACAAGTACATAGACTTACCGAGAAAATCTACTCTGCCTTTGAGCAAAAAAAATACTGTACAGCTGCCTTTCTAGATATATCCCAAGCTTTTGATCGCGTATGGCACGACGGCCTGCTCTATAAAATAAAAAATACTCTCCCTACAAGCTACTTTCTATTTATACAATCTTATCTAAAAAATCGTTACTTTTTCGTCAAAGAAGGAGCAGAGCAGTCTGAGCTTTACGAGAGCTTAGCAGGCGTCCCGCAAGGTAGTGTAATGGGCCCAATACTGTACCTACTTTACACATACGACCTCCCAATAACAGAAGGAGTCACTATCGGCACTTTTGCCGATGACACTGCTGTACTGGCTTCAGACCTCAACCCTAACGTCGCCTCACTCAAGCTTCAAAGAAGTTTAAATAAAATTACCCATTGGCTGAAAGACTGGCGGATAAAGTCAAATGAATCAAAATCTGTTCAAGTGACGTTTACCACTAGACGTAACACTTGCCCACCCGTAAAACTCAATGGCATTGATATACCGCAAAGTGACGTAACAAAGTACCTGGGTATGCATCTCGACAGAAAACTAACATGGAGAACCCACATATTCACCAAACGAAAAGCTCTTGGTATAAAACTGAGAAATCTTTATTGGCTCATGAATCGAAACTCCCAACTATCAATCGACAACAAACTCCTGCTCTACTCAGCTATCTTAAAACCCATCTGGACCTATGGCATACAGCTATGGGGAACCGCAGCAAACTCAAATATAGAGATTCTCCAAAGATTCCAATCGAAAACCATTAGAATGATTGTAAATGCGCCCTACTACGTCACGAGCGACCAACTACATCGTGACCTAAAGATACCTACTATCTCTCAAGAAATCAGAAAGTATGCTGCATCATACAAAATGAGAATATTAGCTCACCCCAACCCACTCGTTCTAGCCCTGACGGCAAGACCAACCAATTTCGTACGCCTCAAAAGAAAATCATTTACAGATCTTTGCTGATGCACTACAATAAATGGATGCGCTACTGAGAGCAATCCATACATGCCCACCATGTTTATTAAGTATTAATTACTAATTACTTTTAACGAACCACAAAATTGTTAGATGTATTTTATTTATACAGTTGGCAAAATATATTGGATGCTAAAAAAAAAAAAAAAAAACAACATGTTTGCGCAAACATGTGTGAGCGTAAATTGAAATTAAAATTTTAAATGCACGACTGACTGTTAGTTGGCAATAACAGCTAGCAAACTGAAAATAAATTTAGCATGGTTTGCACTTTTTCTGCATTTATTTTTATTATTCATTATTATTTGCTTTTTTTTTTTTAATTTTTGTCTACTAACAATGCATTGCCTCTAATAACTTAACCAACTATTTGCTTGCATTGCCGCCGCTTCAGTTAGTCAAGTACGTTTCAGTTTCAGTTCTTTTAATTGAAAAAATTTACGCTCTGTTTTTTTTTTATGGCTCTTCTGCCTATCTTGCTAGGTAATATGCAGGTAATTACAACACTTTAGTAAATTAATTTTATGACTAGCACAAAAGCTACAACAATGACATAAACATCGACCAACGGCAACCGACAAACGATAGATCGCTTATTGTGTAGTGTTAACAGTGACTCATTGCACATACATAAATATGTTAGACGTGGCGTATGAGTAATGTGCAACATTTTGTAGTGAAGTTATTTTCTTCTTTCTTTCTTACATAAACTTAATTTTTCAATTAAATAAGGAGTATTAGAGGGAGACTTGCCTATATATGTAGGTATTTCTTTTGCACCTATTTTTTTACCATCGCTGTGTTTATATATGTAAAGAGACTTCCGCATTTTGATTCATGCTAAGATTAAATAAGAGACAAAACACAAATTTTAACCTGAGTTAAATATACATTAGATACGTTTTTTTATATCCTCCCTCCGGCGCCGGAATATGAAAATAGGGTGTTTTAGAGTAAGTAAACTAAAAAAAATTTCACTTTTCCAAAAACTGGATGGAGCTGCACCAAAAACCGCGTAAATTCCCAGAATTTCAAGGTATGTTTAGATTTATGTATGAAAAGGATTTTGCACAAGAATGAAATTTGATACCTACCCATACGTGGAATAAACCGGTAAAGCGAATGGCGTACTCAGTTTTTTGATACACTACCCAGGGAAGGAAATATCCCAAAATGATCGTTTTCTTTTTTTTCTCATGAATCTTCAATTTCTTGCCCTATACTCTTCCTGAAAGCGCACATTATCTTTTAATTAAATCACACGGTATGCTATAGCTATTAAAAATCTAATCAAATTTTGATGAGTTCATCAAGTGTAAGTGAAGTAAAGTGGGGTGTAAAAGGGCTAACATACCTTAAAATTTCTTAAATTTTTTAACAATTTTGATATGGAAGCCGTCTTTTTTGGGTTATTAGTGATAGTTTTATGTGGATGGATAACTCCAAAAATGAAAAAGCAAAAAAGTAGAAAGGTCGAGACCGTGGATAACGGACAAAAAGTGGAGCCGAATGACGCCAAAATATTTGCGGGCAATATGGGTACTCTGAAAAAAAATACCCGTAGTTAACTCAACAACTTTCCGCTGTTGAATCTCCGTCTTTGATTCAACAGCAAAAGTATTTGTTTTAACGGCAAAGTTTTTGATTCAACAACTTTCCATAGTTAATTCAAAGACGGGCGTTTTTGATTCAAAAACTCCCTTACTGTTGAAAAATTTTGAAGTAAATAAAAAATAGAAAATTGTTTGTTTTTTTTTCAAACTCGTTCAATTAATTTAAATTTTCGGGAAAAATATATGTACATATATATCAGAGATCAGCATGCGATACATTTTTTGTGATTTAGAGTATACTCTACCGCAACCGCAAAATATGCGATCATAATAAACACCGCACCGCATTTTCTTGATCAATTCCGGTATGCGGTAGTATGGATATCACAACACCGCAAACACCGCATATCGTAAACACCATATACCACAAACACCGCATATCGCAAACACCGCATATCGTAAACACCATATACCGCAAACACCGCATATCGCAAACACCGCATATCGCAAACACCGCATACCGCAAACACTGCATTTCTCAAATAGAGATATTTATAATGTTGCCAGTGCGATTTTGTGTTTGTAATATTTACCGCCTTATGAATTTCTGATGAAAAATACTACTGATTACAAATTGATTTTAACCAAAGAATATCTATACAGGAAAACTCTCAGGATTGTTTTTTTTTTTAATTTTTTCATTGAAAGGGCCACTTAAAATTTAGAGTTTGTTTACATTCAAAATAATTTGACTAATGAATTTCAAGATAAAAATATGTACTAATATATAGAGAATATAGAGTTTTTCCTAAAATCCTTGAATTACATTTATGGCTTCTTAGTAATACACATTTTTGTTTGTCTGTGACATAATTCTTTATTTTTCAACGAGGCATTCATTCAATTTTCACAATCAACAAAATTGGCTACGATACATTGATTGAAACCGAAGTTTTTGGCATTTTATTGGATGTCTTTTTACGGCATGTTGTCAATTAAACGGATTGATAGTTTGACGGAATAGTATTCATTCTGACGGCCCTATTAGTCGTATTGGATTTAAAAATGAAATTTTTTGATTATTTCATTATTGAAAAAAATTTTATTATTCAAAAAAACTGCCACAAAAAACAAGGCACACAAAAATAAAAAAATACTTGAGAATAAATATGCTGTATATCTTATAATCAGTAACACATATCTATGTATTTATGTACAAACAAAAATGTATTTTCAATTGCCTATACCTTTGCAGTGTGTGAAAAATTTCCGGCAACACTGAATAGTATACAAATAAACAAATGCGGTGTTTGCGGTGATTGCGGTGTTTGCGATATACGGTGTTTGCGATATGCGGTGTTTGCGGTATACGGTGTTTGCGGTATACGGTGTTTGCGTTATGCGGTGTTTGCGGTATGCGGTGTAAACAACACTAAATACCGCAATATCATTTAGGTTTTCAATCAATGCGGTAGCGGTGAATTTTTTTTCTGGGTACTTATTTTTTGAGCCACTCAAAAAATAAGTATTTTTGCTGTGCTTTAGAAAATGCGGTGCACCGCTGCTGATCTCTGGTATATATGTACATATATGCAATATATAATTACAAATAAAGGTAAGTCACAATAATGATATTATTTATATATTATTATAATATATTAAAATTATATTTTCATACATATCGTCGTACCATACGAAAACTAACATCAAATTTTTTGTGGCTGACGAAAAGAAAAAATTCCAGTTTTGGCCGACGAAAAGAAATAAAATCGAGTTTTGGCTGACGAAAAGTAATAAAATCAACTTTTGGCTGACGAAAACTATCAATTTCGTATAAACAACAACAATTTTAATGTAAAAACAGTATATAATTACTGATACTTTTCGTCAGCCAAAAGTCGATTTTATTACTTTTCGTCAGCCAAAACTCGATTTTATTACTTTTCGTCGGCCAAAAGTCAAATGTTCTACTTTTCGTACAGAATTTTTTTATTGATAGCTTTCGCCAGAAATTTTAAATATGTTAGTTTTCGTATGGTACGACGATATATACGTTGAAAAATTTATTTTGTATTTTCAGATTAAATATGTTTGATTATCCCGTCTTTCCGATAGCGAGCAATCGAACGAGCCAAATTTGCAGGTAAAACTTGTCGGCGATGAGAAAATAATCAAGTTATTCTTGTAGTGGGAGTTATGTACAGGTGCATTGATGCAGTTCAATGAATGCGGTATCAAAAATATTGAACTGCTTGCAATGATGCACTCCCACGACATCGACGAAATATTAAATAAAAAAGAACTCATCGCCGACAGGATAAAATTCCGCAAACCTACAAATGTGGCGGTCGGCAAACAATAAAGAATGTGTTATGAAATAATAAAAAAAATAAGTTGAGTTTATGTTTTTGTGTTTGTGTAAAAAGCCCTGCAGACAGTGATAGTCATTTGATATATCATTTGAGGCGCGCAATTGATGGATAATTCTGTCACACACTGTCTACAAGTTTCCATAATTTTTATATGGACGGTGTGAAAAATGTGATGAAAACCTTTGTGTCCGTGTCTCTTTTCATCAATCGCGTTGTTCAAATCGTCGTACCATACGAAAACTAACATATTTAAAATTTCTGGTTAAAGCTATCAATAGAAAAATTCTGTACGAAAAGTAGAACATTTGACTTTTGGCCGACGAAAAGTAATAAAATCGAGTTTTGGCTGACGAAAAGTAATAAAATCGACTTTTGGCTGACGAAAAGTATCAGTAATTATATACTGTTTTTACATTAAAATTGTTGTTGTTTAAACGAAATTGATAGTTTTCGTCAGCCAAAACTTGATTTTATTACTTTTCGTCGGCCAAAACTTGAACTTTTTACTTTTCGTCAGCCACAAAAAATCTGATGTTAGTTTTCGTATGGTACGACGAAATGATGTATCAAATGACCATCACTTGTTTGGTGAAACCGGGCCTTAGTATTAATATTACTATGTAAACATATATTATTTAAAAAAAAATAAAATAAAATAAAATAAAATAATATCTATTATATTAAAAAAAAAATTACAATTGTTTACAATTTTTTTTTTTTAAAGCGTAAGTATTTGCTTCAATGGTGCCCGTTTTTGCTGTTAGTTCAAAAGCAAAAATTGTTAGCTTAAATACGAAAAGTATTTAAATCAACGGTGCTCGCTTTTGGATAAAAAAATTTTGCTGTTAATTCAAAAGCAAACACTGTTAACTTAAATGTAAAAGTATTTCATTCAACAGTTTCCGTTGTTAACTTAAATACGAAAAGCATTTGAATCAAAAACACTCGCATCTTTAAAACAACAACGGAGCGTTGTTGGGCACATTTCAACTGCGGAAAGTTGTTAATTTAACTGCAGAAGTCTTTGTATTTACAACGTTTTTTTTCAGAGTATCAAAATAAAGGTTCTACCTAGGACTGACTTCAATGTGAAGCCACTTGAATCTCATACAAAAAAAACGAATCTACTATATATATATATATATACATACATTAAATAGTACTTACATATGTAGGGTAAGCTGGGGTGCCTTTGACACCTTTTTTTTGAAGTCTCATATCTCAGACATTTTTGGGGAAAACTAAGGTTTTAACAATTGACAGTAACTATTCATTATTCATCTCAATATTTGAATAGCTAATGAGTTATAAAAAAACACGTAAATACCTTTTTCAGATACTTTTTTAAAAAAAGCCATTTTGTCAAATGTGCCCCGTAGTAGGGGTACCTGTGACTTGAATGGGGGCACATTTGACCATCACAATGTAAACTAAATTTTATTAATTTTTAACTTTAAAAAAACGAGGCATTATAACACAAAATTAAAGTTTTTATTTAAACATTATAACAATATTATAATAATAAGCGAAAATATATGGTAAATTCACTGGCTCTTTTAATCTTGTACGTTGTAAATAAAATGTGTATTATAAAGCAACACCTGTGGTATGTAGGTTGTATTGTATTTTGTTACCAGATGCTTACTAAAATTTTAATATCGAAAACACCAAGCAAAAGTGAAAAAGGTAATATTATAAAAATATAAA